>JAEMOT010002674.1:5551-26331 GCA_019297695.1 Apostasia ramifera | reverse complement strand
TATATATATATATATATATTATAAACCGAGCCAATCTCGAGTCGGATCGAGTTGAGCTTACCCGGCTTGAGATCAGCTCAAAAAAAAATTAAAATTTCGATTCATTTTCGAGCTTGAGATCGGCTAAAAAAATTGAGATTTGAATCGAAATCAGCTTGAAGTTGATTGGAATCGACTCGAGCCTGCTCGAAGTCGAACCCAATCAAGCTCGAGTCGATCGAAATTTAATCAATCCGATTTCGAGCTGGTATTGGCTCGGCTCGAAATCGGATCGGTAACAGCCCTAGTCTTGAGGCCAGTGATTTGTATAAATATGTTTTTGTTTTATATGAATAATATTTTTAACATTTACATTATTATATTATATAAAATAAAAAATATTCATATTAATAAATAATAATAGTGAATATAGAAATATTCATATCAAGGGTATGCTTAGTAAAATATATACTATTATGCAAAAATATTATTCAAGTTAAAATAAAAAAATATTTATATTTGTTAACACGTGGTTCCATCGTTACATCTCAGCTGTATACATGGTACCGTGGGAGCACTAACCCTTTCTTATTTTATAATTATTCTCGCAGGTCTCAAACCTCGGCCACGAGGGTTCGGCCAAACATCGTCCATGATGATTCTAAATCATCTCCCAGCAATATCGATGACGATGTTTCCTAACTGCACTTATCGTTGTCACGCAAACTAAGGGCCCGCATGCTCCAGCCATCACGGACCCCTAGAAGAATTGCCAAGATTAAGAAGTCAGGCTCTTCTTCCATTACTTCCGGCTCCTCTGGTGGTCAACAGCGGTGGAACCACCAGTGTGGACTCAGCAATTGAATACTCCATCTTCTTCCGAAAAACCTAGACTGAGTTCCATTATCCCCTGCCTATAAATACCTTCGAACAAGTTTCGAGGAAAAGGCTTTTTTCCCAGGAAGAATTGCAGGGTCTCTCTCTTCTTTCACCTTTGTATTAAGCGCTTGAGATAAGAATGCTCTCCCTCTTCTTTGCGCCCATTGTACTGGTCTTTTCGACCACTTTCCTTTTTTTTTTCTAGTGGAATCATCTCTAGCTGATCGCTCGGTAGGTACACGTAGAGAATTTTTTTCCTAAACCACCTTAAATCTCTGTGTGCTGTTCTGGATGTGTATTATTCTTCTTTAAGCCTTAATTGTCAGATTTAACTCTTTGTATACTATTGTCTCTCGAAACTCTCTTTCTATCTCTTTTTTTTGCTTGGGATCCCTTACTTTCCACGTTAATAATATTAAACAAAAAAAATTCAAACTATGAAAAAAGGAGAAGTTATTTGGTTCGGATGGCGCACTGTCCGGAACCCAATCAGAGGGCGCCATGTGTGCAATATAGCTGAACCTGACCGCCCTCTGATTGGCGTCCGAACGTTGCGCTGCACCCAATAATTTTTCGAAAAACAGAGCTATGTGCTTCACAACGTGTCAACTCATCTCTTCGCAATGATTTCTCTTCCAAAAAGCAAGCAATTGTTTCAATCGCAACCGCAGCCACCAGATCTGACTTCCATTCTGCCCACAACCCACGATCTCTTCTGCCTGAGGAGAGCAACTTCTCAGACGAGAGATGCCTACAGCTCCATCTCCATTCCTTCTAGCTCTGTTCTTCGCCATCGCCGCCGCCGCCTCGACAACCCCTTCGCCGGCGCCTTCTCCGGCGCCAGCGTCTTGCCCAATGAACCTGAGCTATGTGACCCGCTTTCCATGGGACCGCTCATCGTGCTTGCCGAACAGCAGCAACCAGACCGACTGCTGCCAGACGCTGCTGAGCGTCTTTGGCATCGGTCTCGCTCGCCGCCTCCACGACACCTCCTACTTCCGCCTCCCCACCGTCGCCGCCTCCGCCGCTTGCCTCTCCATCTTCCAATCCCAGCTCTCCGCCCTTTCCCTCCCCTCCGACCTAGTCCCCAGGTGCTTCCCCTCCCCCAAACGCTTCGTCATTTCGCCGGAATTCTGCGCCGGCGTCCAATCCCTACCTGACTGGACCACCCGCCTCGGCAACTCCACCGCCCTCGACTCCGCCTGCGCCCCCGACCTCCTCGACCTGACCCGCTGCAGCTCCTGCCTCTCCGCCGGCTTCCAGATCTCCTCTCGCCTCACCTCGCTCGATGGAAACACCTCTCACGCCACCAATTGCTTCTACCTCACCGTTGTCTACGCCGCCGGCATAGCCAACCGGTTTGGCCCGGAGGACCCTCGCGATTCAGTCTGCATCCTTGGCCTCAACGTATCCTCCACTCCCGGTCCTTCCCCCACTTCTTCTTCCTCCTCCCGCGCTGCCGTCTACGCCTCCTCTGCTGCAGCTTCCGCTTTCCTTCTAATATCTGCCGCACTCGGCCTCTTCCTTTGGCATTCCCGCCGCCAGAAGAGAATCAATTCCTCCTCGTCCACCGCTGCTGCCGCATCGTCTTCGTGTTCCCACCCCTGTCCCAACACCGGCGCCATCTGGTACGATATCCGTGATCTCGAAAAAGCCACAGACTTCTTCTCCCAGCGGAACCTCATAGGCCGCGGGGGCTTCGGGGTGGTCTACCGGGGTATACTCCCCGACGGGACAGCTGTCGCCGTTAAGCACGTCCTCGAATCCGACTTCCATGGCGAGGAGGAGTTCCGCAACGAGGTGGAGATCATCAGCAACCTCCGTCACCGGAACCTCGTCCCCCTCCGCGGCTGCTGCATCACCGACGGCGACGCCGATGAGGGGAGACATCGATTCCTCGTCTACGACTTCATGCCCAATGGCAGCCTTGACGACCACATCTTCCCAGGCAGGAAGCTCCGACGGCTCACCTGGCCTGAGAGGAAGAGCATTATCCTGGACGTGGCAAAGGCGCTGGCTTATCTCCACTACGGGATTAAACCAGCCATCTACCACCGCGACATCAAGGCTACCAACATTCTGCTCGACGGCGAGATGCGAGCGAGGGTGGCCGATTTTGGGCTGGCCCGACAGAGCCGAGAGGGGCAGTCGCAACTCACGACTAGAGTAGCCGGAACCCATGGCTACCTCGCGCCGGAGTACGCGCTCTACGGCCAGCTTACGGAGAAGAGCGACGTGTACAGCTTCGGGGTGGTGATGCTGGAGACCATGAGCGGCCGGAGGGCCCTCGACATGTCGTCGCCGTGCGGCTTTGTTCTGATCACCGACTGGGCATGGACGATGGTGAATTCCGGCAGGGCTGAGGAGCTGCTTGACGACGCACTGGCGAGTGGAGAGGGCGGCGGGCCAAAGGCGATCATGGAGAGATTTGTCATCGTGGGGATTCTCTGCGCCAACGTGATGGTGGCCTTGAGGCCCACCATCGAAGAGGCGTTGAAGATGCTGGAAGGCGATATTGAAGTTCCGCCGATACCAGAGCGGCCGCTGCCGCTCGGCCATGGCGGAGCCGTTTATGGGGAAGGAAGCAATTTCATCACCTCCCCCTCGTTGAGCGCTTTCATCCTCAACCCCGGAGATATGCTCCGGTGATCGGAGAAGCAAGTGTAGTTTTGATGCAGGTTTGCTTCTGTGTTTCCATGAATTTAATTGATTTGTACAGAAATAGATGCTTTCATTTTATTTTGCATACTGAATGCGCACCAGAGATCGTTTGGTAATAGAAGCTCTGATCTTGAATTCTCCGTCGAATTTAAAAATGTCAGTTATTTCTTAAAGGTAAATACTCATATACATATTTACACAATCTTAAGGATCACTCTACTTAATTCAAAATTGTAGGAATCTAAATATTCATAAGAGCAAATTAGTAAGATTCAATTGCTATTTATTAGCGAGTACGAAGAGGTATGCATTGCAACAAGTTTCGGCCTTTGTTTACTTGGGGCATTCAAACCAAAAGCTTCAGCCATGTCCAACTCCTGTATTTTCATACCACCAGGTAGCTTTCATTAGAATTCCATGCATGAGATTAGCCAAAGCAATGATTCTCAGTCGCATTCTGCACTAGGGATAGTCAATCCCAAAAACAGATTTTTCTTACTTCAGTAGTTTTCTATTATTCTCGTGCACATAATTCCCACAATCTTGATGGCTTACCTCGATGCATATGTAGTCTCATCTAATTTGTATGCATGCTGCTGGTATCTTACATAGTAATCAGTTTTATCTCTGCACTTAGCTCGATGCCACGAGTTCTCAAGTGTTATTCAATGCAAGAGGGAGAACTACGCGCTCCACCTCATTAGATCGCGCCTAATGGCTGGATCATATTCCCATTCTGTACCTTTATGAGTATTTGTGTGCTCTGTGGCGGTAGTTCTGCCCAACTTACTGATGATCGATCTTGCATTCTTGATCTCACTCTTATGTTTTTTGTCTTCTATATAGCAGTTTTTTAGAAAAGATCTGCAATTAGAGTTGACCTAAAGCCATTTGTTGCAAATCTAGGATTTGTTTGTTGAGTGAGCACACTTTCTATTTTAATACCTGTTGTAGTATTATGCCATTTGTTAACACGTGGATCCTGCGCTGCATCCCGGCCGTACACGTGGCGCCTAGCTGGCCTCCAGTTACTTTTATTTATTTGCTAACTCCTCGGTTCTTGCAGATTCCTGACAGGATCTACCCCCGGCCACGAGGGTTCACTTAGCCTCGTCCACGACGAGCCAAGATCATCTTCGGTAGCGTCGGGCACGAGGTTACAAAGCTGTGCCTGTCACAGTCAGTTTGACCTAACCGCGTTGTTCCCCGTACAAAGCACTTTCCTCCAGACCCACGAACCAAGGATCCGCATGCTGCAAACCATCACGGATCCCCAGAAGAAGTACCAGTATTAAAAGATATCATCCTCCTTTCGCGGCTTCCGGCCCCTCCAACGGCCGACAAGCGGCGCGAACCCAGGGCTTGTCCACCTCCTTTCCTCCAGAAAATCAGGACGAAGCTATGCATTCCATCGCCTATAAATATCCTGGAACAGTCTCCAGCGGGGGGATCAATCCTGATTGTGTAAAAGCCCCAACTGAGGAGCTCTCTCTTTTTCTCTCCCAGAAGCATTGTATTAGCCTGCACGGCTACTTTCTTCCGTTAGTGAACCTTCTTTATTGATCGCTCGGTAGACGTAAGGGATTTCCTCCCTGAACCACCTTAAACCTCTGTGTGTTCTTCTGGGTGCCCCGAACTCTCTCTCTCTATTCCTCTCTCTTTTCTTGAGCCTCCTCTAACAGGCTTATTCCCCTGCGCGCCGCCGTCTCCTGGAACTCCCTTTCTTTTTCGGTGTTCCTTGGGATCCCCTACATCCTACGTCAACACCATTAAAAAATATAGTTGGTAAAATTACTAAGCTTTTGGCCAGTAGTTTGGCATTCAATAATTTATTGGTTGGTTCACAAGTCTACAATTGTATTCCGGGCATGATTTTCATTTGTATTCCGATCGATTGGAATGCCACTAAGATTTCAAACCATATGGGTTTATCAAATCCCATCCCATGACATGCATAAATTGAAAATCTCGTGTTGATACCACGTCCACTTTATAAATCAAGAAGTTCTTGAAAAGAATTCAAAACAATTTCATATTGGTAGTAAAATTTTCATGCCTACTAAATTTTTTGGAGATACTACGAGCACAAATTGGAGTTACAGCCACTTGAGAGGAACTTCGTATTAAATTGCATCCAGCGTAAGATATTCAGTGATTGAAGTTTTAAAGAGAAACTTCGTACTAAATTGCGTCCAGCATAACGTATTCAGTGATTGAAGTTTTATATGCAACTTGTTCTGGTATGATTGTGTTCCGTAAAATATTATAGATGCTCTGTGATTCTATTAAAATAAAACAAAAAATAAGATAAAAAGCATATATGTTTTCTCTTTGATATATATAGAAGACAAAATGAGAGCTATTCACTAGAAATAGAAAATAGAAGTTACACTGAGAAATATTTACATACATAATTAAGAGACAAAGAAAACGGTAAAATACAAGAAAAATAAAAGAAAATATCCTATAATTGAAGGTGTTCTGATACAAGTAAGGCAAACGAGTAACAGTAAGGTAAATGAGCAATTTTGCCTTTAGAAACCATTGATTTGGGGACTAAAGTCGAGAAAATTTAGTAATAAAAGGAAAATGTTTGACAAAATCTGATTAACATTTGAGAAAATTAAATGACAAATTAGAAAAATTAACTAGATGGTTTGGTTTTTTTATTTTAATTATCATGTGTCATATATATATATATATATATACACACATGTTATCGTGTGTCATATATAATAATATATATAGGCTCGAAATCAACTTAAACTCAAATCGAGAAAATTTAGTAATAAAAGGAAAATGTTTCACAAAATCTAATTAACATTTGAGAAAATTAAATGACCAATTAGAAAAATTAACTAAATGGTTTGATTTTTTTTGTTTTAATTAACGTGTCATATATGCATGCACACACACGTGTGTGTATAATATTAGCTCGAAATCAACTCAAAGTTCAAATCATTTCGATTCATTTTTTTTCAAGCTCAAGCCTATATATATACATACATACATAATATGAGCTCGAAATCAACTTAAAGCTCAAATCATTTCAAATTATTTTTTTTAAAGCTCGAGCCTATTTTGAGCCAATTATTTTCTTTTTTTATTAAGGTTTCAATTAAATTTAAAAATATCACTTTTTATTTTTACAAGCCTCTTTTCTCATTCTTTTCATCGAACTCTCAATATGAGACTAAATGACACTAAATTTTTTTAAAAAATAATTTTTTGAAGAAGAGAAAGCTTTTTAAAATATATATCATTTTCAAGTAATGAACCAAGGGGAATTTAAAATCTCAACCTTCCAAATAATCTTAAATCACTCTTCCATTAGGCAAAGTCATTCATCTTACTTGTATGAGAATTATTTTATATATCTAACATTTATGTAATATTATTTTTTTGTTTAAATTGATCTTATCTGAGCTAGCTTGATCCAATCCAATATTGACTCAAACTCGGCTCTAAAAAATCCTCAAACTAAAAAACTGGCTTGTGCCTCGGCTTGAAAACTTCAATTCAAACTAAAAATCAAATCATTTTTGATCTTCGAGTTAGTATATATATATATATGTATGTATGTATGTATTCTTTTTTTTTTTTTTTGATAAAATGTATGTATGTATTCATTCGTGAATACGAAGGTCCTTAGGTCCTCTTCCTTGGCTGGTCAATTGAGAATCCATTATTGGTGGTTATCAGTGTCCCCATTCAAAATCCTGCAATATACTTATCTTCAATTTTATGCATGGTTCTTGTATATGAAGAGTGTCTCATGATCAATGATGCTGACCAACTATATATTCCAAATGCTCGAATTGATGGGATATACTGAGTTGAGTGCAGCTAGTTCTCTTATTATATCGTGTATAGGCGCAGCATCATGGCATTTGATTAATGTGGCTAATTAACCACGGCTTACGCACCAAATAGACTTGTCTATACCTCATTTCTACATTCTCACTTCCCCCAACAATTCCCCACCTCTCCACGGCTATGCATCATGCAACCTAGGAGGGGGGTGTGTAAGCCCAAAAGTGATGCAGCGTGAGGATCAATTTAAGTTGAATCTTAATGCTACCAATGTTACGTTAGCGCCTAAATTTCTATTTATTATTAAATTAGATGCAAAGAGAGGAGATTAAACTAAGCTTTCCAAATTATATTAAATATAAACATATGCATTCATATAAATATCATGAAATTAATGTGATGATTAAAATTCTAGTCAAATAAATTCAGAAAACTTTTGCAATAAGATATCTAGACTATTGAACTCCAAGATTTATTACCGCATACATATTTACCTTGAAATTCCAGCACATAAAAATTTTCTCCAAACGATTCAATATGTAAAACTCTTCACCAAACAAGAATTTCACAATTCGGGTTTGAAGAGAGGTGTAATATGGAATAAACAGTGAATTTGATTTTAATTGCCAAACAAAGAAACTTCATCATCAATTATGTCTTGCTGTGAAGGAAATTGATAGGAAACATCATTAGAGAAATTAAATCTATTTCAGGACATAGAGACCGGCAGGAATTGAATGGAAACAGTTGATCCGAGAATGTAATTCTCATGAAAAAATCTAGCTGGATTTGTATAGATCATCACATAATCACCTACATAAAATTTCATAACATTTTTATGTGAATCTGCATTAATTTTACATTTAGCATAATTTTGAGATAACTTTCGCCTAATCTCCTCATGTAAATCATGAATAATAGGCTAAATACGATGCAATCCCAATAACTTATGCAATAACTCATATGACAGATGCACTCAACACCAATGATGTCTACCTAACAAACTGACTCAAATGATGACTAAAAAAAATGACCGACTAAAGTAAGACGCAACATGACTCTAGTACAATATGACAACTTCCAGAAACTACCTTAGAAGCACCCAGCACATGAAAATTTTGTCCAAATGATTCAATATGTAAAACCTTTCACCAAACAAGAATTTCACAATTCGGGTTTGAAGAGAAGTGTAACATGGAATAAACAGTGAATTTAATTCTAATTGTCAAACAAAGAAACTTCATCATAAATTATGTCTTGCTGTGAAGGAAATTGACAGGGAAACATCATTGGAGAAATTAAATCTATTTCAGGATATAGAGACCAGCAGGAATTTAATGGAAACAGTTGATCCGAGAATGTAATTCTAACAGCACCACGAAAGGGAAAATAGGGAAACACACAATGCAAGATTTGGAAAATTAAGAAGCCTGGAAGCAAACCAAAGAACTCAGCCTCTGATCTTGAAACATCAGCTCTCTGCTGTAGCCTCAGTCGCAGCCGAATCACTCTTGAAACAAGCCGCAGCTACCTGCTCGGCTTGATCAATGAAAGAACGCCGAACGCAGCCGCGGCTCGATCAATGGAAGAATGCCGAACGCAGCAGCCTGCTGCCGTGCCGATGACAAAATCCGTGACCACCTGTCCGGATCTCTGAATCATCCCTGAAACGAAGCCACCTGCTCGGCTCCGATCAGTGGGGAAAACGCCGAACACAGCCGTCTGCTGCCGTGCCGGCAATAAAATCCGTGACCACCTGTCCGGATCTCTTCAACCTCTGCTCTGAAGGTAGAATCGCTCAAAGAAAATCCAAACCGCGCCCCTTCGTAGTTTTCCGTCGGCTGCTTTATAGGAGAGGAAGAATTAGGGCGGAACCAACCCTATGCGTAGAATCGGCGGAGGAAGAGCGCTGTTGTGGAGGAAGTGGCCGGCGACGTGCGCGAGTACCACGGAGAGACCGGCGACGTGCGAGGAAGGATCAGCCGGTTGGCGCGGCGAGGTCTGGCTTGCGTGAGGAGGTCCGCGAGGGCTAACAGAGAAAAGCCCGAACCCATCTGAATTGGTGAAATTATTAGCAAGCCCTCCTTTCTCTGCCCCTTCACAAACAGGTCAAAGTATATTTAACTTAAATTCAATTTGATTCGAATTGAGCTAAACTCAATCCAATTAGAGTCAAATTGACTCAAAATCTAAACAAGACTCACATTAATCCCAATTGATTTCAATTGAACCTAACTCAGTATACTTGGGCTCAATTGAATCAACTTCAAACTAATTTAATTAATTTGAGTTTAATTTGACTCAAATTAAACTCAAATAATTCAATTGAATCCAATTAACCCAAGTTAATCAAATAAGACTCAAATTAATTACAGGATAACAAAGTGGGCATTCCCACCAACATAAAAACATATTATTTGACTCAAAAATAATCAAAATAAAATATGCTGAAATGAAGATAACTATATACAAGACTAGAATTGATATAATTTAGGTCCGAGACCATAAATTATATTTATGGTGTTAATGTGCCTGACCAAGTGCTGCATCAAAAAGTAAAGAGGAATTGAGTATTCACAATTTACGCATCTGAAGATGGTTTTTTTTGGCTAAGCACGCTATTAGATATATAAATACGGAAATATTTTTGTGCTAGATATATGAAAAAGTTTTAGTTAGACGAGAAAAAAGGGAGACGAGAAAAAGGGAGACGAGAAAGAATGGAAGCTGATCTGTATGGGAGATTGAGTGATTGATGGACATATGATTTGATCAATAGAAAAAAGCAAGTTAGTGTCCTTTATGAAAGGCCTATGGCTCTCTACTATATCTTAAAGCTGGTAACCGACTTTTATTAATATGCATGCAAAGGAGTTTCCTACTATAGTTGTTAATGTGTCCAAGAGTTAGAGTGGGACAAAGATAAGATTAATCAATTATTTGGCTTAGAAATAAGAGCATGTGCTAATGATCACGCAGGATTACAGTACTAGTAATGATAGATTGATTTGGGTGGTTATTGAGGGGTGAAAGATCCCTACAGCTATGTTTCTCAATTCACTTTAGTGGGAGGAGTTTTTGCTGGAGATTGGTGTTAGAGAATCCTAGCCCAACCAAGGATCTAAGTATTTTTATGGCAATTGTGCAAAGATGCTATCCCTATCAGAATCTGATAGTATCGAAGACACTTGTCAAATATGATATTGTCCTCATGGGGTTGTGGTGTGGAGGAGAGTGTTGTGCATATTGGTGCATATTACATACTCTATGGAGTTGTGCATGACATTCTCTATCAACAATAATAGAATATTTTTCCATTAACGGCCTCTTTGCATGTCAAGCTCAATGCAATGGTGGGTGGTCAATTATAATAAAAAGGACTTACGACTTTAATTAGAAGCTATAATCTTTATTATTATTAGCTAGCCTGCAACTCTAAGGTGTATGACAAGACAATTCCCTCAACCAAGGCTATTACTGTCATTGTGCTAAATATCACAACTAATGATGCGGTCCACTACAGGTGCGATTGGAGCTCAATTGCCCGTTCAGGGTCTTGCATTCCCACCTTTGATTCTTGGGTTCCTCAACTCCTAGATGAATCAAAATTGATTTTAATGATTTGTTACAAGAAGGAGGCATAACGGGAGCTGGATATATCATTAGGGACTACTTGTTAGACCTCATTCGAGACAAAGACAAGGATATTGACATTTGTGGTGCCAATTGCAAAGAAAAGGGCTACACACGAAGCGAAGGATTGAAGGCGATCCTGGAAAGACATTGCCATAAAGGTGCTTCAGCTAATCCAAAGCAGATTGCACCAACATGAAGTAAATCAAAAACAATCACACCTCACACGGCATCAAGGGACCACCAAGTAGAGTAGCAAAGTGTCGTAAAAGCATTCAGCACAGTGTATCATCCATCTTGAAGGGCAGTAGGATACTCAAGAACAACGATGGGAACAATGACCAAAAAAGAGATCATCCTAGCACTCATTGGAAACAATGGAGAGAGCAATCAAGAAAATTAGAGTGAACAATTCTTGCCATGATATGTTATATGCAGACCTAGTACACATTCTTATGTTATTTTGTGTTTATAAAATTACATATGTTCCATTAAGTAATTTTTATTGGGAGAGGAGTATTCCCCTTCTCATTATTTTGTGTAACATCCTTGAAGGGGATGTTGAATGCCTTTAATATTTTGATGTTTTAGCTTAATATTAAATGGCATAGCTAAGTTTCAAGAAAAATAATTCCAAAACATCTCCTTACACCCTCTCTTCACTAAGCCCTACTATATATACTTCAAGCTAATGGTTGTGAAGGTCTCAACATTTCTATTATAATATTGCGCATAGACGTGATGCCATGATAACTGCATGTAACTTAATTGTCTGTACCTAGCCTACATACCATAGAAGAGGAGTTGGGCAAGAGCATGCGACTTAAGCCAACCAAAGCCAAGCACCGTGATTAGGCTTGTAAATGAATCAAGTTATGATCTGATTTGATCTGAATTCTAATCTGATCAAACATCAAATTGATTCGTTTTTAACTCATCAAACCCCATTTATTGACAAAATTCATTTATAAATAAACCAATCTAATTTAAATCACTATTGACCTGTCCTATTTAAAACTCAACTTATTGATATAATCTAATTTTTAATTTATATAGATATATGGTATGCCTAATAATTCTTTTATGAGAAGGCTTAAAAAGAGAGCGTTTAAATAGAAAGTGACACTATGATTAATAGATAAAAACAATTTTACAAATTATATTACTAGGCCACAGCATATAGTGCATATGTCTTCATAGTTTGCTTTTATAAATTTATATTTTGTACTATATATATAATATTACAAACACTGTGGTATATTTTGAAATACTCAAACTCATAAAAATATGTTGTCTTTCTCTCATTTTATTTTCAATAAATTTAATATCATTTTATATCTAGCTATGGAAAATACTTTAAGTTATAACTTTTAGCATAGATGAATCAAACCCGAAAACCGACTTCCGAGTCAATCCAATTTAAAATATGATTGTACAGATAATCTTATAAAATATTATACAATTGTCACTCAAGATAGACATCAAGATAATATAATATCAAAATAATATCGAACAAAATACTTTTTTAAAAAAATGTCATATCCCATTGCATAGTATTATTCTGCTAAATAATATGGCCCTAATCAGATAGAGAGGTTGCCTCGTTTGATCGAAATTTAAAAAAAAAATATCAATTTTTTTAAGAATATTTTTATCAATATTTTATATTTATATTATATTATATATGAATTTTGACTTCAAAAATTAACTTAATTTCACATTCAATATACACTTTAAGAATAATAGTAATAATTTTATTTGTTATTGAATGATTTTAAAGTATAAATAATTCTATTTTACATTACATTTTAAAATATTTTTAATTTTTTACTTAAAAAAATTAAAAATATTTTAAAAATATATTACAATCAAAGTCTTCTTCATGTTTATCTAAAAATACTAAAATCAATATGCATTAATAAACCGTTAATAATCTGAACATTGAGCATGACGAACTTGATTTTTTAGGCCCCATGTGCCATGAATAATAAAAAATGATTCATTTCAATTTAAAATGCCCCTTAAATAGCATGGATTCCGGAGTTGACAATTTAAATCGAATGTAATAATTGAAATTATCTTCAACTTGACTTAAAACATATTAAATATATTAAATAATTTCGGTTATATAATTATGCATTTGATATAATATTTGAGTTTAAAGTTATTTAAAATGAAGAGATGATTTTAATTTTAAATTACTATTTAAAAAAAAATTAATTTTTAGTTAAATTGGAGTCAAATTTTTATATTTTGATATTGATAGCAAGGTTTTAAAAATCGGACCGGCTTCAGAACAGGTAGATTGAAAGGTTCAAGATTCAATGGTCGAACCGGGGTCGAATCGCGATGAAGCAAAAATTAAAAAAACTAATAAAATATAATATAAATATAGTTAAGATATATATTATTCACACATCAATACAATAATTAGACATAAAATAAATATTTAATAAATAATATCTTATGTCAATAACCCAAAAAATAATTTCATGCAAATCGAAATAACAATAACCCAACAAAATATTCGCAAATCACAAATTGAGTATAATATTTAGTACATCATTAAAAGATCTGAATAAATGTATGTTTTATCAATATTAAAATACTAAATTATTTCATCATTTCATATCACTAAAATACTAAAATACTAAATCATTTCAAAAAAATGGGGGCTGGAGAGGAGAGTGCGAGGCAAGAGAAATCGCGAATTCGTGATTGTCGTGCGAGTAGAGGTCGCAGAACGGAAGCTGAGTTAGGGACCCAGAGTTTAGTAAAGTTTTTTTTTTAATTTTAAACTCAACTGGTCCAACCGTACCGGTTGACCGGTTGACCGGTTGAACTGCGGTTTAGACCGGTTCTGACCGATTTTATGCCGATTCGGTTATAAAATTAAACCGGACCGGTTGGCTGACCGGTTCACGGTTCGACCGGTTGAACCGGCCGGTCTGATTCGGTTTTTAAAACCTTGATTGATAGCATTTTATGTGGATGGAAAATCACGCTGCTGTTGCCGTTCTGTTAAAGCAATAGAATTCAAAGGGAATGCGATGGCCGGTGGAATTCTTAATTACCGGTCTCAATCCTTAAAACGTAATTGTTCATGATATACTTAGGAGGCAAATCCAAATTCTCTTTTCAGATTGTGATCATTATTAAAAATTAACCTTTTTCATTTTCCATATGAAAATAAAAATTTATTATTGCGCGAATATGCTCGATCTTTGCAAAACAAGAGTAGATATGTCTCTCTTAACTGTATTATTTCATGAATCATTAACATCTCAAATCTCTTCAAAGCACAATTTGCAGAGACCACGACAAACTCCTAATGCTTCTGTCGTTAATG
This sequence comes from Apostasia ramifera, assembly GCA_019297695.1. NCBI lineage: Eukaryota > Viridiplantae > Streptophyta > Magnoliopsida > Asparagales > Orchidaceae > Apostasia > Apostasia ramifera. The sequence continues at coordinate 12,017 of JAEMOT010002674.1, read as the reverse complement.
TTATGGCACTATGACATACTAGTTTAGAAGTATCTATATGGACGACTAAGATTTTAACTCTGCATACAAATGTATATTACACATCAAAAATAGGGTGGTAACTTATATTCATGCTAGTTTATTGAGACGGTCCTACAATTATACCTGTGGCTCTCTCTGCTCTGTTATGAAATTGGGCAGGTTCGGGTATAATTAAATCATACCTGTTCTCACCCGTAGCATGTTAGTAATTAAATATTATTATATAATTTTAAAATTAAAAAATTTAATTTAATATTATCTCTTTATTTTTATTTAAAATAAATTATTAGTAATAAATTTAGAGTGAGGGGTGGGGTAAGGCGTAATGAAGCGGACACAGGTTGTAAAAATAAAGTGAGGCGAGGCAGGGCAGAGACAGGTATGAATAATGTAAAAAAAAGTAGAATAAGTATAAGTTTTATTAAATCTAACTCAAATTCACCTTATTGTCATCCTTAATTTAAAAATCTATATATAAAGAGAGAGGGGGGACTTTTAGATGATCAAAAATATTTTTAATTTTTGTTTTACATTAAACAAAAATTTTAATATAAAATAATTATTTTATTTTATATTATACATAAATTTAATATTAAAGTTAAATTTAATTTCACATCTACTCATATTTAAATAAAAATATAACTTTTTAACATTCTATTTAAATATTAATATTAAAACAAACAATTAAGCTCCAAAATTTAATTATAGATAAAATGTAAATATGTAATTGCATAACTTTCAATTTTTTTTTTAAATAATTTTTAGATTTTTAAGATAAAAGTGAATGGAAAGTTGTAGTGAGTGTTTGGTTTATACATAAAATGTAAATATATAATCTCATAATTTTCACTTTTTTAAGATAAAAATAAAACAAAAAATTACAAAAAGTGTTAGTTTAATGTTATGTTAATGTTATATTATATTATTTAAAGAAAATAATTATTTAATTTAATAACATATATAATATATATATGTTTTAAAAATTATAAAATTATTATTTAAAAAATAATATTTATATATTATAATAATATATAAATAATATCACATAATATAAATATAATATAGAATAAAATACAACATAAAAAAGTGATTCATCAAAAAAAAAAAAAAACATAAAAAAGTGGCCTGAGATGCCGGCTGAGGACAGCAACCGGCCAATTACGGTGAAAACGGAAATACAAAAAATGAAAAGTGAGTGCTTTTACCAGTTACCACTCCTCGACTTCCCACTATTACAAATGCCAATTAATGGATTCCCTCCATGAGATCACTGTGAATTCCGAGCTTCTCAAATGGCCGAACTTACATGAAAAATGGTATTACAGATTAGAAAAGCGTCTTGGCCTTTAAACAATCTTGGAGGAAGAGAGAGAGAGAGAGAGTGATGGGAGAAAAATTGGGAAAAGCAGGACATGGCCTCACCGAAAGCGAATAACCTAGGAGAAGGAGGAGATCGAGGAAATGGGTAGTTTAGGAGAACTGGAGCTAGAAAATCGAGCAAAGGAGGCAGGGGAAAGGGAGAAGAAAGAAGGGAAAACTTTGGTGGTGGGCATCAGAACCGACTCCAAGAACAGAGAGCTCCTTACGTGGGCACTTGTCAACGTCGCCGTCACCGGTGATCGCGTCGTCGCCGTCCACGTTCTTCGTTTCGCCTCTTCCTCCGCCGGTAGGATGGATTTCACCGCAACCTACTTCTTTTCCCGGCCTTCTCTGATCCCTGTTTATTTCCCCTTTTCCTGATAGCGGATATTGACTTGTGTGTGGAAGAGTTGGAGCCAATGCGCAGAGCCTACGAGGGTTTCTGCAGCCTTAGACAGGTTCCATTATCTTTCGAAATGACCCAAGCTTCGTCATCTGGATCCTCGTCTCGCTATGGGTTTTTCTCATTTCTCACCATTTCTCTTTTTCTTTGCTTGGGCTTAGATAGATTTGATGATAAAGGTTTGCAGAGGCTTCTCTGTCCGCAGGACTTTGGTTCGCCAGGTTAGGTCTTTCTCCGCTGCACATTTGATCCTCGGCGAATCCAAGGGCAGTCGCGCCATTAGGTGAATTTTCTTTTATCAGTCATCTTTATGTATTTTGCGTCTCTTTTTCTTCTTCAACTAGGAAGACTCTGACAAAACCTGGATCGTTTTTAGCAGAACTTCGTTGACCTCGATTCCTAAATACTGTTCCAAGAGGCTTAGTCCTGAGTGTTCTATTGTTGCAGTTAACAATGGCAAGATTGTATTTGGGAGAGGAGTTCTAGGTGGGTTTATTAGTGTGGTTAGATTTGCCATCATGAAATTAATTTTTGGATATTATTCTTATGATTCTGTTATCTTTCAAAACACCTTAGAGACGTGCGAGCAGGGGCAACATCGAAGCTTAAAGATCATGGGAGGAGACCCATTTCATTGTTTATTGGTGGCAGGAACTCGGGAAGAAATCATTTCTGCTGAGAGCGCACATTCTCTTTGCAGCAGTGGTGCCTTCAGTGATGGCTTGAGCTGCAGATCCGCCAGCATTCATGATAACAGCTTACCACCAGTCATCATTGACAAATGTTCAGTTTGTGGTACTGTTTCTCAACCACAATGCCCCTCCAAAGAAATGGTTGATGTATCTCAGAATTCATCGAAATCAGATTCTTCTGCAGTCTCTACTTCCGTTGTTTCTTTGGAGAAGGAAGAGACACAGACAGAGGAGGCCTTCAAACCAAGCCGGTCTCTCCTTCGATGGCCAGTCATAACCCATAGAAAGACCAACTCCATTGACGGGTCTGCAGCTTCATTGCTTCATTGGGCAAAGAGGATCTCTAGCCGTTCTTCAACATCATCACCAGTCGATTTTGTTGGTAGGCATACAAGATCAGATACTTCTGCAGAAGCTAACCGTCGCATGGATTTGTGTTTGTTCCCATTTCATGATGGAGAGGGAAATCTTCAAATGAAGCTACAATCTTTGCAAGAGAAGTGTGCATCATTTTGCAAATTGTTCAGCTACAAGGAGCTTGTGCAAGCAACTTGCAACTTCTCTCCTGGTATAGCACCATGCCATCTTCTATTAACCACTTTAATGATGATTTACATTACTGACATCACCTTCAAATTTGCTTTTTAGATAGATTGATAGGAAAAGGAGGCAGCAGCCAAGTCTACAAAGGCACCCTTCCGGATGGAAAGGAATTAGCTGTAAAGGTCTTGAAGCCATCGAAAGATTCACTGAAAGTGTTTCTTCTGGAAATTGATATAATCACTACCTTGAGTCACAAAAATGTTATTTCTCTACTTGGGTTTTGCTTTGAGGAGAAGAACTTAATGCTGATCAATGACTTATTCCCAAGGGGTTCATTGCAAAAAAATCTTCATGGTATGTTGTTGCCACATGTTAAATTTCTATTTAATCTATTATCTAGTATTTGCTATTTCCATTCAACATATATCAAATTGCTATGTTTGATGGTCCAGAAGAACGCAGGTGCTCACTCGGTTGGTCTGATAGGTTTAAAATTTCAATGGGTCTTGCCGAGGCGCTTAATTACTTACACGGTGATGATGATGCTAAAGCTGTGATTCATCTTGATGTTAAATCATCGAATGTCCTATTATCTGAGGATTTTGAGCCAAAGGTTTATTTCCCTTTTGTTAATACTAATTTTTTCTGCAACTTTCTTCCCCCTGCTAAGTTGTTGATGTGCTTCTTTCTTAATTCCCCAGCTGTCAGATTTTGGACTCGCTACGCGATCAACAGCATCGGTTTCTCAAATGTTGCGTAATGGTCTTACCGGAACATTTGGGTTTGTATTTATGTTCTTCCCTTGGACTTTAGCTGAGATTGAAGTTGGATAATTTTTGTTATTTATTAGGTATAACAAAGATATTGTCTGTTGCAGGTATTTGGCTCCTGAGTGCTTTATGTTTGGGCAGGTCAGTACGAAGACTGATGTCTATGCCTTTGGCGTTGTTCTTCTTGAACTGATTTCAGGAAGGAAACCAATCAGTACTGGGGGTATTCGAAGTGATGAAAGCCTTGTTGTGTGGGTAAGAACGTAAATTTTGTGATTACAGCTGGAGTTATCTTCATCACGAAAAAAAAAAATACGACATGATTTAGCTTCTAACATTACATACGTGGAGCCTTGAAATTTCTAATATTCAATTCAAAGTTTAATACCAATTAGCACTGGGAAATTTCTAATATTCCAAGTAACTCTTACATTGGCATATCTTTCATGTTTTCTTTGTTATTAGAAAACTAATGCTCAGCTATTGCATTTGGCTAGCCATCTCTTTACTCATAATTAAAAAGAAGCATATTAAAATAAAAATAACCTTAATCTGAACAAAAGCTATGGTCATAATGAGTTTTCTTATTGTTTTCATCAGCCAGTCTAATGTTTATAGAGTCACACGTTTGATCGGCAATTCATCTTTCCATTTTATTCTAATACCATGATCTTCAATGCCAAATTCCATAATCAGAATTCAGAAGTTTGTATTATTACACAACTGAATACTTCAACCTTGATGACAGGCTAAACTAAAGCTACAAAGTGGAAAAGCTCTAGAATTAGTGGACCCAAGCTTGAATTGTGAATACGATGACAATCAAATGGAGAGAACGGTACTCGCCGCTTCTCTCTGCCTCAAGAAGGATTCTAGATCTCGACCCTCGATGTCCCATGTAAAATTTCAATCTTTTCTTTAATTGTGCACAACTACTCCACTATCATGGCTTAGAGCTTTCAAATGCCAAATCTTTGCTTAGAATATATGCTTTCCATTGCTGTAGGTGCTGAAGCTCCTGCGTGGAGATGAGGATATTTTCGAGTGTGCAAAGTCACAGGCTCAGGCTCTGGATAGCTGTGGCGAAATGGAGGAAGATGCTTACTTGAGCCCTGATATAAAGTCCCTCCATAACCTAGTTATGCTTGATATAGAGGAAGATTCTCCTTCTGCAACTGGTTCTGCAACTGATGCCACTTCTGTGTTGGATTTTCTGCAAGATGGATCAAGCAGGAGCTCAAGCTTGGAATGAAGGATTTGTCAGTCCCTTCTGTCCTTCCAGCCCATTTCTGTACAAAGTTTTTTTTTAAATTTTTTTTTCTAGTGGTATTTTTTATGCTGCAGGATTTAATTTCATGATGTTTATATTGCTTTTATCCTTCTAATGAAGAGATAGAAGCAAAGAAGCCTTCCATGATGTTCATGAGCTATTTGAACTGTTGTTTTGCTTAAGTGGTTTTGTAGAACAACTATGCAGCAAAATTTTGGTTTGTCATTATGAAATTATCATCATTTTGTGAATTTCTTGCTTTGTTAATTTATCTTATATTCTTTGTGTAGCTTTGTTCTGTAGCAAAATTTTGTGTTGTAATTTCATTGTTTAAATAAATTCTTTGGTTTTATTTAGTTGTGATAAAAAAAAACCCAGTCACTTAAAAATATTTTCATTAATTTTTTATATTTATTTTAAAATTATTTTGATATTATATTATAGTAAGAGCCTTCATAAATTATAATTATCAGAATGTACTTAAAACAGTCTTAGTTTGTCACTTTTATATATATATATATATATATATATATAAATAAATTTGTTTGTTACTGAAACTTGTTCTTTGTTTGAATATTGTATTTTATTTTTCACTCTTTTATTTATCCTGGCTTGAATGTGACATAGAATGCAGTCCTTATTCATTTGGGATAATTACACTTAGATTTTTTAGTTTAATGTTTAATAGTGCATAAATTTATATTTTTAAAATTTAATATCAGGATTTTTAAGTTTTAATAAATTATAAAATAAATTTTTTTTTATTATTTAAAATTTTTAAAATTATCATTTTATTGATTTTGATTTGGAAGAGAATAACATGAATGTGTTTATAATGTAAATACTGAAATCGATGGAAAATAGTTAAAGTTTGTAAATAATGCATATAAATTCTTATTTTAATCCCAATAACTTAGTCTAATTTTCTGTTTTAAATTGATCAACATTTTGATTCATTATATGATGCTTAAAACATAGTGAACTAAGTTCAAATTTATAGTTCAAATTTTTAATTTTTAATATATATTTTTTAGAATCTGACGTTAAGTTATTTTTTATTGTAAGAAAACTATGTAATATTTAAAATAAATATAAAAATTTAGGTATTTTTACATACAGGACAAGAAATTTACACGAAATTACGTATTTCACCATTAATTCGTAAATATTACCATTATCACACCATATTTATTTAAATTTTACGCATTTCACATATTTTACACCATATTTTTTGATGGTGAACTTCACATTTCTAAATTGGACTTAATCTTAACTATATTATTAATATATTAATTAAATACTATAAATAAATTAGTTTACATAAATAATAATTTAAATATTTATGAATTTATGTATTTTAATTTATTTATCTTATTTAAAATTTTCAATTAGGGTGTCGAATTTAAAT
>JAEMOT010002669.1:0-45425 GCA_019297695.1 Apostasia ramifera | reverse complement strand
GGCTTCGCGCGGTCGCTCTCAATCGCTGCCCGGCGACACGACGCAGCCGGCGGTCGCGCTGGGTCGCGCCGCCACCGGATTGGGAGGAGAGAGAGGGGCTCTCTTCCTGATCCAGTGGCCGTGCCACCCCACGAGGCCTCCAGATCGGGAGGAGAGAGAGACTCCCCCTCTCTTTTCTCCCCATCCGGCGACCGCTCGACATCGCGCGGCCGGGCGACGACTGTGCCGGCGGCTAATGGTAATTTTAAAATTTTTTAATAATAAAAAAATAAAAAAGGACCCGTATGATATTTTTTAAAAGCTAGAAACACCCCGATGTTACAATTTAAAAAATGTGGACTTGTGTGATATAAGTCTTAAACTTAAAGACCTGGTTGTAATTATTCCTAATATCAAATATTATTATTTGATTTGAGAATTATAACTTTGTATTAATTCCGATGACCTTCAATTTTCTTACAATAATTTTAAATTAGTGTGGTATTAAATATGTTAAATATGAAAAGGAAGTTAGAGGGTTTATGTTTATCTATACGTAATACAATTAAAGAAAAAGGGAGTTGAAAGGTGGGATCTTATTACTTAATTTTAATTACAATTAATACTAATTGTTTTCTTTTAATTGTTATTTGTTTTTAATCTAACTAATTGTAATTAATACAATTAATTCTTTTAATTAATACTAATTACATTCACGCTTAATTACAGAATTTTTGAGTTGACAAAAATTACATTAGGGTCTTCAAAGTTTTCAAAAATTTATATGTTAAGAGAAATTGCATGAAAGTTATGGAAGTCAAATTATTATATAATTTCTCAAATAGATGATTTGACTTTTATATGTAAATTAAAATTCAAATATAAATAATTACTATTTTGAGTTATGAATGCTCGATTATGACGATGATTGTTTACATGTTTATGTGATTATTAAAAGTAGATTCACATAATTTTATTGTTATATTTATACATATTTATACGAGTAATATGAAATATATTGGTTATTTAAACAAGAAGACTTATATGGAATATAGAATTAAGAAGTGACCTCTAAGAGTAAAGTGGGTTCGAGTTAGACTTATGATGACTTATAGCCGATGAGAGCAGGGAGTAGTCATTGGATGATATCCTAAAAGAAAGAAATTACTAAGACAAGATGTAGCTCTTAGCAAAGACTACTAAACAAGAAAAAAGCACAGGAGTCATCCATATTAGAAAGTAAAGGAATTTGTGAAAACATGATTTAAGATATAAATATAACTTATGAATTAAAATAAGATTAACAAGATAAAAATTAAATTAAATTGTCAATTTAAATTGTTTTATTTAGCTTATTGAACTGAATTCATTTACTAAGTCTTATGGTTGAGTTGACGCTATTTTTATGACACTAAAATTATAGGTTCACAATTATAACGTAATCACGAGCTCATGGGACAGAAAGAAAGACAATTAGTGAAATACATTTTTTTAATATTTTATTTATAAAAAATATTATTTTGCTATAAATAGAAAAAATAGTTAACTCGACATTTAGTTGCCATTGGCCCATCCTTGAATATTTGTGTTATCGAGTTAGTGGTGATCCAAATGTCACATTTGTCTTAGGATTAGACTTAGATTCTAAAAAATATATAATTTGGCCTATCTTAGTCTTAATTTCTTAAAATAAACTTCGTAATTTAGTACTCAGTATATCTTAGTATTTATCTTAAGTCTATCTGACTTCTCTGTCTTGATTTTAAGTCATACAATTTTTACAATAATAATTATAATTTGATCTTCTATTTTCTTTTAGTCATAGTATTAGGTATTAAAAAATTATAATTTGGCATTTTAATTTTTCTTAATTTTTGTCTTAGCTCTTAAATTCTAATGACGATAACTATAGTTTGATTTCTTGATTTATTTTAGCCTTGTCCCTGGTTTCTCTTAAGCATTCCTCGTAACAAAAATTTAATTTAATTAATCTTTAATGTTAAATCTCAATAAATTATAATTTATTATTAATTTCTCTTAAACTCAGTCTTCGCTTATAAAAAATTATAATTTGCTCTCTGAATTTGTCTTAGCTTTGATCTCGGGCTCTATAAAATGACAATCTAATACCAAGTTTTCTTAGCATTGATCTTAAATCCTAATTACATAAATTATAATTTATATTTTCAATACTCTTTAGTTTTATTTTTAGATCCTAATAGATTATAATAAAATTTATAATTTAATCTCCCAATTTATCATGGTCTTTATTTTCAATCCTAAAAAATTATAATTTGACACCTCGACTTTTCTTATCTTTATCTTGGGTTGTAAATCTTTACAATAATAATTGTAATTTGGTTCTCTAATTTCTCTTAATCTTGATGATAGTTCTAAATTCCTGTAATGATAATTATAATTTAATTTTTTAATATCTCTTAGTTTTAGGCTTAGGTCCCAATTCGTTAAACTTTGTTTCCTTACCCAAAAATATAATTTACTCTCTTATTGCTTACAATGATAACTATAGTTTAGTTATTTATTTCTCTTAGTCTTTTTTTTTTATCTTTAAAAATTATAATTTAGTACCCCGACTTCTCTTAAATTTGATCTAAGATCTTGAGAAATTATAATTTGATTTATTAATTTCTCTTAATCTTGAACTTAATGCAAAAAAGCTATAATTTGGTCCTTCTATTACTCTTTGTTTTAATCTTAGGTTCTCAAATTTCTTTCGGTCTTAATCTCAAGCCTTAAAAATTATAATTTGCTCCCCATTCTTTTAAGCTTGGTCTTAGTTCTTAATTCATACAATAAAATTATAATATGATCCACAAGCTTTTGTGTCTTCATCATAGATTTGAATTTCTTACAACTAAGTTCTTTTTGATTCATTTTAAGTTCTTTTGAGAGGAGAAAATTCCTGCCACCTTACTAGAGTTATTATTTGTTCCTCGATTGTTTTTTTGACCTGGTATTAGATTCCAAAATCCTACAACTAAGTCCTAAATTCTTACAATAAAAATTATAATTTGATTATCTTGTTTCTCTTAGTATTCATTCTAGGTCTTAATTCTTGCAACTAAGTAATTTTCAATTGTTTTAAAATCCTTTTGAGAGGAGAAAACTAGCTTCTACGTCTTTACGGAAATTATTTTTTAATCTCTAAATTTCTTTTAATCTCGAACTTAGCCTCCAGTACTTTCCAATTTGATCCTTTTTAATTATTAACAATTTCTTCTATTAATTTCATCCCAAATATATTTTAAACTCTAAATATAACATCATTTAACACAATTTATTTTATTATGACCAACTTATGAATACATTAAACCATTAAACAAATTTAGTTAACTGTAAAACACAATAATTATCATTAATTAGTCAACTTAATTTGATTTTGTAATTCAATTATTTTAATATTTATTGGTTTCAATCAGATATTTATGATTAAATTTATTTATTTAAAGACATCAATAAAACAATATAACAATTAGATTATTTACCTAGTTTTCTAATTAATTAATATTAGAAATTCTTATCAGTTAATATATAAATTTATAATTATTATCATACAATATAATAATACTTATTAATATATATTTTTTAAATCAAAAGCATATGCAGTGGCAGCAACATGCCTAACACGATTTGGTTTAGTATTGCACGTGTATAACACAAGCTTTACAACTTCAAAAAAAAAAAAGAGATAATTACCTACATGCCCCACAATTTAGTTTTATTTATGTCTTACTCATTCATTCTTAGTTAATTACGCTATGCATACTCAAAATATTATAAAATCTTACATACACACATTTGAGTTAAAACTTAATCAAAATCTATTTGAAAAAAAATATTTTGTTAGTAAATCATTAAAATTATATTTTTACTCTTAATGGTATATATTTTTCTCTTCCTCAATACCACACTAAAGCACTGATTTGTCCTAAAATCAATTCACGTCGCGGATGTCTCCTTCCTTTCCCGCCACCTAAACATTAAGATTTTAGGATTTTCACTCAAAATATATTTAAATATCCTTAAAATAATATGATGAACGGCTCAGATTTTTGTAATCTAACTATAATTAGGTTATTGAAAAACTATGATTACTCATTATAATAGAAATAAGTTAAAATATGTGTATGTAAAATTTTATAATATTTTGAGTGTGCATAGCGTAATTAACTAAGAATGGATGAGTAAGGCATAAATAAAACTAAATTGTGTGGCATGTAGGTAATTATCTCAAAAAAAAAACTTGAGCAGATTAGGGATTACTCGAGTTGAACTAAACTCGAATCTAAAATCTCTTCTTGCCTCTCAACTTGGCAGCTCGATCCAACAGCTGGAAACATCACCAGAAAGAGGAATCTGGCTGACATCCCATCCAAAATTTAAAATTTAAAATTCAAAATTCAAAATTTAAAATTTAAAATTCAAAATTCAAAATTTAAAATTCAAAATTCAAAATTAAAAATTAAAAATTCAAAGGGAAAAATATGTATGAGATTCTTGAACTGTGATACACGCAAGGCCTTGAATGCGATTCTGGAGCCAGACATGGACCTGAAAGAAAACCATGTTCCTACTTAAAATTCCTGCATTCACATTGACACTTTTACATTAAATATTTAGGAAAATTATCTATTAGTTTAAAAAAATATAATTAATTACAAATTAATCCACCTTAATTACACACTTAACCTTACATGTATTCTAATTTTTGAGTGTTAATATGTAATTACCCATATTTTTAGTTAGATCATGCTGCATAAATCCCAATAAATAATAAAAATATGAAAGCCAAAGTAAATTTTTATGTAATATTATTGTCATATAAATATTTTTTTAATTTATATAATACTATTATTATATAGAAATTCTAATTAGGTTGAATATTGTTGATCATTTATTAGAGATTGCCAAATACATAACATTTTACATTTTTATTATATGGTGAAAAGGTAGAAAATAATTTTAATATTAATTCAATGGTACATAGAAAAGTTTTTCAATAAATTACATATAGGTCTTTATGATCTTAAATTTTTTACATGTTGGTTCCTACTTTTTGAATCGTAAAATTAAGTACCAGAAGTTGACATTCTATTGTGATTTGATTTCTCTGAACCTTAATATTTTACGTACCTAGTTAAAAATGATTATAATATAGTGCTATTATTCAAAATTTGTGAACCATTATAGAAAAATTCTAAAATTTCAAGAAGCTAGCTAAATCCTATTGCTCAAAACCTATGGACTAACATGCAAAATTCCTAAAACCTCATAAATCTATATGCAATTTATCTAAAATTTTAAATTAGTCATTTGATTAAATATTATTTTTAACTTGATGATATATATAAAAAATTATTAAATTATAACTCAAAAATAATATTTAAATAACAAAAAATATTCTACCCTAAATCTATGAATATGAAACTTAACAAGATAATTGTTGAGTAGCTTCAATGTATCAACCATTTTGGATATTTGATTTGTATATTTTATTTTAAATTATAGCAAGTGAGTTCATATTTACTAGCGAATCATGTCAAATAAATTTTATATAATAACACATTACATAATTATATTGTTTTTTATATTGCATTTTAAAAACTTTAAAACATTTTTTCAATTATTTTTGACCGATTTAAAAATAGCAATACATTTTTTTTTTAAAATTTATATCCGTCCCTTCCAAAGATCCATTATTTTTAGACGTTCTTTCCAAAGTTTATTATTTTCAGGCATCAATTCCAAAGCCTATTATTTTCAATCAATATTTTTTTTTTGGGGTGAATTGATAGGAATATTTTAATTTTAATTTTAATTTTAATGTTAGCAGGCGTTTGTATGAAAATAATAATTTTTGAGGGTATTATTTGAAAATAATAGATTTATAGAGGTGGGAGATGCAATTTATTTTTTTTTTAAGGANTTTATTTATAGTATTTAATTAATATATTAATAATATAGTTAAGATCAAAGTCAATTTAGAAATGTGAAGTTTACCATCAAAGAATATGGTGTGAAATATGTGAAATATGTAAAATTTAAATGAATATGGTGTGATAGTGAAAATATTTATGAATTAATGGTAAAATATGTAATTTCGTATAAATTTTATGTACTGTAAATTTTTTTTTCTTTTTTAAGAATGCGATAAAATTATTTTTACAAAAAAAAGGAGGATACAGTGGAGTGGAGAGAGAGCAAACCAGCGGAGAGGGCTGTCAGTAGCCAGAACGTCATCACGTGGATGTCTGGCGCATCGCATGTGACTATCTTTGTCTCTTCCGAGCCACGTAAATATCTTCGTAGAGTTGACAAAAATATCCCTACGAACTTCCTGCCTTATGCTACGAAATGACATAACTACCCTTGCGAGAACTCCGCGGGAACCAGCCAGGCGGGTCGCCTTTCCACGGTGATTATTTTATTATTATTATTACTATTTTTTTGATAAAAATTATTATTTTTTTAAATTTATGAAATTGTTTTCTGAAACTCGTTGAACTTCTTTCAGTAACGAGAGAAGTTACTGGACACCACAATATATTTTCAGAGAATCAAAATTAAATTAAGGTATAATTACATCCAAGTCACTGAATTTAATGCTTAATAACATACAAATTCACATAAATTATAACATCGCGGTTCCTGAGTTTTAATAAATTATCAAATAGGTCCTCTTTTAATTTTTTTATTATTAAAATTTTCTAAAATTACCATAATACCCCTGAGCCTCTCTCTTCCCTTCCGATCGGCGCGCATGGGAGACGCCGCGCGGCCGCCGGCGGGTTGCACGGCCGTCGCTTGTGTGCATCGATTGGGAGGAGAGAGAGGCGGCCGCTTCTCTCTCTCTCTCCTCCTGATCGGCGAGCACGGGTGACTCGACGGCCGCCAGCGGGTCGCGCGGCCGTCTCCTGTGGGCCTCTCTCTCCTCCCCAGCTCTTTCTCTCTCCTCCTGATCCCCGCGCACGAGCGACAGCCCGCAACCCACCAGCGGCTGTGCGGGCGCCGCGCGACCGGCCTCGCGGCGTCACTCGTGCGTGCCGATCGGGAGGAGAGAGAGGCCCAGGGGTATAATGGTAATTTTAAAAATTTTAATAATAAAAAATTTAAAAAGGATTCATTTGATAATTTATTAAAACTAAGGGATCCCGATGTTATAAATTTAAAAACGTAAACCTATGCGTTATTAAGCATTAAACTCCAAGACCTCAGAGTAATTATCACTTAAATTAATATTAAAATGATTAGGGATTGGCTCCATTAAATTAGAATAGGTGACTTACTATGGTGAATCTCACACGATAAAAAAGAGATTTTTCCGACACTATAAACAAAACTTAAACTAAAAAAATGCAAAACTAAATCCAATTTTAATTTCTAAGACAAATTTATCTCAGATTTTAGGAGAATTTCAACTAGAAAAAAAATTTCTCTTCTTTGGCCTAGTGCCATAACATCACAGTTGTCAACATTCTAGCTCTAACTCCAGCCCTAACATGCAAAATGCTGCGTGTTGCCGTTGCTTATGTTTCCGGCTCATCCATAAAACAAACTCGTTGAACTATTTTTTTGGTGATGCTTTGTGGTTGTGCAAACCCTACGTGCTTGCTCGCCGTTCTACCTCCGCAACCAATTCCTTTGACGGTCGACATTGTCGCTTTGTCTCCATGCGAATTCTATGAGCTCGCTTACCTGTCTTTGCGCCCACTACGTTCATTGTTCTACTGATGTAGCCAGCTCCTGTAACGGCTGATGTCATCGCTCTGTTTCTGTGCGAACCTCATGCACTCGCTTGGTTGTCTTCAAGCTGACTACGCTCATAGTTCCACCTCTATCGGCCATCACTGTCTTCGTGAGAGCGCTACACGCTCACTCGTTCATTTACGCGCTGACTACGCTCGGTGTTCTACCTCCACATTTGATCTCCTCCTTCGGCCTTCCATCTAGGTACTTATTACTCTTGATATTCTATTTGTTACAAGTTGTGGACGAGCGATTGATTCTTTTGTTGAGTTGAATTCTTTTGATTTATAGAAACATACCTTATCTTTTTGTTGAGTAGACAAGTTGCATAAGGATTTTTAGCAACTCAAAAAATTACCTTATCTTTTGAGTTAAATGATATTGATTTTTCTTCAAAAGATTAAATGAGCGTGTCTGCTCAACAAAAAGATTAGGTAGTTTCATAAATTTCTATTATCAATATGATTTATAATGTGTAGCTAATATAATTATTTTCTCCAATCCCCAATAACACAATTATTTTTTCGTGATCACGTACTATTTGAAAGAAATTTTCTATATTCTCAAACTATATGCCCCCATTATCAAGCTATTAAGTTTGTTTATGAATCTAAAAGTTTCTGTTGTGGAGGTGAAAAAAATCAAATTAGCTGTTAGTAAACTACCTAATGAGTTTAATGTCTTATATAACTAAAGCAGCATCAACACATTGGAATTTAGTATGTTCATTCGCACAACATTTTTATATTTACATTTTTTTGGATTAACTATGATAAATCATTAACAAAAAATACAATTGGTGTTAGAATGAGATTACAAATTGAACACAAAGGAACATATATTTAAATAAGAACACTATATCAATATTGATTTATTTATTATCAAAAATTTCTTATGCAACTTTATTTGGAAGTTTAAAAGAACTCGAAGCACATGAAGAAAAAAATTATTTTTCGAACACATTTTGTTCTTGATCAATGAACTTATAATACTCCTGCAAGTACTAAAGTCGCTGATATTACTCGATATTTAGATTAATATTTAGCTCAAATCGAGCTCTGCTTGAGCTTTTAATAATATCTAAATATAAGCCATAGTCAGATTAGATATACTTGACTTGATCTTCATTTTTTTAAAAATATAAATAATGTCTTTAATTATTTATTATTTGTACATATGAACATATATTAATTGTAATTAAAATATTTATTAGATTAGTTTGTAATAATGATTAATCTATTTTAAATCCTATCAGATAATGTTGATATGAACTTTGGGAGAACCACACCCCAAAAGCTAGCTCATGAGAGTGGAGAGCCCAAAGTTCATATAAACCTCACATTAGAATCTCATACTTCCAATGTGGGACTCAAGTCCCATATCTTGCAATTGGATCGTAACAATCCACCACGCTCCGATCGTGGGCGCCGGGACTGCGAAGCGTGGTGGATTGTTACGATCCAATTGCAAGGTATGGGACTTGAGTCCCACATTGGAAGTATGAGATTCTAATGTGGGGTTTATATGAACTTTAGGCTCTCCACTCCCATGAGCTAGCTTTTGGGGTATGGTTCTCCCAAAGTTCATATCAAATGTTTTATTAAAAGTTCAATTTTTAGGGGGTTTGAGCTAGCTCGAATAAGATTCGAGTGAGCTTAAAGTTGAAATGAGAAAACTCAAATTTGAATTGAATTGAAATGTGCCCTGCTTGATCCTTGGCTCAGCTTAAACTTGCATTGTTGTCAGCCATAATCATCTAGTTTAGAAAGCTCTCAAGAAAATTATCAAAAAAAAAAAAAAGAAAAGCTGTCTTGTTTGGCACGAGGATCAAAATCAAGGCCAAAATAGTACTAATTTAAAAAAAATATTAATAAATATTTTTTTATTCTAAATAAATTCTAATATAAAAAAATATTATTTTATTTCACATATTCAATAATTTTTAATAAAAATATCAATTTTATTTCATATTGTAGACTAAAATATTAAATTCTAGTATTTTGATTTAAGATGTGAAATATAGTTGATATTTTTATTAAAAATTATTAAATATGTGAAATAAAATAATATATTTTTTTATATTAGAATTTGTATAAAATGATTAAAAAAATTTATTTATTATTATTATTATTATTTACACTAATACCATTTTGGTCCTGATTTTAGTCCCGCGCCAAACAGGCTCAAGAATTTACGTTTTACATATAATTTAAAATGTACATTTGATTTATTTTTTAAAAATACTTTAATTTTCAAGAAGCCAATTAGTATGCACTTTGATTTTCATTAGATATTGGTGGGGACGACGACATCTGACTGTCGATTTATCCCAGATAGGTCCACACTTGACGTCTAAGATCTCACCACGTGGCGTCGATCTAGATGGAAGATTGATATCTGCAGATTTGACAGCAGGCATGATTGGTAGTTGATTAGTGGATTGAAAATCCCCATTTAAATCAATTTATTGATTTGAATGAGAATATTCTAATTTTTGAGCTAATTTCGTTTATCTACTTCTTTTTTTAGACATTCGTATTTGGCATGATTGTAATCCTTTTATTCCTGCATTTATTTTCGCATTTTGAATTTCAAGTGTAATAGGCCTATATAAAGGCATGGACTAGTGTAATTTATTCTTAATGTTGAAATGAAATTATTGTGAGTTTAAAAATTGTGTGTTATATCTCGGTAAAGGAAAATGTTAGGGCCTTGGGTGAAAATTCCTAAATACCTTAAAGAGATTTAAGGTTTTCCCTAACTTTTGTCATAATTTAACCATGATCTTAGCTCAACAAAATCTAGGCCACTTCATAATCTTGCCAGTCCTGAAATCCACTCTGCCCCTGCCAGTTCGAGGATCTCATTTGCATCGACCTACGATCTCCACCCGCGTCGGCCTGCGGGTTTCGCTCGCGCCGTCGTCGCCTCCAACAGCTTCCTGGCCACTGGCGAGGGCGATGATCCCACCTGCAGGCTCCACTCACGCCGCCGACAACGCCTTCTGCAACATCGTGCACAATATTTGGCCTTCTGCACCTCGTGCACGATCAGTTACTGCTCGTGCTCCAGTACACATTCGTCGTCCGAGACCTCGGATCTCGACTCCGCTGGTTCGGTCTCTTCAATATCGTGCACGATTTTTGGCCATCTGCAATATAGTGCGTGACCAATCATTGCTCGTGCTCCGGCACAACCATCGTCCAAGACCTAAACCTTGATCCTGCTGCTTCGGTCTTCTAGAACATCGTGCATGACTCATAACTGCTCGCGCTTCGGTACTCAGCCAACGTCCTAGACCCCGAGTCTCGATCCCGCTAGCTCGGCCTTCAGAAACGTCGTTCACGATATTTCAGCAGTTCAGTTCTGGGACCCGGAATCCCCTCGTGAGGTAAGCCCGAACATCGATCGAATATTTTGATAATCCACTGTGATCTTGTTGTGGTGTTTGGTATTGGGACCGTTTGATTTGCTCACCCGTGTGAACCTAAAATAATATCGTGCGATTAAATTATTGTTGTGTACTATTTTATTATAAGAACGACATTCACTGTGTACCTTGGCTCTGACCTGTTGAGATATAATTGCCAAATCATTTGGTAAATCTACTAAATATCATTTGAATTTGTTTCTAGATATTTAAAATTGACTCGCTTCACGAATTTATAGTTTCTTGATTATTACATAATTATCATTAGAGATATTCCTGAACCAATTTATGCCCATCTGCTAGAATTATTTACTGATCTCTAATTTTAGATTGTATTTTGCATATTATCCCGTATCAGATATTAACTAGAAAGTAATGCTGAGCATAACAAACTATAACAATATCGATATAATGTTTGTCTTTGGACGTAGATTATGTCCCTTATATACACATAAATAATAAGTATGTCTTTTCATTTATGTTATTTGTGATGATTTAAACTGATTATATTAGTAGAAATGCCCACTTTGCATCTTGCAAATTAATAATAGATCAATTTAAAAGTCAATGGGATTAATTGGGGTGAGATGTACGCAAATCGAGCCAAATCGGATGCGGTTTCATAAATTTTTCGCAAGAGAATTGAATTATGATAGAGCATCAAATAAGAGATCAGATTGTAATTTTTCCTTCAATGTTAACCCAACAACAGGTCCATTTAGGCGTGTGCATTAGTACCCGATGAACCGAAAATCGACATAAAATTGAATTTAATCGGACTGATGAATTTGGGTCGGGTCTAAATTCACTTGGGTTTGTTCAGGGGTTTAAAATATCCAGAACTGATTATATGATTCAGTTTTTGGGTTTATGTATGAATCTAGTAGGACTGAATCAACCTGGTTTATATAAATAGTAAACTCTAAATTTTTTTTAGCAATTAATCTTATTTAATTTTTTTATAATTCGATTCTAAAGAGAATAATTTTGAAATCTAAGTTTAAGATATTAAACAAACTATTATATCTTAATGTTAAAACTTTATTTTTTGAAATACGTAATTAAATTTTTAGTTATTTACATATTATATTATCAAAATCTAAATTCAACTTTTTTTTACTAGTTCTATTATATACATTCTTTTATTAAAAATTTAAACTGAAATATTCTTATTAAGATATTTATTAAAAAATTATATATCACATTAAAATATTTATTAAAATCGACCCCATTGGACTCGATCCGAACCCAATGGTTTGGGTCTAAATTAGGTTTATGAATCCAAATCAACCTATGGTAAAATAGATTTGGCTTTAGTCTAGTTCATAATAGGAACGGATCCGAACCGAATCGATCCATGCACACGCATTTCTCTGCTGGATGACAACGTAAATCTTGTGTAAGTGTAGGGATTGCATTGCAATTATTCATTTATTTTACATCAAAACCTGGCGGCTCACCTAATCCGCCAATCGTTAAGCTGCTCGCCCTGGTCGGCTCAGCGCATCCGCGAAGATCTCGCCCCCCCGCCGCGCCTTCCGCCGCGGCCGTATGCACGACTGCGCCACGCCTTCGCACGTTGCTGGCTCCCTCGTCCGCTGCTTCCCACGTCGCCATCCCTCCACGGCGAAACTGCCGCAAGTCCCAACGCGCAGAGACCGTCACTCCCGCAGACTTTCCTCTGCTACTTAACACTTCCAGGTGAGTATACTGAGGACGTTTTGATGATTATTGAAGTTTTCACTTTATTGAACTGAGAGGAGGAGAGTTCTTCTTGCCTGGGTTGATCTGCACAGTGGTTCGACTTGGAACGGTAGGGGGACTGCATTCTAGTGGCCTGTTATTAGGCTTTAGTATTCCTTGTTTTCCTTTTTCTCTTTTCTTCTTTGTTTTCATCTTGCTCCCCGTTTTGATCTGAGCATTGTTACTATTTTCTTTTGTTTGAATCTCTACTACCATTTCTTTGCTGAATAGACTTGTGTTCTTTTGATTTTAAACATAATCTGGCCCAAACTTCCTATCCATCCCGAGAGTTGTGTTTCTATGCTACATAGCATTGACTGTTCTCCAGTTGTTTCTTCATTCTCGTGATGCTCATAGCTCAAGAGGGTAGAAAGTGATCGCCAAATGATGTCCCGAGAGAAAAGAAATTACTGATGAAAGTAATAGCTTCTAGCAGGACACATATATCTATATTAGTGATGAGCATATATCTACATTCAAGTAACAATCAAAGGGGGATACTGCAAAAATAGACATTCAAAACCATATTGTAAATATACTACATAGGCGGAAGACTTTTATCCTACGTATAGAATCATAGATGAAGAAATAATGAAATAAAGATCAAAGTTCGAAAAACAAAGGATATTTGTCTCTGTCAGGTATTTCAGTAGATACATAATTATCTTAAAATTCTGTACTTATAATTTTTGAGCTTTTTTTCAATATTATTAAGAGATGCACATGTGGTAATCCTCTTTTTTAAAATTCAACAACATGCACGTAGGCTGTAACTGGTCCGAAGAAAGCCTTTTTGACAATTAAATCCTTCAATTCAGTTAGCTTTGCTATGAATATTCTGTGTGTTAAGTCCGATTTATTTTGTGTAATTTCATTTGACTTTAATTCAGCACTAGCTTCATTTCATGTAGGGTTATAGGTCATTGCAAGAAATATGTCAGGTTCTTCAAATTGTTATACCAAAGTTATTATATCTAAATATTGTTTGTGTATATATCACGAGAACTACCTATAAATCCTGCAAGTAAAATAATATATTTTCCAATTTTTCAGTTAAAGATAAATTATTGGGTATAGTGTACTAATTACTTTAATAGTATGTTAAATTTAATTTAAAAAAAAATTATATCTGTCATTCTAGTGAGGCTTTTTTTGCAGGCAATATCCTCTAAATTAAATATTTATAAGCGGTCAATATTTACAGATAGTACCTCCAAATAGAAGTTAGAATGTGGGTACTGTCTGTAATTTCACATTCAAAATAAATTATAGTGAGGTATTGCCTATAAATCTACATTTAAGATTAGAAGTACTGTTTATAAATATTAGATTTAGGAAGTGCTACTTGTAAACATTTGACTTAGAAGGTGCCGTTTGTAAAAATATTTTTTTGAGAGTGACAGATGTAAGTTTAACTTAATTTTTATAGGATATATATATTACACAAATTTTTAAATATATATTTTTACTATACTTAGTGTATTTTATTATGATTTTTATATATAAGAATATTTTTTTAAATATGCAAACAGTTAATTCATTTGTATCTAAATAACTTAAGAGAGCTCTCCAGCTCTCTAGTAGGGCTATTAACGATCCGATCTCAAGTTGATCAACTTTGATTTAAGATTGAATTGAAAGTTTTCTATTCAATCTCGATTCGATTTAAAGAAGGAATGATAAGAGTTTGATCCAAGCTAGTTCTGATTCATTTGTTATGATTCAAGCTCGATCTGAGTTAAAGCTGATTTGACTTTCGATTATTTTTTAATCTTCTAGTTAAATTTTATGTATAAATGTATTTGTTCATTCAATCAGTTTAAATTATAATCATTCATCTTGATTTAATGTTTAAATATAAAAACAAAAAAGTTAATCTATTGTAGCATAATTTGAATAAAAGTTATGAATTTTTTTTTAAAGAAGTCCTTTATTAAATTATTATAAAAAAATAACATACTAAAACTTACATTTATAAATATCTTTTTATTTTTTTTAATCGATCTTATATCGGCTTAAAATTGATTAATAAAAATTTTAAGATTAAAAAATTGCTTATTAGTCAGTTTATTTGAATCAAGTGGAGTTCGATTCCATACGATCTAAAATTTGGTTCAATGAGCAATTTTTTATTTTGAGCAAAATTAACAGCCTAGATTATTTGTGCGATTAGTGAGAGGAATGCCTTTGGGAAAGTACTACTGTGATTATTGCGATAAGCAGTTCCAGGACACGGCAGCGGCTCGGCGGCGCCACCTCTCTGGCGTCCAGCACCAGCGGAATCGTGCTCTTTGGTATGATTCTCTCAAAGGTATTGACCTTCAACCAGCTTTCACTTTCTTTCCCTTTTCCCTGTTAATAAAATATCCAATTAATCGGAAGGCAATGACCTATGATTGATTTTATTGCCATTTTGTGATAGCAGATGCACACGGAGTTTTTCTTTTCCAACAAGATGGGAACCTTGACATGGGAGTGTGTCATCATTTTGTACGCAAGGTAAAGATTTTTTGTTACTTTCCTTTGTACCGTGCTAGGTTAATTGATTTACCTATTGCAGCTTGATATTCATAAATTCATTATTTTTCAACTTTAATTTTATAGCTTGCTCTCTATGTGCAGAAGAATTGAAGTAGTGGTTGTTCTCATAGACATAGTAGTCTATTGTAATAGAAGGATAACGCGCCGTTGCCGAGTCCCAAGTCCTGGATAAGAAATGCGAAGGGTTGCGTTAGGCAGACAACAGCCTGCGTAAAATTTATCAAATCAATCATGACATAAATTTTTTAGAAAATTGCGATAAAGCTAGGGCGTTCCCTAGAAGCGACACGCTGTATTGCCTGAATACAGTGAGAAATGGGTAAGGGTCGCTGCATCGACGCCCAGGTGTAGTGAAAAGTGAGCAAAAGTTCTCACATCATGGACGGATGCGGGTAAAGAAGCTAGTTCATCATACTAAAACTCTAGTCAGTAGGATTAGATTAGGAACTTGGAATATAGGCAGCCTGACGGGCAAGCTAATGGAGTTGGTGGATATTATGATTTATAGAAATATTAATATTTTGTACTTACAGGAAACAAAATGGGTTGGAGAGAAAGCCAAGGAAATTGATGGTTTAAGTCTTAAATTTTGGTACTCTGATAAGAATAAAAATAAGAATGGAGTGAGTATAATTCTGGATAAAAGCTTGAAGGATCACATAGTGGAAGTTAAGAGAAATTGTAATAGAATTATGACTTTAAAAATTATAATCATTGGAATGATCATTAACATTGTAAGTGTGTATGCTCCCCAAGTAGGTTTGGATGCGAGCATAAAGAAAAAATTTTGGAATGATTTGGAAGAGTTAATACAAGAGATACTTTAGGAGGAAAGATTATTTATTAGAGGAGATTTAAATGGATATGTTGGAAGTGTTGCTGAGAAATTTAATAATATTTTTGGTGGATATGGTTTGGAGAGATAAATGAGGAGGGTAAAATTATCTTAGAGTTTTCTTCAGTATATGATCTTATAATTGCTAATACTTTATTCAAGAAGAGAGAGAAGCATGTTATCATGTAAAGAATGAAACTTCAAGAACTCAGTTGCTAACTGTATCCGTAAGGTGGCGAAAGATGTGCCGGGAGAATTCAAAGGAATAATTTCAAATAATAAAGATGCTTGGTGGTGGAAAGATGATGTACAAGAAAAAATTAAGGAAAAAAAGATTTGTTATAGAGATTGGTTTAAGCAGTAGACAATGCAAAAAATAAAACTCTTGAAGATTTATATAAGAAGTTAGACACTAAAAAAGAAGAAAGACAATTATATAGGATGATCAAGACAAGAGGTAGAAAAATTAAAAATTTAATTTAAGTAAAATGTATTAAAGATGAAAATTAAAAAGTACTTTTCATAGAAGAATATATCAAAGATAGATGAATGAGTTACTTTCAACAGCTTTTCAATGAAGATTGTGAAATTTAATTAATCTTACGGAACTCAGCACGGCAGCACCCCAATAGAAAGTAAAAATTACTCTTACATTGACGTATTAGTAAAACTGAAGTCTGGAAAGCTTTAAAGAAGATGAAGCATAAAAAAATAATAGGACCAGATAGCATCCCAATAGATGTTTGGAAGTGCTTAGGAGATGAAAGAGTTTCTTAGCTTACTAGATTGTTTAATATGATTTTGAAGACTAAGGCTCTGTTTGGTTGGAGAAAAAAAAGATAATTTGAATTTTTTTTTAAAAAATGTGTATGATGTGAAATAAAGTGAGTTAGTTATATTAAAAATTGTGTTGGATGTGAAATAAAGTAATTGTTTAATATTAGAATTTATGTAGGATGAAATATAAAATAATTTTTAAAGTTTTTTTAAAATAATTTTGAGATTTTGGCTATGGCTAAAATAAGCAACTTTTTTAGCCAGTTGTCAAACATAGCCTAAAAGGATGCCAAATGAATGAAAAAACAGTATATTGGTACTTATTTATAAGAATAAAGGCGATGTACAGAATTGTGCTAATTATAGAGAAATTAAATTTATGAATCATACTTTAAAATTTTGGGAGAAAGTGATCAAACATAAGTTACGTCATAATACTAAGGTATTAGAGAATTAATTTGGTTTTATGTCAGATAAATTTAGTATAAAAGTCATTCATTTATTAAGAAATTTAATGTAGAAGTTTAAGTAAAGAAAGGAAAACCTATATTTGATTTTTATTGATTTGAAAAAAACTTATGATAAAGTCTCAAGAGAAGTATTTTGGAGAGTTTTAGAAAAAAAAGGGATTTACACTGCTTATATTCAAGTTATTAAAGATATGTATAAAGGAGCTGTTACTTGTGTTCGAACACAAGGAGGTTTGACTAAGAATTTTTTTATTACAGTTGGATTACACAAGGCTCGGCTTTAAGTCCGTATCTTTTTGCTTTGATTATAGAAGTCATGACTGGACATATCCAAGATGAGGTGCTTTGGTGTATGCTCTTCGCAGATGATATTGTTCTTATTGAGAAAACTAAAGAGGAAGTTAAAGTGAAACTCGAGCTTTGGAAGAATGCTCTAGAATCTAAAGATTTTAGTAGATCAAAATCTGAATACATGGAGTGCACATTTAGTTAAAAAAGAAATACTTATATTAGAGATGTGACAATTGGTGATGAAATTGTCAAGAAGAGTGAGCGCTTTAGATACCTTGGATCAATCATACAAAATAATGGTGAAATAGATAATAACGTTATTAGAAGGATTCAAGCAGAATGGGTAAAATGAAGAAATGCTTTTGGTGTATTATACGATAGAAAAATCACATCCAAAATCAAGAGTAAATTTTATAAAACTGTAGTAAGACCAGCGATGATATATGGTGTTGAATGCTAGCTCGCAAAGAGAAAATATATAAATAAAATAAATATTGCAGAAATGAGAATGTTAAGGTGCATGTGTGGATATACACGAAAGGATAGAATGAGAAATGAGTATATACGAAAGAAAGTTGATGTTGCACCAATTGAGGATAAACTTAGAGAAAATCAGCTTAGATGGTTTGGACATATAAATCGTAGGCCGATTGAAGCCCCAGTTAGAAAAATTGAGTTATTGGATCTTGCTCATGTACAAAGAGAAAGAGAGAGATCAAAGATGACATGACAAGAAACTATAAGGAGTGATCTTAGTTACTTAAACTTAAATAAAAATTTGATAATTGATAGAGCGCAATGGAAACAAAGGATTTATGTAGCCGACCCCACCTAGTGGGATTAAGGCTTGGTTGTTGTTGTTGTGTATTTCTGGCATTTTCGATTCTCATTCTTTACCATGGTTGTGGATAGAAACCTCTCGGTGGCATTGACTTTTTCAAGACTCATCATTAATAAATGTGCCTTTTTTTTTTAAGGTTGCTTAGACTATTAGCATTAAACTAAAAGCAAGATATAAAAAGTATATCAATCAACATCCTTTTTAGGTTATTGCAAAATTGTCATGAAGAGACCTTTATTCCACATAAAATCACTTAGTGTTCCGAGGTAAGATACAAAATTTGATGCACTATTGATATTTTTAGCTACATATGTGAATTTACATGAACAAAATAAAAATGTAGTTGATCCATCATCCCCTGCTCCAAGACTGGATGGTGCGGGAATGCTCCGATGTGTGAACCAAACTAGCCAATCTATTGATGACCGCTCCCTTAGATTTATCTTATATTTTGACAAAAAGTTTTTTTTTTTTAAACAAATAATTCTTTATTTTGCAGGGAAGTTGCAAATATGGGGATACCTGTAAATACTATCATCCAACTCAAAATATGGCACAGAGAACTCCACCTGTGATAGGTAAGTAGTGTGTTACAAAACATTGTTTCCTATAAGAAAATTGTCTTACTTTATGCAAAGGAATACTTAATGATGCTTGTAGATCTTTCAATTTATTGCAATTCTCTAAACTTTTCAATTTACTTGATATATTATTTAAATAATAGAAACCTTTTTTAAGCACAAGCATACTACCCTCACCCAAGCTGTCACTTTTGATTTTATAATCAAAGAAGATTGTCCATTTATTTTGTATTGCACCATCCCTTGAGCCGAAGTTAGTATGAGATCATACCCAAATTTCTTCCACTGTCCTCACAAATTTGTGAATTGCACAAAGTCAAATTACATTGAGGTGCCTTTTGGTTGTGGTTTGTAGCTCCTTAGTATTTAACATGTGAGGTCTCGTTTGGTTGGTGTATGGTTTAGGGAGTTTTTAAAGTTTTTTGAGATAGAGAGAGAAAATTATTTTAATATTATGATGTAAAATAAAATTAATTTATTATTGAAGATTATGATAAATGTGAAATAAAATTAAGTTTTAAAGTTAGAGTTTATATAGGATGTGAAATAAAATTGATTTTTAATATTTAAATTTATACAAGATGTAAAATTAAAATATTGATAAAAATATTTTTGGAGTTTGAAAATTTTTTTGACCCGAGCCAAACATTTGCATTCTATTATGGTCATAGTAAATTATATTATAGAATCTCTTATTAAATTAAAAAGGAGGAATGTCAGCTAGTATAGAAAAGTACAAGAAATTGCCTTGTTCAAGCCTGGTTCCGTGGGCATAAATTTTTTTTTTTTATGTAGCAGTAAAGGGATGTTGCGATTATATCACCCATGAATTGGGGAAGAAGTATTGATTTATATGACCCTATTCTTGTGAAGGATGAGGTTATTTTCTAAATCAGCCCTCGGATCTCCATTCTCCGTCCTCTAAGGCATATAGAATCCTAAACAATGATTTTGGGCCACCCTATTCAGGAAAAGCAATGTTTTAGTTTTATATACTATTTCAGTACACTTAACAATGGAATATTGTTTTGGTTCAAGTTTAGAAAATTATCTGTACAACCTGAAACAACTCATATATTACTTGTCATATACTTGTTAAGCCCATGCAAGAGATGATAACAAGTCAACATCTCATGTGACTTGTAACATACGATTGGAATTTATGTTAGGATGTAAGGCACTCTTATTGGTATTCAAAAGTGTATGTCTTTCCTAGGTTGGCATGGCATTAAA
Organism: Apostasia ramifera; assembly: GCA_019297695.1. Taxonomy (NCBI): domain Eukaryota; kingdom Viridiplantae; phylum Streptophyta; class Magnoliopsida; order Asparagales; family Orchidaceae; genus Apostasia; species Apostasia ramifera. The sequence goes on along the minus strand of JAEMOT010002669.1, from coordinate 24,937 downwards.
AATCATGATGAAGCCATGAATAAGAAAAGTCTGCTCATAATATTTCGCCCACCTGATTTACCAATCTCTTTTTTCTGAAAATTTGATTTGGGTGATGTGATCTTTTGGAAGTATTATGTATTTTGCAGAGGTAGGGTATCCACCAAACTCTTTCGATAATCGTTTAGTAGGAGGAAGCACTTTACCAGGTAATATAATGATTTCTTCCATTTAGCTTTTTGATAAGCAAATTAACAATGTGAGAACCTGAAGGGCTGTCATTGATGGTGGACAAGCCCGAATTTGTTGTGGTGTGGATTTTTTCTTTTATACTTGTTTCTGTTTTGTTTATCAATCTTCAGCCAACATGTTATCAGTGCACTGCAGAGAATAAAATTGATACTTTTGAAAATCAATATAATTGATACTTTTTGGCCCTACATGAATTAATTGTGCTATCCTTGGCCGAGGATTTCCCCACTATAGGGGAAATTTTTTGGCAAAAGCTTGAGAAAGGGTTTAAAGCTGCAAGTTTCACCCAACAACTGTTGCTTCTAACTCATGCTGCCTGCTAAGAAAAAACCTTTCTTTATCTTTGGTAACACCCACCATGGGGTGGGTTTGGTGTGTGGCTTCTTTTTGTGCCTACTGTTTCTTTGATTTTTTTTTTTTTTTGGCGGAGTTTGGTTTGGATTATTCTTATTCTGTGAGTTGGGTTATTCCTTTTCTGTGAATGGGAGTGTGATATTCTGCTTTGGTAGGTCTTAGCATAGCAGGTTAGCCACATGAGAGATGAAGCTTTTAGACCTGGTACTCTAATCAAGTGATAGTAATATTTTAAATAAATGTTGGCTTGTGGGTTGCAACGTTTTGAGACTGGTCAAGCTAGCTATTTAACAAAATTGTCTCTATTAACTGAATTTACCAGAAAAAAATCACAGAAATGTAATCATTATTAGATTTATGTTGGATAGCTATAAAAGATAATGGGTAAATTTCTATAAGGTTCTTTTATTTATATCATAATTACTAATAGGTTTAAAATCTTTTTAAAAGATCTTTTAACGAATAAACACTTTGGGTCCTTCCATGTGATTCTCCGTTAAATTCTATAAAATGGCAAAATTACTATCAGAATATTTCCCTTTCTCTTTCTCTCTCTTTGTCTAATGGCGACCTCTTTACTCCCCCTCCTCCAACCAACACCCTTTGATATCTCAGAAAAAGGTAAAATCATTTTGGGCAACCATCAAAGTAAACTTCTGAAGTCCTACGGCTATGGTGGTTATCTCATCGATGATGGAAGAAATCTGGCTCCGGATTGGATGGATTGGCCTCATTAGTGCTTCCCAATCTTGACTCCAATAAGCTTCATTTTCTTAACCCTCTATATGTGTGTGTATTCCTTTTTACATTCTGCTTACCCTCCATTGTGTTTGTCATTAGGGTTATGAAAGGTAAAGCCCTTTCCTTTATGGGAAAGCCCTTTGGTGGTGGTGGAAATGTAGAGAGAAGAGAATCTGTTTTGTGCTTTTTCTTTATAATCAAGAAAAATAAAAAATTAAGATGAAGCAGAGAAGAGAGAATCCATTTTAAGCTCTCTCTCTCTAGTCAAAAGATAAATATGAAGTATTCAATACTCTCTAAGGCCCATTCTTTTGGCAAGAAAGACTTAAGATTGCCTCTAACGAACTCCTCAATGAGATAGAATGAAAAAAAAGTTTTGCAAGGGGAATCTACCTCGGTAAAAGGAATAGTACCAGAATTTCAAAAGAAAAGGAATAATGTTTATATGCTACTTATACTGATCTTAAGGCAAGAAGGCTCAAGGCAAGGAAGGGAAAAAGAAATATTTCGAGACAAGAAGTCCCGAGGAAAGAAGTAACAAGTCTAGAAGAATTAAATTAGAGGCAAGAAGCCTTAAAAAAATAATTAAAAAAATTTCAGGAAATATCTTTATGGGAGAAGAAAATTTGGAAGGTAATACCCTGAGTAAAAGAATTTGCCTTGGCACAAGGGAAATCTCAAAGAAACCCTAAGCTTAGAGATATTTGTAGGGAGAAAAACGAGGATCCTTCAAGAATTTTAATGAGTCCCTTGAGAATTCTCTAGAAGTAGGCATAGGACAAAGAGAGATATCTTAGAGAACTGTTGCACACGACTTCAAATGAAGTGGCTATTCGTGAGAACTCAAAGAATGTCATGCAAGCCAGCATCAGTGCTATCCTCATACGAGAACCATCTAGACCTTGTTCATTCGGGCAAGTCCCAGCACTCAAAAGCTGCAGAAGGCAGTTTCTAAAACACCACAGATAAGACCAACAAGGTATAGAAAAGGCCGTAATGTAGCCAAATATTATTTATAGTAGTTGAGAAATTGGATAAAAGGGTTTTGAAAGGTACCCATTTATCCCATTTTGAAGGGGTTTGGGATTCAAACTAATTTCATGGAATTGGCTGCTACCATCTACATTTTAAAAATGAAACTAAATGCCATGTAATCACAGTGCAAGCAAAGATTAGCTCGTTGTTAACAACTATTGAATTTGCAATCTCATATTATGTCGTGTCTCCATATCTTCATGCCCCTATGTTTTCATGTTATATTTGTGCTTTCTAATTGTTTCCATAATATTGAGCAAAAGCTATTACAAATTATATCATATAACTATTTTTATTATTTAATTGTTATATTATTTAACATATCTTGTTATGTTTGTCTTGTATTTTGAGAAATTGCTATGTTATTATGTCGTGTTTCTGTGTTGTATGTGCACTTCCTAGCTGTACCTTTGTTGCACTGTGAATTCTTGCTCTTTTGTAGGAAATGTGGCTGGTGCTCGCTTTGGAATATCACGGGGTAACTTGCCTCCATCGCTGAGACCTCCTCCAGATGGTGGTTATCCTTCTCTCCCTTTTGTTGATTGGGGATAGCTTATGCCTTATGATGGGAAAAATATGTTCCTGTTGTGCTGTGTTATATAGAAAGCTTTCATGTGTTGTTATTTAGAGTTTCACAAAAAATGCAGTCAATTCAGATAGCTTTGGATTTGCAGTCAATTTAGAGCTTTGCCTTCTTGAGGAACTCTTTATTTTGTAAATATTGTAAATTGCATATCATATTCAATATTTGTTAATATATTTTGTTAAAATAAATTATTCCTCTCCAATGTAAACTTTCTTCTTCCCCTATTATAGCTAGATTGGTCGACATGTCGGTAATCGGAGATCCGTTACTGTCAACCAGCAATGATGATAGGCGAGCATAAGACAGTGGTTACTAGTAGTGGATGATAACCTCCAAATGGGGCATTCGTTTTGAATCATCGGACAGATAATCATCCTAAGTAAATGCTGGGATTTAAAATTTCAAATTATGATTAAAAGTTAAATTAATCATAATTAAATAAAAAATTTATAAAATGTATAATTTGTAATATTGAATTTGCACTCTCAAGGGACTTTTTAAAATATACAATATTTATAGAACATTATGTTTGTATAATTCTACATAATTCATATTTAGTAAAAAAAAAATAGTTTTGTTTTATATTCTGTATAATTTTAAATAAAAAATAATTTATTTTTATATGCTATAGACAATTAAAGACAACCAATAAATCACCTTTATTTAAAAAAAAAATTCAGAATTGTTCAGTGATTTTTTTAATGCGGTTTGGGGGGAATTTAGAGGCTGCGGTCAAATCTATCTGTTTGGCCTGAGGATTAAAATTAAAATTAAAATAGTCTTAATTTAAATAATAATAATAATAATAATAATAAATAATTTTTTTTATATCAGAATTTGTGTAGTATGATTAAAAAAATTTATTTATTATTATTATTATTTTTTAAATTAGTACTATTTTGATCCTGATTTTAATCTTCGCATCAAACAAGGAAGAAAATAAATTTTTTTAGTATTAAATCTGACAAAATGATTGATTTCAGTCTAAAGGCTCTAAAAAAAATTTAACAGAATTTCTCGTAATCAAAAAGAAAGAAAAATACCTGCAAGGCTAAATAGAGGCCCCAAAAATAACTCACATGTAAGTTCCTAAGATAATAATTTATATGTACATATATATATATATATATAAATCATCATTTTGCTTAAAGCACATTTATAAAATATATTACATTCAATCAAGAAGGGCTCGACTGGTCTCCTTAATGAAAACATTAGTTTTAGTACTCATACAGTATTGAAGTAGATATTCATCTTGTAAATTTGAGTTCTCAAATGTGAAAATAAAACACTATCGAGTTATCATTATAAATGCCAACAAGTAGTTCTATAACCAATTAAATGGATAAGAGATCTAAACTTTTTTAGCAAATAACTTATAAATCTTGCAGGTAATGTTCATGTGTTGTATATATCATTTATACATATCACGAGAACTACCTATAAATCATGCATGCAAAATAATATATTTCTCATATTTTTATGCACTTTTTTCTCCAAGAGCAATACTATCGATGACTTCTTGACACAGATCTGCTTGCATTTTTTTTGCTCTGGTTTGTAAAAATCTAATTTATCGCTTTTAATTTTGTTATATATATATATATATATTCACAATATATTATTACAATAGAAGATCACTTTTAAGTAAACTAAAAGTTTCTACAGCACATATGTATAATTTTTAATAATAATATTCTCTATAAGAGACAATTCTCTTTTATTTTGATTTTAATTTTTTATTTATGAAGAAAATAAACAGCATATTTCAAATATTTATATTATTATAACTATCACTATATATGAAATTTTAAAATAAAAATAATATCTTATCATTTTCTTCTAATTATAGTATATCTTTAAAGGATGTGTTTGTTTGTAAGGTTAAAATTAAATTTAGATAGAGATATTTTTTTATTGAAAATTGTGAATGATGTGAAATAAAATTAGTTATTATATTGGGATATGTGAGGGATGTGATATAAAGTTAGTTATTATATTGGAATATGTGAGGGATGTGATATAAGTTAGTTATTATTTTAGTAATATGTGTAGGATGTGAAATAAATTTAATTTTTAATATTAAATTTTATGTATGATGTGATATGCCTGGTTAAAATTAAACCAGATTAATTTTAAACTCGTAGACAAACGAGATCTAATTGTTATAAATACTTTTTTTTTTTTTACTTTTTCTACTGTTTGATGTACTTAAATAGTTCTTAATGAGTTTTAATATACCTTGGTGCTGTCAATATCCCCATAAGAAAATAAAAAAGAAAATTATAGTAAATCATAACATCCATAATAATGATAAATTCTGTAAGATTGATTTGATGAGCTATTTGTAATTATCTGTGAGCTTTCCAACAGAAGGAATCAATTAATTAATTTTCAAGTCAAATTCTAGTCCTCTGTATATATGAAAAATAAAAAAAATATAACTCAACTAAAAAAATTAAGAAGTTTTGAAAGATTAATAAGTTAACAAACCTTATAAGTTATATCTCCATTAATTAACAACCTCTGATTATTCGATCATTACACACGTAGTGATAAAGGCTCTGTTTAATTTAAGCTTAAAAAACTCTTAAATTTTCTTAAAATTTATTTTTAGTAATATTATATATTTATTTAATATCACATATAAAATAAAAATATTAGAAATCAAATTTATTTTATATTCTACTTAAATTAAAATTTAATTATATTTCAGATTTTATAAATATTTAATAAAATTTTTTATTTCATATTTATTATAATTTTTGATAATAAAATAATTTTATTTTATATTATAATATTACGTCATTTAAAATTTTCTCAAAATATACTCCTCTCAAATAAAAGTAAAATGGGAAACTGTCAGAAATGATTGAAGGGCACTAGTGTAATTTCGAATTGAAACGAATAGCGGAATAGGGCTAAATTTGACATTTTCATTTTTCGCTTGTAATGATGAAATATAATATTCAAATGGACCTCTCTTCGATCCAGCGCGGGCCAGCTGACCGACGATTCCTCCCACCGGACGAAATCTTCCACCAAAAAAAAGATGATTTGGAGGGAAGCGGCAGCAGCCGTCCGATGCAATACTCCTCCTATATATGCCGCTGGGGGCTTTCACCACGGATCTTCGTTAATCTCCTCATTCCCACGCCGGTGAGTTCGCCGGAACCCTAGCCCTGATTCTCCACCAATTCCATTTCCGGTGGCATACTTCTGATTTGTGTCTCATTCTTTTCCAGGTAGCTTTTGAGCAGAAGGGGGAAGATGAGAGAAATCCTTCATGTGCAGGGTGGTCAATGCGGCAACCAGATCGGATCGAAGTTCTGGGAGGTCGTATGTGACGAGCATGGGATCGATCCGACGGGGAGGTACACCGGCTCGACGGATCTGCAGTTGGAAAGGGTGAACGTGTATTACAACGAGGCTTCCTGTGGTAGGTTCGTGCCCAGGGCGGTTCTGATGGATCTAGAGCCGGGAACTATGGATAGCGTCAGGACGGGTCCTTACGGCCAGATCTTCCGCCCAGACAACTTCGTCTTCGGGCAGTCCGGAGCCGGGAACAACTGGGCTAAGGGACACTATACCGAGGGCGCGGAGCTCATTGATTCTGTTCTTGATGTGGTGAGGAAAGAGGCCGAGAACTGCGACTGTCTACAAGGTATGGTATCTAGTTTCGATCAAATTCGTTGAGTAATATCCCGAATCGCTGCTTCATTACTATTTTTAAGGCGTTTAAGATTTCTTTTTTGCTCGTACGTTTGATCTTTGCAACATCTACTCCATGAAATTGACTTCCTGGTAGCAATTGTGTGCATTATTGCTTTGATCTGCTGATCTGTTCATTTTACCGTTTAAGCATCTTTAATTGCTACCAAGTATTTTTTAGCTGAAGGCTGCTTGAATTTTATTTTGTTATTAATTTTTACATGTCATCTATGGATATTACGTCATATTATGTCTTGATCCACTAAGCTATTGGTTTGTGAGTCTATTAAAACTGGTTTTTTTTTGCTTCTCACCCCTGATTTCTAGATTAAATCATTTCTCTGTCATCAGGGTTTCAAGTTTGTCACTCACTCGGTGGAGGAACTGGATCCGGGATGGGCACTTTGCTGATATCAAAGATCAGGGAGGAGTACCCTGATCGGATGATGCTCACTTTCTCTGTTTTCCCCTCGCCAAAGGTTTCTGATACAGTGGTGGAACCCTACAACGCAACTCTTTCTGTCCACCAGCTGGTAGAAAATGCGGATGAGTGCATGGTCCTTGACAATGAAGCACTCTATGATATATGTTTCCGTACACTTAAGCTTACCACTCCTAGCTGTAAGTATACTTGATTTGTGATAGAGCATCAATATGAAGTGTCTGTTGCTCTTGCCTTATGAAGTGAATCTGTCATGCCTACTGTCTCATTTCTTCCTTTCCATATAAAAACTCTTCATAGCTCTCTATATATTGGTCAGAAACTGCTTGCGCAGCTTGTAATAGCTAAATTGGCATCAATCACAGATCTATCCCTGCCTTTAAATTTTTTTTATTCAACTTCTTTTCAAATGGAAGCAATCAAGTTTTTTATCCCCTTTGCCATTCTTCAAACCACACAATATGAATTTTCATTTTTTTAGAAATATCATTGAATGTAAATTAACAAGCATAGTTTGTCACAACTTAATTTGTTTGGTCTCAAGTTTCCTGTGGTGATTTATATTTAAACATTTAATCTTTTGACGTTGATGGGGTTTGGCCAGTAGTATGCATTGTAAAGTGATTCCCCAGCGACCTTCTTTCATTTTTTGGAATTTAAACAAATCCACATCATCTATTCCCGATGGATGGGGACAAAATGAATAAGTTGTAGGGTTCATGTCATACACCCTGTGAGTACTACTTGTTAGATGTATGGGTCATAGAACCTACAAAATTGTAAGTTGTGGTCCCACCTCATAGGCAGAGTGTAAGTTGTGAGAATCACCCGACTTACTGTTTTGTGAGTTGTGCGGTCAAAATAAATGAAGGATTATACTCCCAATAAGAGGTTACATAACCTATATAAGCTTTATACCCTGCACGACTTACTCATGTTTTGAAAAGTGAACATTTTGAATTACCTCTGAAACTAGAGTGAACCCTATTTCTTATAAGAATTGAATACATTTTGAAACTTTCCCTTGCCTTTTGGTATCTTTACAGAGTGAGATGGTCTTCATAAAGTTAGATTCATTCTCCAACATTAATAAGCAAACATCCAAAATTGAAGTGATATAATGACATTTTCTGCTGCACTCGCTTATAGACTTGTAACATTGATTCTATATTTCAATTTCTGTCATGGTATACCAAAATCTGCTGCAATCTTTTAAGTGCTTCCCAAGAAAGAAAAAATTATATCATGTTAATGATTCATCACATTGTTTGATCTGCAAACATTTTGGTTTCCTACCTTACAATATTTGTTCTTCCAATAGACACATTCATTTCTCATGTTTCTTTTACTTATTTTTTGAACAGTTGGGGACCTCAACCACCTGATCTCTGCAACCATGAGTGGAGTCACATGTTGCCTTCGTTTCCCAGGTCAGTTGAACTCTGACCTGAGGAAGTTGGCTGTGAACCTGATTCCATTCCCTCGCCTTCATTTCTTCATGGTCGGCTTTGCTCCTCTCACTTCTCGTGGTTCTCAGCAATATCGAGCCCTCACAGTTCCAGAGCTGACCCAACAGATGTGGGATGCAAAGAACATGATGTGCGCTGCAGATCCTCGCCATGGGCGGTATCTCACCGCCTCCGCCATGTTCCGTGGCAAGATGAGCACCAAGGAGGTTGACGAGCAGATGATAAACGTGCAGAACAAGAACTCATCATACTTTGTTGAGTGGATCCCGAATAATGTGAAATCGAGCGTCTGTGACATTCCCCCAAGGGGTCTTTCAATGGCATCCACGTTCATTGGCAACTCTACTTCAATCCAGGAGATGTTTAGAAGAGTGAGCGAGCAGTTCACTGCAATGTTCAGGAGGAAGGCTTTCTTGCACTGGTACACCGGGGAGGGAATGGACGAGATGGAGTTCACCGAGGCTGAGAGCAACATGAATGATCTCGTCTCGGAGTATCAGCAGTACCAGGATGCAACCGCTGACGAGGATGTTGAATATGAGGAAGAGGAGGAAGCACACCATGATACGACTGTTTAAGGACGAGGAAATATATACTTTTACTGTCTACTACCTGCCTATATACCGAGTGTGAGTGCATGGACACTAAATTAATATCTGCTTTGGAATCCTCTCAAGTTTGTGTTGGTGATGGCGATATCAATCTTATTCTATTGTGAGACATGATCTATATTTTCTTGCACTTGTTTGTTGAATTGATTGAAAAAAGTACTGTTTGAAAATTCACAAGCTTTTATTAGTTTTGATGGATTTCATCATTTCAACAAATAGTACTTTAGTTGCACTAATTAGGAGCTTAAATTCAATCAAACCTTATATGTCTTATAGATAATGGTGAAGAAAGTAATGGCAATGAGGATAAAAATTGGGTTGTGGCCTAAATTGTGGCCACGCTTGGGACCTGTTGTTTTTGGGCTTCTTCCATGAAGATGAATTGCTTTCTACCAGGTATGGTAGATCCCGTTGCCCCAATAATTGAGATCTTCTTTGCCTTTCTGCTGCTCCATAGGAATACAGATAATGTTGATAGTGTTGGCAACACATTTTTTTTACAACAAAATTAAGCTGACCAATTGACGTATCTTGGCATGAGAGTTTGGCTCAAAAATTAATAGTTACTCGATATTCAGATTAATATTTAGCTGAAATTGAATTCGGCTTAACTTTATTGAACTGCTATAAGCCATGGCCTAATCAGATTGATTTGGCTCGATCTCTATTTTTCAAAAAGAAAATATAAATGATATGTTTATTTATTTATTATAATTATTTATTATTTATATTTTAAAATATATGTTAATTGTGATTATAATATTTGTTAGATAATTTTGTGTATATGATTAACTTAAATTTAAAATCTTAGAAGAGAAATTTTTTATTTAAATTTTAATTTTTTGGATGGCTTGAATTAACTTGATCAAGGATCAAATCAAATCGAAATCAAAATGAATCAGCTTGAACTTGAATCGAATTGAAACACGCTGAATTTGAGCCGTACTTAGCTTGGCTCGATCTTGGATTGTTTTCACCCCTAATAGTATCCTTCAATAGGCTTCCTCTCGGATGTCTCTAGCTCGATCATCACTAATGAGAAAGTATTGCGTTCAATGGACGAAACATGTCTATTTGCCCACTAATGACTCTGTGCCACACAAGTAAGCAAGCACTCACAACACATAAAATGCTATAAACAATGTTAAGATTGGAGATCGAATATCCCGTTAGTCTAACAGACTGTTCATGCTTATCAGACAATTCAATATACTTCTAAAAAGGTAAGTGTTCATCCAGAAAAATAGATATAATTTGAAATCAGGTAGGTATTACATATATTTACATTCTTTTTAATTGATACAAATTTGATTTTAAGTTATATCTATGTTTTGAATAGATACCTTCTTTATTACTTACCTGATCCTCCAAAATGGACCATCTGGTTAGGCAGATCGGACGGTCTGATTTTCTATCGGACCGTTCGATCTCTCTTGAATGGATGGTTCGCCGTAGAGATTGTACAGTTTGATTGTTAATTGGCATCATAACACCATTTAGCGCTGCTAGCCTATGTGGTGCAGCATTATTGATAGGCGAATGGATGGCATGTTCAGCCCACAGAACCACTGGATTTTTTCAGGAGAAATACTACATAAACAATTTCTATTCCACCAAATTGCTGAGATCCCCAAAAGCATACTCACACTACTCACCTCTTCCTGCTGTCTCTCTGCTTGCTTTTCTGGAATAGGCAGTAGCTGCAAGCTGTGGCTTTTCTTGCTTTTCCAGAGTCTTTCAGATTTTTCACGAGTTTGGTTCATGCCATCCACTTAATCAATACAATTTCAAAAGTGAGATTCAATCAAGAACAAAAATGATGGAGATGTTACATTTGAAAATGGGAAGTAGCTGTTCTGGATGCTTATTAAAGCAACTTCCTCCATTTCATTAAGAAATGATAGTGATGTGGTAATGTAAAAATATCATCGTGGGTTTAAATGATCAAATTAAAGTAATCAAAAAATGAATTTGAACTGTTGGTTCAGTAAATCAAAACTTTCGATTCGCGTTTCTGTTCAATTTTTTGATTACAATTCGGCTATTTTGTTCAGTTATTTTAGATCAACCCACTCTTCAGTATCATAAAAGCACCTCCTTTCCCATATTTTATGAGCCAATCAACTACTTTACAGTCTCACCTCTTCACGCACATCGTCCTCACATAAAAGCACCAAAATAACCAGATCTCTTCCCACTTTTATTCTATTTTCTTTCTTTCTTCTCCATTTTCTCTTAACCTCTCCCTTTCCCCTCTTCTATTCTTCATTAAAGAGCCTCTCTCCTTCCTGCCATACTGTCTTCTCTTGTTCTCCCAGGTATCGATGCTCTTCCTTTGATTAACCTAGCTTTTTATAAGTTCAGTGATAGAGGGGGACATCTACATTTAACTTCATGGTTTTATTTCCTCTGTTTTCTTTGTTCAGTTCATGTTTGAAAGGTTATTTGTTTAGTTTTGGGTGTGAAATGGAGTAAGTCATTGATTTTAGCTGCATTAGCTTTTTGAAATAATGCTGTTGCCATACGATTTAATTGCAATTTGCAAAACCCACACTACTCAGAACCAACTTTTCATCGTTCAGTTTATCACAAAAAAAAAACAAAAAAAACAAAAAGCTTTTCATCGTTCAGTAATTGCTACATATCTTTCATGTTCAGAAACATTTGAACACATACTTTGTTTAGTTCAAAGAAATCCATAAAAGTTTCGTTCAAATTCATGGATTGAATGATGTAAAAACTAGTTGTGATTGACCATTTCCAGTAACATTTAGTGATCTTTTCTGCTCGACAATGTCTAAGAGAAAGAAATAAATAACAGTACATTATCTTAAATCTAATCAAAGAGAAAGTTCAGCAATTATGACCCTTTTTTACCCCTTAAGATTGAAGGAAGAACATTGAGAAGAAGATGGCCCAAATGTTAATTCCTCACCCACAATGCCAGATGAGGATCCCTAGCCACTCAAGTTTGTTGAAGCCTGCCATCTCAGCCAACCTCTGGAACTCTCTCTTGCTGAATTCTCAGAGGCCCCAGGGAAAGAGTAGCTTCGGTTCCACCTTCAAAGTTCTTGCAGTGCATTCATCAGAATCCGGAACAGTCTCAAGGTTGGAACAGCTCCTCAATGTTGACATTTCCACTGTTACTGACAAAATAATCGCGGAGTATATTTGGTGAGTTATCTGTATCCTTTTCTTTCATATATCACAAACTGTCATTGATTATCACGATACAAAAATTCACATGGTTATAGAATCTGGAGAGTATTTATATATGCTTCCTTACTCTTTTATGGTAAACAAAGCCATTATTGGTGCTAATTCTAACAGATTTTTTGTGTAATCTCTAATTATCGCATCTTTATCCGACTCTTTTCTTCCTAAGCTTTTGACCAAAAACATTATCTACTCGTTTTAATGGTGGATCTTCTGTGCTATATTGTAGATGTTGATGAAATCTAAGTCCACTCTGTCATTTTCTTTTTGAAAAGTGCCGCCACTCTTCATTATCTCTTGTATAGTCATTTTTAATTTCTCCATTCTCATCTCTGTAATACCAAGTTTTATTATTAGCAATCCATTACCAAATGAAGTGCACATGAATGACAATGGCTATTTCTTACTTTTGATCAATAGGATTGGTGGAACAGGAATCGACATCCGCAGCAAACCTAAAGTGAACTTTACGTTTTACATTATGAATTCTACTTGAGAACATAGCTACGCTTTATTCTCTGCTGATAGTTTCAATGCTGTGTCTAATGCATGTGACACAATTTCAAAGCCAGTGAAGCACCCAGCAGATCTACCAAAGTGGAACTACGATGGATCGAGCACCGGACAAGCTCCTGGTGAAGATAGTGAAGTCATTTTATAGTAGGCTACAAGCCAAAGATCTTGAATAAAACAATATTCCAACACAAATTCATAGTTAGTTCCTTGCAACTGATTACAATCTTCATCAGTTTGGCAGCCCTCAAGCAATTTTTAGAGATCCTTTTTGTGGCGGAAATAACATCTTGGTTAGCTTGCTTTTGATATACATTAATCAAAACAAAAACAATGATAATGGAAATAATCTTTTTGTTTGTGGTAGGTTATTTGTGGTACATATACTCCGAGTGGAGAGCCGATTCTGATGAACAAGCGTCACAGGGCTGCTCAGATCTTCAGCAAGAAAAAGTTCATTGATGAGGTTCCCTGATGGGTTTTCTTAGCTCTGTTTGAGTTCTCTGAAAATGAAAGAAATGAAGTAAAATTCAGATCGCTTGTAACTTTATGTTGTGCACATAGAAATTTTATGAAATGAATTGTTTTATGTGTTTCAGGTATGGAATTGAGCAGGAACACACCTTACTTCAAAAAAATGTGAAGTGGCCACTTGGTTGGCCTGTAGGTGGTTACCCTGGTCCTCAAGTAATTTCAGATTTTAAATTAAATAAATTGATAAAAAAAATTTAAGGGGGCATTTGGTTCGTTGTTATCTTGGTATTATGTTATGTAATCTAGATGTCATGACATCTAGATGCCATCTTTTAACTAATAATTGTATAATCTAATAGAAGATTATTTATAGATGTCATTAAACCAAATAATTACTTTCTCTAGATAACATAACATAACATCAAGATAACATTGAACCAAACGCCCCTTTTAAAGAAAAATCCTATAGATTTCTATAGAAGAATGCATTATATTTAACTATTCTGTAAGAAAAAAAGGACAGAAATGCTTTGAATTCCAGCATCTTTGGCTCCAAAGTAGTTTATCGAATTTACATCAAAATTGCTTCAGGGCTCATACTATTGTGCGGTCAGAGCCGATAAATCTTTCGGTCGCGACATATCAGATGCTCATTTCAAAGCATGCTTATATGCTTGGATAAACATCAGTGGCACAAATGGGGAGGTCATGCCTGGTTAGGTGGGTAACGTTCTTTTATCGCATTGCATTGAATGATGCCGAATGTGAACTATGATAGTGTATGTTCTTTGTTTGAAAGTAATTTTTATTTTTGAACTTTTATTCCATTCACGTTCAAGTAAAGCTGGCTCGACAATTCGATGGGTCTAAATCTGCCTGAATCTACATGATTGATCATCTTCTTTCTGTACCATGTTTTCAGTAAAAGTTAACCCGAACCTTGAACTTCAAGTTGAGTTCTAAGTAGGAGAGTTTTTACAGGGTAAACTTTAAACATTCTTCATAGTGAAAAGTACACGAGCAAGCTACATATTACATGTGGAATGAAATCCTTGTTCCCTAAGGAGTGATCCATCCCTTTCTTTGTAGGAGAGTAGAGAATGGAAGAGACTCTCCATGGAGCAAAGGAATAGCAGCTTTCCTTGAATCTTAAGAAATCTTAGAAAATCATATATAAATAGGTATTCATAAGATTGAATCACTGAATAAGATTTCATCATGGCTACTGAGGGTTCCAATTCCGTGGCCACCATCTTCCTCTTCCTCAACCTCCTAATGTACGCCATTGTAGCAGTAATTGCAGGATGGGCTGTTAATTATGGCATTGATGAGACTCTTCAATCTGGTAAATTTCTGATGAAATAGAAGGTTAATGTCTATGAGTTCCTATCTAAATTATTGAGAGTGAAGTCGTTTTTGTCCCTTTATTTTGGGCCTATTACATAGTGGTAACTCTTTTCTTCTAGATTCGCCACTTTAATCCCTAGTTCTTTGCATGATACAGCTTTTGGTCAAGCTATTTCTCCTCTTTCATGAATGTAATGAGCAGACTGAATCAAGAAAAAAAAGGCTAAAATGCTATTAGGTGTAACGGCCTGCTTCTATAGATACAGTTTGCTTTCGTCCTTAAGTTGCATGATTTTAAAACGCGTCTATAAGATAAGAGTGTGTTCTCATATCTAGTCAGCAATCTCTTCTGTTCTTTATTGATATAAGATTCATCACTATGTCACACCGTGTGGCATAGTGATGAAAGAAAACTGTTCCAAATAAGACTTTCAAGAGGATGATTGATGAATTTGTTTTGAAATGTTTTTTTTTAAATTTTTTTTTTTTTTTTTTTTTTTTTTTTTTGCAGTATCAGAGCTTTCTCTTCCAGCAAGGTTGTTTCCAATATATTATCCGATTGGGAACCTCGCCACCGGATTTTTCATTGTGTTTTCTCTTATTGCCGGGCTAGTCGGGGCGGCGGTGTCACTAACTGGGTTGCAAAACGTCCTTCAGGGAAGCAGATCAGGCTTGCTTTCGACTACAGCCTCTTCAGTCATTGCTTGGGGCCTCACACTCTTAGCCCTGGGGTAAGGTTTTCGAAAGCTAATCTAAAAGCAATGCGCCTCTATCTAGTTCATGGTTTTAAGATATGTATATGATAAAAAATAATGTCAATTAATTATAAAAATATTAAATAAAAATTTTGATATATTGAAAATTATATAAGTTATTTTATTTTATTTTTTAAAAATAGTTATGATCAAGTTAGCCACCAACCAAACAGAAGCCCCTGCTGCAAAATGAGCACATATTGAATTGAAACTATGCTTCTTAGCAACGAGAAATGTTTTGTACCCCTTATAAATAATCTCAAATATTGAATTCAATTAGGATTTCTATATGACAACGACATCATACAGAAAACCTTAGTGGCTTTAATATTAAAATCATTTATATTTGCTACGGAGTTATTTATAGGAGCTACAAGGTATTTTTCTTAGATTTATAGATAATGCCTTAAAGTGCCGATTTTTAAATATACATGAATTAATGACTCATAAATAACGTACCAAATTTAAACTTTCAATTAATTCACCGTTGAGCTTAGAATGCATTGCCCATCTCAACTTACTAATGAGTTGGTCAGGACGGATATGCTTAAATCGAACCTACCGTATTTTATTTTTGTGTTGGGTATTTACTTATTCAAACACGTATCAGTCTTGTTAATTGAATTTTAAGATTCATACCATCCAAATTAAGGTTTTAAAAATCAGACCGGACCGGTCGGTTCAACCGGTCGAACTGTGAACCGGTCAGCCAACTTGTCCAGTTTAATTTTATAACTGGATCCGCTTAAAACCGACTAGAACCGGTCTAAACCGCGGTTCAACTGGTCAACCGGTGAACCGGTACGGTTGGACCGGTTGAGTTTAAAATTAAAAAAAAAAACTTTCTTAAACTCTGGGTCCCTAACTCAGCCTCCGTTCTGCGGCCTCTACTCGCGCGACAGTCACGAACTCGCGATTTTCCTTGCCTCATGCTCTCCTCTTCAGCCCCCATACTTTCGGAATGATTTAGTATTTTAGTAATATAAAATGATGAAATAATTTAGTATTTTAATATTGATAAAGCATACATTTATTTAGATCTTTTAATGATGTACTAAATATTATACTCAATTTGTGATTTGCGAATATTTTGTTGTGTTATTGTTATTTCAATTTGCTTGGAATTATTTGTCTTATTGATATAAGATATTATTTGTTAAATTCAATTATTAAACATTCATTTCATATCTAATTATTGTGTTGATGTGTGAATAATATATATCTTAACTATATTTATATTATATTTTATTAGTTTTTTTAATTTTTACTTTATCCCGGTTCGACCATTGAACTTGAACCTTTCAGTCTACCGGTTCTGAAGCCGGTCTGGTTTTCAAAACCTTGATCCAAACATATATAAGTTTTGGTCCCTCTTTCAAAAACTTGTCATTTTTATTAGTTTTTATTAATAAATAATATAAAATAATTATTTTTTTTACTGGTTTGAATCATGTAAATATATTTTAAAGTATCATTAGATTATTTTATTCCTACATTTTTTTTAAAATTTAACAAAAATTTAAAATTAAATTTCTCATGTCTTTTGCTTTTTTACCTTTAAAAATTTCAAAAATTAAAAAATATTAATATCAATTTTTCAAAATTATATTCTAAAAAATCATAAAATAAATAAATATGAATAATTTTATATCATGTTAGTAAAAAACTAATAATTATATCTTAATTGGGACCAAAATTATATAGTTTTTGCAGTCTCAAAAACTCAAGTCGTAATTTTAAAAGTTGAAATTAATTTACGATACTTTTTTGACCTCACGAGCTACGATGAAATTTATCCTAAAAATTAGTACATATAATTAATCTAATATATCAATTTTCTAATAAATTTATATCAAAATACTAATACCAAAGTTTATTTTGAACTCAAAATTTTCAGATTAGCCTTATCAAAAAAAAAAAAAAATCAGACTAAAATCATATCACACTACAACAAAATTTTGCAGAGATCCAAACAAACATTTTAATTAAAGTTAGTTATAATTCATAGTTTTTTATTAAAATATCTATTATATATATATATTAAAATTATTAAAATTATATCATACACTTTTGTATATGTATAATCTAAATTCTTTTATATAAATTATTATAACTTATTTTATAAACATCAAATGTTTTAGAAAATTATATATATATGAATATTTATACACATATTGAATTGATTTTTAGTTGAGTCATTTTTTTTCAAGCAGCTCATTTTAGAATGGAGAAAAATTAAATTAATTTTAGATTAAGTAAATACAAGAAAATTTTGACTATTTTNATATATCTTTTAATTTTCTTAATTATATATTAAATTTTATATTCTTTTATTAGAATGTGACCTCTCAAATTTTCTGAAAATTAAAACTAATAGCACAAATATATTAATAAATATATTTAAAAATTTGTATGTATATTATATATATATATATATCTCATTTGTAATGTATATTAAAAAATTAAGTTGTAAAATAAAAATATATTATTAAAAAAGAATTGTGAGATATATATATAATAATTACATATATATCACTAAAATTTAATTATTTTATATATTTATCATATATGTTTGATACTAAAATTTTTAGTATTATATATTAGTCATTAAAATCACACAAGATTATATTTTATGTATAATTTATATTATAAAATTATAGCATATATGTGTCTGAAATTACAATTTTATATAATTTTATTAGCTAATTTGTAATATATAAAATTTTGATATCAAATATATATAAAATACTTTAATTTTAATAGTATTTATGTAATTACTTAAAAAAAAATTATTTCTGATATGACCTCTATTGCAGGTTGGCCTGCAAGGAGATCAGCATTGGGTGGAGGACAGGAGGGCTGGTAAGCAGCAAGGAATTATGACCTCTTATTTAAAAAAGCAGAAAAGTAATTTTTAAAAAACAAATATTTAAAAAAAAAAAAACAGCAAATAGGATTTTTCTTGATGAATTAATCTCGGCCGTCCATCTTCCGCAGAGAGCGCTTGAGACGTTGATCATCATTCTGAGCGCGACCCAGCTTCTGTGCGCCGGCGCTATTCATGCTGAGCTTCTATCTGCTTCGAGCCAAGTTAGCCAACCTCGTCTCGCCGGGAGAGTCTGAGCCATCCTTGAAGTATATTTTAGAAAACTTTTAAATTCTTTTAAATAAAAAAAATTTGTTTTAACATTATAATATAAAATTAAATTAAATTTTTATTTAAATATATGTGAATTGTGAAATAAAATTATGTAAGATATAAAATAAAATTAAATTTTAATATTTAAATTTGTATTTAATTTAAAATAAATATAAAGTATTAATAAAAATATTTTTAAAGAAGTTTGAGTTTTTTTAAATTTAAATTAAATGAAATTTAAAGTCCTAAATCCTGAATACTCTTAGGAAATTTGCTATTTGTTTAAATTTGATTATTAATTTTTAAGAAACATTTAGTTTGTTCTTAAATTTCTAAAACTACGAATGTAAGTGATTCTTTTTCTAAATTTTAAGTCACTTTTGAAAAAAAAAATTATGTCAAAAAGCTTAATTTATTTTTAGAATTTCAAATCAACAAATTATTTTCTCAAAACTTTGATATTTAACTTCGGGAAAAAAACTTTTAAGGAAAACTTTTTATATTTTTGGTTGGTCACAGTTTTAAATTTAAGGTGCTTTGGTCCTTAAAAGCTAACTCATACAACAAAATAAAAAAATTAAATTAAATTAGTCTGTTTAATATCAGATTAGTGTTTTCTTAGAAAAATTAATTTTAATAAAATTACAGAAAATTTTAAAATTTGATATTTTTTAAGTAAAAATTATATATAATATAAAATAAAATTATTTATTATATTGAAATTTGTGCAGATGAAAAGTTATTTGTCCTACAATTATTTTCTTGTAAAATAATTACTTTTATACTATTTAAAATTTTAATTATTACTTAATTTATTTAATTCTCATAAATTTTTAACTTTGAAATAACATAATATTTTAAATTTAAAATATTTAATTACATACTACAATAAATTTATTATTTTAAATACTACTCATTTATATTTAATATATTACATTCAAATACTATAAAATATATGAAAATTACTTTACATATCATATTAAGTGTATGTCCAGTATAAAATTTTAACAAGTGACATGTAAATAAAAAAAATATATATTTTATAATTTATAATAAATAACATATAAAATAATAAATTTATTGTAGCGGGAAGTAATTAAATAGTGCATCTGTAAATAATCTTTTTTATTGAAATCTGTAAGTGCCCCTTTTTAATATAATCAATAACTAATTATTTCAATGACCAGTTAAAAGGGGATTTAAATACATGACAATAGTCATATTTATATAGAGATAATTAACTACATGCCACACAATTTAATTTTATTTATGTTTTACCCGTCTATTCTTAGTTAATTACGCTATACGTACTCAAAACATTATAAAATCTTACATACACACATTTGAGTTAAAACTTAATCAAAATCTATTTGAAAAAAAAATATTCTGTTAGTAAATCATTAAAATTATATTTTTACTTTTAATGGTACATATTTTTTCTCTTTCTCAATACTACACTAAAGCGTTGATTTATCCTAAAATCAATTCACGTCGCTGATGTCTCCTTCTTTTATCGCCACCTAAACATTAAGATTTTAAGATTTTCACTCAAAATATATTTAAATATTCTTAAAATAATATGATGAACGGTCCAGATTTTTTGTAATCTAACTATAATTAGGTTATTAAAAAATTATAATTACTCATTATAATAGAAATAAGTTAAAATATGTGTATGTAAGATTTTATAATATTTTGAGTGTGCATATTGTAATTAACTAAAAATAGATGGGTAAGATATAAATAAAACTAAATTGTGTGGCATACAGGTAATTATCCCTTATATATATATTTGTGGCCTTTAGACATTAATGTTAGTATTATGTATTGCATTCTAAATATATAAAATAATATGTGTTGTATATTTCTGTCTTTAGAGTTGTTATGTCTATAACTTTTCGTTTAAATCTCTTATTATATATATACAAAACATTGATATTACGTACTTTTTATCTTAAATTATAAATGTTAATTATATATTATACACCCAAATTATATAATTATTACATTCAGCCTACTTTATTTATTTATTTATTTATTTATAATGGAGCAGCCTACTTTATTTATAATCATAAAGTATGTTCTGCATTATTGTGAAAATAATACGCAGCGAAAAATTCGAATCGTCGGATATGTAGTTAGCCAAATAAATCGTGCCAGATAAGTATGAGAAATAATGATATTAAAAGAACAAATCAACCACAAGAACACCAGATTTATATAGTTCGAAGGTATTCCTCCTACATCTATGAGGAGAGCAGAGAGAGATTTTATTATGTAGAAAATCAGATAGAAAAAGAACCTTACACCAATCACCTGGTTCTCGATCTCAGACGAGATATAGAAATTGGATCTTTTCTTCTTTCAGATTAGACAATTCAATTGCTCCTTCAGCCTCAGATGATTGTCTCCAGATTCCTCCGAAATTACCTCCGTAGCGGACGAAGAAGATTCAAGAGAAATACTATTCACGTTTCCCAAGAAGAAGCTTGAGAGCTTGCAGCCTTCCACCAGAAATTCTGATAATCCCACTTCTTTCAGCTTACCAGATCATCTCATATTTATAATAGTAGCCTATAACAAATCTTGTATCTAATTCCTATAAAAATCTCAACAGCCTAACAAATAATCCTTATAATTAGGATTATTTAATTATTATTCAAATCACATTTTAACAATCTCCACCATGATTTGATTTTTAAGCAGACAACATAATCTCTCTAAGTAGAAACACCCCCTTTCCCTGGGACCTTCATATCTTAGCTCCTCTTAATGTTAGCCAAGTCTATGCGGTATAAAAACTTGGCTATGGGTAAAGGTTTAGTAAGCATATTTACAAAATTATCTTGAGTTGAAACTTTCACAAGTTTAATATCACGTCTTGACACTAGCTCTCTAAGTTTGTGATATCTGATGTCAATATGTCTTGTTCTTGCATGAAAAACATGATTTTTTGCAAGATAAATTACACTTTGACTGTCACAATGTAAACTAACAGTCTTTTATGAAATACTAAGTTCTCTGACCAAACAGCTTTTTTGCAGCTTCAACTGCAGCAATATACTCTGCCTCTGTCGTCGATAAAGCTACAATATTCTGTAAAGTAGCTTTCCAACTGATGGGACCTCCACCTAAAGTAAAGATGAATCCTATAGTGGATTTTCTCTTATCAAGGTCACCTGCATAATCAGAATCGACATAACTAATCAAAAGATCAGAATCTGAATTTTTCTCAAATAACAAACCATAATTTGAAGTGCCTTTCAAGTAACGCATAATCTATTTCAAAGCATTCCAATGCTCTTTTCCTGGGTTCGCCATATACCTGCTAACAGCACTAACAGCATGTGATAAATCCGATCTAGTGCACATTATAGCATACATTAGACATCCAACCGCATTAGCATATGGTACATTATGTATTTTTTGAAATTCTTTATCTGACTTTGGGCATTGCTACGAAGAAAGTTTAAAATGCTGAGCTAGAGACGTACTAACAATTTTGGTATTCTTCATATTGAATTTTGCCAATTCCTTCTTTATATAATTTTTTTGAGTCAATCATAGCTTACCTTCATGACGATCTCGATAAATCTCCATACCTAGAATTTTTTTAGCACTGCCTAGGTCCTTCATCTCAAATTCTGAACTAAGTACTTTTTTCAACTCACTAATCTCATGCATATGTTTGCAAGCAATGAGCATATCATCAACATAGAGCATTAGCAGAATAATAGAATCATCATTAAGAAAACAGAAATAGACACAACTATCAAACTTGCTCCTTATGTAACCATATGTTATCATAAATGTATCAAACCTTTTATACCACTGACATGAAGCCTGCTTTAACCCATAAAGAAATTTTTTTAGCTTGCATATCATCTTCTCACTATCTTGTTGAACAAAACTTTTTGGTTGCACCATATAAATCTCTTCATCTAGATTGCCATGTAAAAACGTTGTCATCACATCAAGCTGCTCTAACTCTAAATTCCACATAGCTACTATAGTAAGTAAAATTCTGATAGAATAATATTTCACTACTGAAGAAAAAATCTCATTAAAGTTTATTCCTTCTTTTTGACTAAAACACTTAGCAACCAATCTTGCTTTATACTTTTCTGATTCTCCTAAAGATAATGCTTCTTTCTTCATGTACACCCACTTACAACTGATTGCCTTTTTACCTTTAGGAAGTGCCACCAACTCTCAAGTTTGATTTTTCTGAAGTGAGTTCATCTCTTCCTGCATAGCATCTAGTCATTGCTTGCTATCTTTTCTCTCTATTGCATCCTGAAAAGATAACGAATCAGAAGAAATAACAGGAAATGCATAGCCACAGTATCTCTGAACTTCAGAGATTTTTGCACTTCTCTTCTAGCCCTCCCTGTAGCAATAGAGTAAGGCTTATCCTGAGGTAGATGTACTGAAACTTCATCCTAATGCAAATCATCTGACCTACTATCAATTTTATCTGAGTTTTTCTCAAACTCTACTTGAACAGCATTATCGATCTTTCGTTCATCCTGAATCTTCTCTGGAGATTTCTTAAACATAGAAGTTTCATCAAATTTGACATCTGTGCAAAGCTCTGACTTTCTTGTGTTAGGGTCCCAAATTTTATAGCCTTTTACACCAGTACACCCCATGAAGATATACCTTTTGGAGTTAGAATCTAGTTTAGTCCTCTCTGTATTCTGTAGCAAAACATAAACAGGACAATCAAAAATATACAAGTTAGAATAATCAACTAGTTTACCTGACCATACCTCCTCTGGTGACTTGAGCTCCAATACCAATGAAGGTGACCTATTCACTAAGTAACAAGTTGTATTAACTTACTCAGCCCAGAATAGTTTTAATAAGCCTGCGAATAATCTCATATATCGCGCTCTCTCAAGCAATGTCCTGTTCATCCTTTATGCTACACCATTCTATTGTGGCGTGTTTGGGATAGTAAAATGCCGACTAATTCCTTTCTTTAAACAGAAATCTTGGAACTCTTTGGAGGTGTATTCTCCACCATTATCTGTATGGAGAACTTTAATTGTTTGTTAGTAGCTTTTTTCATACTTGCTTTCCAGTATTTGAATTTCTCAAATACTTCTGATTTATGCTGCAAGAAGTAAATCCAGACTTTCCTTGAATAATCATCAATGAAAGTAACAAAATACTTAACTCCTCTGAGCGAAGTAATTGAAGATGGACCCCATATATCTGAATGCACATACTTAAGGATGTTCTTACTTCTTTTATTAGAAGTAACAAATTTTACCCTGCACTGCTTGCCAAGAACACAAGATTCACAGAAATCAATCTTACATGATTTAATCCCCTTAAATAACTTTCTATTGTGCAACTCTAATAATTTTCTCTTACTCATATGACCCAACCTAGCATGCTATAATATAGTATCATCATCATTTGAAGAGGATGTAATAGCAACATCTCCTGTAATAGTTCTCCAATCAATCTATATAATGATTAAATTTTCTCTCCTTTTATTACAACCAGAGCACCCTTCTTCAAATTTATAATATCAACTGAACCAGTAAAAGCGCATCCACTAGCATCAAGGATACCTAGGAAGATCAAACCTTTCCTAAGGTCTGGAACATGTCAGACTTCTATCAAAGTTCTTATCACTTCATCAAACATCTTTATTTTTACTGTCCCTATCCCAACTGATTTACACTCAGAATTATTACCCATTATGTCACGACCCAACCACCCTAATCCTTTATCTAATACTCCAACTGCACTCGGATTACAACTGATTAGGTCGCGACGGAATAAAATATCTTATAAATAAATAAATAAGCAAATCACACAGTTATATAATTTGCACATGTATAACATCACTAAAACACACTGAAAGTATCTATCCCTTATACATTAATATATATCATCAATAACTACGGAAGATATTCAAAATAACCAGTATTCAAAATGTATACAGTATCACACCATAAAACATATTATACTCAATAAACATCACTTAAACAGATAACTCTGCTAAACCGTCTCAACCCTGTCCCTGTGTTTGGTTTGCACCTGAAAAAATATAATAAATTAGAGTCATTAGTTGACTCAGTAGGTGAATCAGATCCAACATGCTTAATGTAATGATCACACACAGCATTGTAAAAACATGTCAAAATTTTATTTAAATCTTTTATCACATTCTCGGGCCCAATTTCTCTGTCAACCATAGCCACACTACCACATCCACGGTGACCCATCTATAGTCACCACGAGGTCGTCACCTCAACCAGATAACCCTCCGTAGGTTATCTCGGATGCCGTCGCA
>JAEMOT010002662.1:41131-62237 GCA_019297695.1 Apostasia ramifera | reverse complement strand
GAGAAAACTAAAGAGGGAGCTAAAGCGAAACTAGAGCTTTGGAGGAATGCTCTAGAATCTAAAGGTTTGCATCTCAGTAGATCAAAAACTGAATATATGGAGTGCACATTTAGTCAAGAAAGAAATACTTATATTGGAGATGTGACAATTGGTGATCAAATTGTCAAGAAGAGTGAGCGCTTTAGATACCTTGGATCAATTATACAAAATGATGGCGAAATAGATAATGACGTTATTAGCAGGATTCAAGCAGGCTGGGTAAAATGGAGAAATGCTTCTGGTGTGTTATGCGATAGAAAAATTCCATCCAAAATTAAGGGTAAATTTTATAAAACTGTAATAAGACCAGCGATAATATATGGTGCTGAATGCTGGCCTGCAAAGAAGAAACATACAAATAAAATAAATGTTGCAGAAATGAGAATGTTAAGATGGATGTGTGGATATACACGAAAGGATAGAATGAGAAATGAGTATATCCGAAAGAAAGTTGGTGTTGCACCAATTGAGGATAAACTTAGAGAAAGTCGGCTTCGATGGTTTGGACATCTAAATCGTAGGCCAATTGAAGCTCCAGTTAGAAAAATTGAGTTATTGGATTTTGCCCATGTACAAAGAGGAAGAGGGAGACCAAAGAAGACATGGCAAGAAACTATAAGGAGTGATCTTAATTACTTAAACTTAGATAAGAATTTGGTAACTGATAGAGCGCAATGGAAACAAAGGATTCATGTAGCCGACCCCACCTAGTGGGATTAAGGCTTGGTTGTTGTTGTTGTTATTATTATTGTTGCTTTTTAAACTAGTACCATTTTGATCCTGATTTTGGTCCTCGCGCCAAACATGGCCATAATGAATGCGCTGCAGAGAGCAATTAACCAGAAGCACTAGAACCAAGCATTAATTAGATAAACAAACTGGCTGAGCTGAAATTCTGCTAATCACCTAACAAAATATTGGCTTTCATGCAAGAATTCCACTTACGCAAATGTGAAATTCTCTTCAGAGATCACAGGGTTCTTCCTAAGCTTATACTTAGCCACTTGTAAAAAGTTGATTATTGCTTCAATTTCTAGCAATTAACTCATTCTAAGGCGTGTGCAGTTTATTTTTCAAAGAGTAAAACTCGTGTAAAGCCTTCAAAATAAGCACTGTAAACGAGCGGATAACGTGAATTACCTTCCCGATCGCCATGAAGAAACTCACATACGAGTCATCCATTGTGCAATGTCGCCCCTGAGGACACCAGCATATGGACCCTTTTTGTAGAACAAGGGTGGAGTCAAAGGCCCAGTTGCATTAAAAGAGAAGTGTCGCTGATGTGAAAGCAAGCCAGGCTTTGTGGGTTTCATCATTGTAAAGGATGGGAAGGCCACTGAAGGCATGTGGAATGAGGTGAAAAGTTTCCGATTGTCTGCAGGACCGCGATCAGAGATCTTAGAATTGGGTCTGCGTGCTCCAAGAGAGCTTTCACAATTGTATGGATGACTTGTGATCGGAGTACTATTGTCCTGCAGCTGTCCGGGTGGGAGACAGATTTGTGCAGATGGCTTCATGCGGTCTAGAAAGCGAAGGAATCGATTGCCGAGATTCTTCCCAGCTTCTAAGTCTCTTTGTTGTATGTTCTTGTGAACTTTGACAGCCACATCAAAAATGGCACGAGTTTGCCTACAAGATAATAGATAGGGTAATGTGAAGAAATCATCTTGCAAAGTAGTAAGAATGTAATCTCACTAGCTCAAATTTAGTACTCCGATACAGAAGAAGAATTGCACAATATGATCATATTGAAATTCAAATTTAACTAGTAATATGAAAGGCACCATAGAAAATGCCGCACACAACAAGAAAAACTATGGAAAAAGACACGGTTAACAATATTTAAACTCGAATTAGACCTTGGCACCCCAATATACCCATGTACCCGCCAACAAGAAGTAGCAAATAGTGCAAACCTTGACTACCACCTCAAAAATGGCACAAGTTCGCCTACAAGATAATAAAATGAGATGGAACTGCACGTGCTCAACTGAATGAAACCTTGGGAGGCAATCACCATGCAAAGCAAATCATGGTTATTATTAGAACAGTTTTTGCCGATTTGTTGGAAGACTTCTCAAAGAAAACAATCCTCATGATAATGTCATTTTCCTTCAAGCCACTCATGATCTAATAAAAAAAACACAGTGCTTGACTTTCATCTGTACTAATCTGCATTGTATATTACCTACTAAAATTCACTGTAACATAACCTTGAAGAAATTTGCATATTAACAGGAAAAATTAACACGGATAAAAATTTATTATTACATTATATTCTAAATATCATCTTAACAAGAACTTTGACAAGGGGCTATGTTCACATTATTAAACTTTTGCGTTTAGCAAAGAACATTAACAAGAAGGATAAAATATCTTCGGTATTTAATACTATATTTAAAACTCTCCTTAGGTTATTCAAATTAATGGAGGGAAATATCCCTCCATTTGTTACATAAAATGATTTATGAATTTAGATTGTTTTGTCGGATCCCAAGTCTCGAATGAGAAACGCAAAGGATTATGTCAGGCAGTCGACAACCAGTGTAATATTTATCGAACAAACATGACATGAATCCTTTAAGAAAATGTGCCAAAGCAAGGATGTTCTCTGGAAGCGACACACTATCTTGCCTGAATATAATAAAAAGTATGCAAGGGCCACTGCATCGATACCCGAGTGCAGTGATAAGTAAGCAAGAGTTCTTACATCATGGACAGATGTAAATAAAGAAGTTAGTTCAAGATACTAGGATAAAATTAAAGACTTGAAATATAAGCACCTTGACAGTAAGTCAATGAAATTAGTGAATATTATGGTCCATAAGAGAATTAATATTTTGTGCTTTCAGGAAACGAAATGGGTAGAAGAGAAAGCTGAAAAAATTAATAGCTTAAGCTTTAAGCTTTGATACTCTGGTAAGAATCGAACTAGAAATGGAGTTGGTATAATTCTTGATAATAATTTGAAAAATCATGTAGTGAAAGTCAAAAAGAATAGAGATATAATTATAACTCTAAAAATTATTATCAATAAGATGACTATTAATATTATAAATATGATGTTCTCAATTATAAATATTACAAATATTATAATTAATATAGTATAATCATGTTTGAGTAATTTATGCAAATAATATTAAATAAGTATTTGAATATTATTAAATATCATATTTGAGTGATCGATGTATTAATAAATTTAATTCAGATTGAAATGAATTAAAAAGGACTTAGAAGTAAGAATTTAGGATTTAAACATAATGATTTTGGATCTATATGCAAAAGCCTTGAAAATAGAGGGACTGATATGTAATTTCACTAATTTTGCCATGAATAAGCATGGCTGCCTTGGTGGTGGAGTCGCTTTGGGTGCAATCTGGGCAAGTGTAAAGAGGAGGATAAATTTCTCTTTTATTATTTCCTCTCCTCTTTCTTTTCCTCACATCATCTTTTTCTTCTCTTCCTCTCCTCCACTTCCAACTCCTTCCTCCTTCCCCTTCTTCCATGGTAGCCAACTGGAGAAAACTAGGAGGCATGCTACAAAGTGAGTTGAGCCTCTTTTCTTCCACTTTTCAATTGATTCTTCCTGCTTTGAGTAATAAGGCAAATCGGTAGCCTTGATCGGTGGTCATGGCTACTAGACCGTAGTCTTGATCGGCAACTATGGTTGCTATCATGGTTCATTTGTCAAGGAAAACACACACAAAGAGAGAGAGAGAGAGAAGAGAGGGTCTAGGCGGTTTTACGCTACAAAACAAAGAGAGGGAGAGAGTTTATTATTAATTATATTATTAAATTTTTAGTAGTTTTAAAATTTTTGAAGTTAAATCTTCTCGATTTATTGCGAAATTAATCGTGTGCGTAGATCTTGACTCGTCCTTCATAATGATATGAGATTTGTATAAAGGCAATTTCAATTCCACAGTAAATAAATATATTTTTCTTAGTAAAAAAATTATTATAAATTATTTTATAAATTTAAATATATATATATATATATATGTTTTAATTAATGTTTATAAAATTTTGTACAAAAAAATTTTGGAGTCTTCAACCTCGAAAATTGGATCGATTTTGAATTAAGGTGAGGGAGGACCAACTCATATGATTTATTTGTAATCACAAGTCCTTAGCAGTTGTGTGCGAACCATCAGTTATACTCTTGTAGTCTTACCTGCCATATATGCATTTATTGATAAAATAAGCATAAGATCACACCTAGAGGAATTTATGAAACATAAATACGATATGATAATACGAATACAATACAATACAGATACAATACGATATAAGCAAATCTTAGAAAAATAGAATATACATACATTAGGATACAACAATAAATATAGTAAATTTATTCAAACATATATATAATATGAAGTGTAGCTCATATGTTAGAGCCCTCACTTACCAAAAAGTCAGAGTTCGAATACTCACACTAGTTGGATAAACATGTAGGAAGCAAGGTAGAGAAAGCCATGTGACGACGTCTGAAAGCCAATTGCGAAAGATAAGGTTGCAATGGCAATGATCCACAAGAAAGGTTTTGTTGTCGCTTTTATTCAAGGATTTGATGAATGTTATGTGTATAAAAATCTCATTGGCCCGCTATCAAAAAAAAATCTCATTGGCCCTAGGCCATCACACAAATATATAATATTATAATAATATTAATAAATAATATAATACTAACTAATACTAAGATTAATAATAATAAATAATATAATAATATTAATAAATAATATAATATATAATAGAAAAGAACTGTCTTTTCTGTATACTTTCCCCGGTTCCGTTGCTACCGCGGCCCTAGGCCATCACACAAACCCTATCTCCAGAAGGCCCTTTCAAAAATTGGCAGCCTCATTGGCTTGCCTATACACAACCCTAGGCCCTTTTGTTTTGTTTTTTGAGTTAGTTGTATTGGGTTGTATTTGTAAGAATTGGGACCATATTGAACCATATAGGTATTTTTCCAAAAGATTTAAAAGAATCTGATGCGTTTCTTGGCTTATGGCAAACATATTAGCGGTGCATTATTGCATTTAGATATCTAATATGAGTAAGATACTAATACGGTGGGTTTCGTGGAGCATCAGTGCACCATAGAGTGGCATTAGTTAAAGCCAAGTACAGAGTAATCAATGTGCAACCAGTTACATTTGATCAATATGGATACTTGTACTAGAACCCTAGCAAATATTTCTACGCAGTTTATATATTTGTCAGAGTTCACAAGGGATTTATGGACGGAAGGTAACGAAATCAGGAAGACAACGAAAGTTAGCTAATCCAAATCATAATTCAACAGACAAATTCCTGAAGCTGTTGAAAACCAGAGACAATCGCTATGAAACCCATACAGAGACAACACCAAAAGAGCCAAGGGGAAGGGCATGGAACCTGTGAAGGAATCGCCGGATCCTGGGGTGATTCGGCCGGATCAGCCGCCGCTGGAGCCTGAGGGCGATCCTGTATGTCCTCTTCAGCCCCAAAAAATACGCCGTCGCTGCCGTTATCTCCCACAGCACCATCTTTCGCCAGAAAGAAAAGAAACCCGAGAGGAAAACCTTGAAAACCCGCCCTTTCCCTTTTCTTCTTCTTCTTCTTCTTCACTTTCAACTGTGGCAAAATCTGACTTCGCTCAGAGGTGGCGGTGGAGGAAGAGTGCCGGCGTCCCTTTCTTCTCCATAGTCGATAGACGAGCCCGATATAAAATTAAATTAATTTAAAATAAATAATTAAATATATAAATTATTTATTTATTTTTTTAGACATTTATATGTATAGTTTGCTCAATAAATTTTTGAAATATTATACTCAGGTCCCCGAGTTTAAAAATTAATAACACACAGTTTTATATTTTTAAAATTATAACATCGGGTAAGGGTGTTAATATGGATAGAAAATCGAAGATCAAAAATCGATAAAAAATTGAATCGATTTTAGATTGAATCGAAATCAAGTCGATTAAATGAGCTGACTAACGAGCCAAAAGTTCGACTCGGTAATAATTTTGAGCCGATTTTGAGCCGGGTAGGCTTGGCTCGATCCATCTCGATATTGGCAGGTTCACGTTTTTAAAATTTTTTGGGCAAATTACACACAGGTCTATGAGTTTAACACTTAATAACGTACAGGTTCACGTTTTTAAAATTATAACATCGGGTCCCTGAGTTTTAATAAATTATCAAATGGGCCCCCGAGATCGGGAGGAAAGAGAGAGAGGTAGGGGATAAGATGGTAATTCTAAAAAATTTTAATAATAAAAAAATTAAAAAGGACTCATTTGATAATTTATTAAAACTCAGGGACCCCGATATTATAATTTTAAAAAACGTGGACCTGCGCACGTTATTAACTGTTAAACTCAGGAACCTGAATATAATTTGCCCAATTTTTTTTAATAATAAAAAAATAAAAAAAAACTTATTTAGCAATTTATTAAAAACTCAAGACCTTGATGTTATAATTTTAAAAACATGAACTTGTGCGTTATTATGCTTTAAACTCAAGGATCTGGGTGTAATTATTCTTATATTTTATTTTGAGTTGACTCGAGTTCAAACGATTTTGTTGACTTCAAATCATTGAGTTTGAGTAGATTTTGAGTTGTGCTGGACTCAAAAATTTCAAGTTCGAGCTAGCCGTAACTCGCTTGAACTCGACTCGTTTACAATCCTAATTGTAAGGTTATAGCAAGGAATTTGTCTTCTCAAAACTATACTCAATTTTAGCTTTACTCGAATTTTACTATTAGGGTCTGTTTGTTTATAAGGTTAAATTTAACAATGTTAAAATTAAATTTAGATAAAGAAATTTTTTTATTAAAAATTGTGAATGATGTGAAATAAAGTTAGTTATTATATTGAGATATGCGAGTGATATGATATAAAGTTAGTTATTATGTTAGGATATATGAGGAATGTGATATAAGTTAGTTATTATTTTAGTAATGTGTGTAGGATATGAAATAAAGTTAATTTTTAATATTAAATTTTATATATGATGTGATATGTCAGATTAAAATTAAATCAGGCTAATTTTAAAGAGAAAACAAACGGGGCAGAAGGTGGGATTTAAAAGAATATAAAAACTTTTCCTTACACCATAGGGCTTTCTCTATCCTTGCTCTCTAAATGCTAATGAATAGGGTTGGCTCTTCTTCCTCCTCCAGAGTTTCTCTTGGTAGAAGAACAGCCTTGAGCAACTGTTTTGATTAGAATTTATTCGTCAAAGGAGACAATTTCTCTTACTCTTTACGATTTAAATGAATACTCTATACGATTTAAATGAATACTCTATACGATTCGGGAGATTCGATTTGTAAATCCATAGAAATGAAAAAGATTATAAACAATACTTAGCCCATGTTTGTTTGGCAGTTTAAAATTTAACAAGGTTAAAATTAAATTTAAATAAAAATATTTTTTTAT
The DNA here is from genome assembly GCA_019297695.1 of Apostasia ramifera. Lineage (NCBI taxonomy): Eukaryota > Viridiplantae > Streptophyta > Magnoliopsida > Asparagales > Orchidaceae > Apostasia > Apostasia ramifera. The sequence goes on along the minus strand of JAEMOT010002662.1, from coordinate 54,765 downwards.
TAAAAATTACGAATGATGTGAAATAAAGTTCATTATTATGTTGGGATATATGTGAGGGATGTGATATAAGTTAGTTATTATTTTAGTAATGTGTGTAGGATGTGAAATAAAATTAATTTTTAATATTAAATTTTATGTATGATGTGATATGTATGTTTAAAATAAAATCAGATTACTTTTAAACTGCCAAACAAACAGGGGCTAAAGTAATTATTTATAATCAAATTTCGTTGGAGATTTAAATCGAGAATTTTAAAAGATTAAAACCCATTTATAACACCTTTCAATCTCATGGGCTCATACACAATTTATACTATTTTAAATAAATTTAGATAAAAAAGTGGAAAAAGATTAAATATAAATAGCATTTATTTCAATGTTATCTCAATATTATGTTTTATTATTTAAAAATAAAAATTTAATTTAATGATATTTATAAAAAATTATAAAATTATCATATAAATACCGCATTAAATTTATTTCCACAGTAATTAGAACTGATTTAAGTTTAGCTTATACTTTAACAGAAGTGGGTTCGAAATTTTATAATCCTATTTAACACATAAATTTTAATATAAAAAAATATTATTTTACTTCACATATTTAATAATTTTCAATAAAAATATTAACTTTACTTCACAGTTTACATCAAAAAATTCAAATCATGTATTTTAATTTAAAATATAAAATAAAATTAAAATTTTTATTAAAAATTATTGAATATATAAAATAAAATAATATTTTTTCATATTAAAATTTATATAAAATAATTAAAAAAATTATTTTTTATTATTATTATTTTTTAAATTAGTACCATTTTTATTCTGATTTTAATCCTCACGCCAAACAGAGATAAAAAAAGAAGGCTAAACATAAGAGAAAGAAAGGCAAGTAAAATAATTTAGATGAATAAATCCAACATCGAAAATGATTTTTATTTTACAATCTCCCAACCCAAACGAGCTACAAAAAATTAATCAACAAACCTCATTTTGTTCCACAGGGACCAACAAATAACACAGAAATAATTCTAGAAATCCAGATGTTCTCTTCATATAATCTCCCTCTTCATCTGCTCAGCAGCAGCCTTTTCTTTTGCTTTTGATCCCACATCACCGGCAGCCTTGCCAACCTTACTAAAAGCACCAGTCACAAATGATACTCCAGTGAAGATATACCTGTTCTTCATCATTGCTGAACCAGCACTGCTCACCTTCTGCTCAGCAGCTGAAAATGCTGATTTGGACTTCTCAGATACCCGAAACCGGTTATCAACTTGCCTCACTTTGCCACCGACGGCTGAAGCACCTGCATCGATCTTTTCGCTGAAGCCGATTTTCTTGTCAAAAGAAACGACCTTCGCGGTGGCTGTTGATGTTATCCGGTGCTTCTCGTCGAAGGACTTTGCTTTGCTGACGGTGCCTTTTCCCAGAGCATAACCCTTTGCCAGCATTGTTGTTACGACATCCTCGACTTTTCGAACGGCAGATTTTGAGGTAGCAGCTGGTTTGCTCTCTTGATACTGCATCATGAAAGGTTTTTTTTTTGTGTGTGTGTGTATTGTGGAGTTGGAAATGATTTGATGGGAAGGAGAGAGTAATATAAGCAGTTATGGATGCATACCATTTGTGGAGCTGGGATAGTTCGTGGTGGTTGATAATCAGCAGCAGGTGTTATAATGACAGATTGATCTACTATTGTTGCACCCTGAACAATCACACAGAAGCTTTAATTTCAGAAACAATTCGGAGATTGTCAGACATGATTTGCAATATTTTTCAACAACAATGACGACGACAACAAAACCTCAAGTTAAACTAATTGAGGTTGGCTAACAGTATAAGAAGTGACAAATTTCACGCTCATTATCGACTACCACAACCCTTCTTACTTCAAGGAAGTAGGTCTGGGAACCCCTTCTAGGGAACTATATAGTTCCCCTACAGATTTTTGGGAAAGAAGATTCCACTCTCCGGGCTTGGGATCAGATATAAAAAAATAAATGAAAAAGTAATATCAATAAGAATAAATACATTTTAAATTAGAAAACAACATTTCTATATATTTGCACTTGGATGTCTACATAATGTGTGAAAGAACATGGACCAAAAGATATTATTAGTTTAATTTTTTTTGATTAAATGTTTCAAATTGTTAACCAATGACTTTAATCTAAGTGGCAGAAAGATTATGACAAATTTTGTCAAATATGAGGCATGTGCAAGATGCGAAAGCAAGCTAGGCTTTATGTTAGAATTTGTATAAGATATGAAATAAAGTTGATGATTATATTAAAATATGTGTAGAATGTGAGAATAAATTATTTTTTTTAAATTGGAGTTTGTGTAGAATGTGAAATAATTATCTTTTATTAGTTAAAAATTATATTGTATATAAGAGGTCACTGTTAAAAAATCATGACAAAGTGTAGCTGCCAAATAATAAATGTCAAAGGAAAAGTATCATCAAGACTTATAACCAAATCTATATACTTTTTTCACCGGTTTAGGTTTGAGAAAAAATTTGTTGCAATAACTATATTGAAATTTTATAGGTTTACATAAAGCAGTAATAAAAATTACGTCTTACACTATATTGCTGCTATTCCTTCTAAATATAAGAGGATCCAAATCACAATAAAGAGAGGAAGACAATGACTAAAAAAAGACTAAGAATTTAACAAGGTTAAAATTAAATTTGGATAGAGATATTTTTTTATTGAAAGTTGTGAATGATGTAAAATAAAATTAGTTATTATGTTGGGATATGTGAGGGATGTGATATAAAATTAATTATTATGTTGGGATATGTGAGGGATATAATATAAGTTAGTTATTATTTTAGTAATGTGTGTAGGATGTAAAATAAATTTAATTTTTAATATTAAATTTTATATGTGATGTGATATGCTTGGTTAAAATTAAATCAAGTTAATTTTCAACGGCCAAACAAACGGGGCCAAAAAGATATGATGGTGAGACATGATGTAATATCTCGTGATGTAAATATAAAGATATTATCAACTTTGGCTTTAAGTAACTATGTGACTTGAGTGCTTCCCAGGAAATCACCCATCCCAGCACTACTTTAATTCAAGCATGCTCAACTACAAAATTTCACATCATTAACCTCACAATTTTTTCCAAAAGGGCGTCTCTACTATTTAGGACCACGTTATTTACTTATATAGCTCAGGAACTCTCTTCTCTTTCTAATGTAGGATGATTCTTTCTTATGCCCCTCCACCTAAAAGCTTGCAAGGAGCCTCTTCTTGCTCAAGTGGCTCCGATTTACTCATATGGACATCAACCCAACGATCATTCCTTGCTCTCTTTGGTCTCGGGTCATGACAAGTGAACCACATCGTACTACGGGAGATCAACTATGATACCAAATTATAACATCTCATAATTCAAATGTAGAGATATTGTCTGCTTTGACTTTAAAGAACTGTCTGACTTGAGCACTTCCTAGGAGGTCACCTATCTCAGTACTGCTCTGGTTCAAAAAAGCTTAACTACGAAGTTTTCTATCATTAGTCCTACGAAAGTCACCCATCTTAGTATTACTTTAACTCAAGCACATTTAACTATAAAGTTTCTTATCATTAACCTCACGATTTTATCTCAAAAAGTGTCTCTGCTATTTGGAATCACATTATTTACTTATATAACTCAGGAACTCTCCTCCCTTTTTGATGTACGGTGATTCATTCTCGTGCCCCTCCACCTAAAAACCTGTCAGGAGTTGCTCCCTATTCGAATGATTCCAATTAACTCATATGGATATTATTTCAGTGATCACTCTTAGTTCTCTTCAAGTCGTTACACATGATTTTCAATCATGTGTGCTTATGGAGAGGGCTGCCTTACATATAGCTTATTAAGGATCAAGGTTTGCTGTCATTGTTGGGAAACAGAAAGCAGAATGTGACGCACATAAAATCAAGTTATTTTCCAGGAATAAAAAGAGTAGATAATGTCAAACTAGATTTCTTTAAAAACAGAAACATAAGTGAACCATAAAATCTATCAAACACAATTGCATGACTCGCATAAATAAAAATATTTGTAGGCCACCTAAGAAGTAAAACTCATAACATATTAGATGAGAGAACAAACCGACAAAAGTATTGCAGTCTCTGCTCCCTGGGAATCTCTGAAGGTAACATATGCAACTCTAGACCACTCATCGAAACTGGATAACATAAATAATGTTATTGAAATAAAGAGAAAAGAAGAAAGGAAAGTAAGTGATAGTACACAATGTGAAATAAACCTCTTGAGTTCAACATGATCGATGTCTCCAGAAAAGGAAAAGAACTCTTTGATCTCCTGCTCAGTTGCAATGTGGGAAACATTGCTCACTTTGATGGTTCTTACCTACAATAGACAATGTATGCAGCATAGAACAACTTATAATCTTACTCTCTCATGTCTAGGAAACCATTTTGAAAAATGTAATTAAATGAGAAACACCATAAGAAAAGATACCAAGTAGACAATAAAAAGACCAGTTTAATATATAGTAGAAGAATCTACCAAAAAGGAACATGACCATAGATAAAGGAAAAGAAATGGAACCTCACAAAGATTGAAAATATGTACATATTGGCCTTATTTGGTTGGGGGCCCAAAAACTCTCAAATTTTTCCAAAAATGCTTACATCAATATTTTATATATATTTCACATTATACACATAATTATATATTAAAAATCAACTTCATTTCACATCCAACACAATACCCAATAATAAAATATCATTATTTCACATCATAACATTAAAATAATTTTCTCTCATTATCTCAAAAAAATTTAAAAACATTTAAAAAATATACTCCAACTAAATAAGGCCATTAAGTACCAGAGAAAAATACAACAAATGACGCAGTCATGACAAACATAGTTTACAAGATATATCATCTAATAGAAACATGTTGTAAAATAGAATCTTAATGGCAAAAATATAAGTTTTTTAACAAAAGGATGATTGCAAAGACTATGGAAAACTACATTTTAGCCTACAATTCCAAAAAGGCAAAGTGTGCTACTAGAACAATAATTTTCCAGCATCGTGGTACAGAGCTTTCCCTTCTTTCAAAAAAAAAAGTACAGATTTTTCCCATGCCACAAACTGCTTAAGCTATGATGAAGCAGATAATAGATAGGCTTTTGGTCCAAAGGGGATATCATCCTTGGTCAATGTTGCAAATAAGAATACTTCCTCTTGAGAGAGAACGCTGAAGAGTTATAATCCTTTGCCACAACTTAACAACCTAACTTCAAGGAATGATCCGTGATCATCAGCGACTTTTGGCTAACTTGAGCTAGATCAAGTGCGACTCAAGATAGCCCGTCAATCCAATTCAACCAAATCTAGCTCAATCGTCTTTAACTAGGCCTCTCTTAATTATCCCATGAAGCTCTAGATTTCTTGAAGGATGGATTAATTTATTGTAAGATCAAAAGGCTGTTTGTGTAACTCCAAAAGGTGGTTGGATTATCTGACCTTTTGTAAGATGAAAAAAGTGCATGGATTACTACAAAAAGCGATTATATTGTGTAAATGGTGCTTGGGTTACTCTAAAAGATGCTTGGATTACCCGATTCTGACACTCAAATCTACCTAAGTACTTGCTCTTTTATTTTATGCATAAATAAGAGAGAGATCTGTAATTTGAACATAAAAGGAACTATGTAAAGTAACAAGCTTTGGAGTTAGTCATCTCGATTTAAGTGAAGGCTAGTTTCATTATGTATTCTCAACTCCTCTCTAAACCAGTCATATCCTTCTTCCTTTGAAACATGATACCTCGAGGAAGACCTCCATATGGTATGGTCCCAAGCTTCTTCAAAACCAAAAAGGAACAAGGGAAGAAGAAAAGGAGAGAGAGGATCGTATACAAGGTTTGAAAGGAACTAAAAAGACTTGACAAAGTAACAGCATGTTCCTTTAGAATGAAAAAAGAGATGAAGAAACAAGAACTTTCCATGCGATTGATATGCCAAAAACAGGTAAAAACAAGAACTTTCAATATATTAGAAAGTACCTTCAGCACATGTCATGTAGCACAAAGCAGAAACTAGTTTGAACCTTCTTGTATACCTAAATATCAATACCAATAAACCACACTCTCACCATCCTTAAACATGGCTCAATTCTGCCTGTCTCACTCTATATATAGTCAATGGAATGTTATTTGAGAACAACATAATTTGACATGCTGAATCAATCTCATAGATTATGTACACTATATCAATGGATTCAAGCTACCTAACTTAAAAATCCTACAAAATATACATAAGCCACATGGACCCTATCAATGTCGAATCTGATGCACTCATTCAACGTATACGTGCTAAACTAAAGATGTTAAGTCAGTGACCTAAGTACAACACAGTTTATCAGTATTGATGAAACAGTTACACAAAATGGCAAAACCATCGGAGAGGGGATTCCTTCATTCATGAGGGGGGCCATCATCTTCTTCCTGGAAGTATGCAAGAAAAGAGGACGGGCCTTTCCCTTCTACACTAAAGAAAGCTTCAATTCAATGAGGGAAAAGATCACCAAACTTCACCTTAATTTTCTTCTTCCTATAACAGAATTATTTAACAAAGAGAGGCATTTCGATCTTGAGCAGAGCTAGATCTTCTTTATCTTTTTGTTGATGTATTCCTCTCATGCATTCGATCTAGGAAACTTATATTTAACAGCAGATCTTTTTCTTCACACCCGAGCATCATGATCTTTTCCCAATTTGAGTTTTTTCACGTGAATCTAAATGTACCTCTTCATTTCTAGCGACTTGGTGATCATGATAGGTGTAGATGAATGCCACGTCAAGCCATAACGATTTTTTGGTCAGCAGACCATTTTCATAAATTAAATTGCAACAGACATTTTCTTCGACAAGCCAAATGTTACTCCAACCTACATCCAAACAGGAAGACATGTTTAATTAGCTTACACCTTTTCTTTATCTAAATAAATACACCTGAAGCCACTTATACTTATCTAAAATCTTATGTTGATTCCAAAATTCAAGATTGAGATATTTTGGAGAAAAAGATGGAGAATTTCTTGAATAGCTGCCACTTGTATCTTGGATATATGTTAAATCAACTATTTGATTTAATATACATTACATAAATAAAATAAAAAAAACCCTTAAAAAGGAGTTTTGGTGCGGATTAGATGGCAGCCATAAAAAAGAAAAATTGAGAGAAAAAATAGTGAGACGAGAGAGAAAAAAGAAAGAGGAAAAAGAGAGAAGAAAAATAGAGAAGCGGAAACAAATAACATGAATCTGATTCACGTGAAGGAAGCTCCGCTTGGGCAATTATTTGAGGTCTTCGGGCAGTATCTCATCATTTCTACTTCTTGATTAGAATCTTCTTCTTTGGTGAGATCTATCTTTTTTTTTTCTTTTAGATTGTAAAAAGATTCTAATTCTCATTTTTTCTCTTTATTTATACTTGATTTTGATAGTGAATATTTTAGTTTCTCCTCTCCACAAGGAAGCAGGCTATTTCATAGCCGAACTACGTAAGTTTTAATGTCATCTTACTTTTTTTTCCGATTATTATAATTGTGTGGTGTGTTTGGCTTTTCTCTTATAGATTAAATCCTGTGAAGATTCTCTTTTTCATATTAAATAAGAGATTTTGTTCTAACACAAACACACCTCAGGAAGCAGGACAAGTGAAGCAGGATTTCAATCCAGCATAAACCTTTGTATCTCAATCATTCGAACTAATAAAAGATTAATCAATTCACAATTCCCATCCCACATGCATAGGCGAAGTGCACTGCAACATCCAGAATAGCAATCAAATCCGAGCAGTCTTATTGATTCTCCTTCCATCCGACCAACACATCAATTATTCAAGCAATTAGTAAACAAGAACGGAAAAACGCAGTTAGGGTTTCACTCACCGACATCGTAATTGCTGCCGCCAACAAGCAGAACTACAATGGAGAGGGAAACGCACCTTGAAGAACCCTAACTCTAAGAGGAAGCCAGAGCTGGGAGAGACTTACAATGGAAGCAAGTCAGCAACACCGAAGAAGCTTTGAAGAAGAACCATGAGTACGACTTGAAGGCAAGAGCGACAGTCGGACCGGGAACAGGATTCTAGAGATTCCAACTCCTCATTCAACCTTCCGCCATAACGGCCGTTACCAAATTTCAACTTGACGTCGTCCGCCGTAACGGCCGTTACCAATTTCGTCTTCCGCCGTAACGGCAGTTAGCAAATTTCAACTTGACGTGTTTTAATTTAATTTGAGTTCATGTTAGCTTTTTTTTCTTTAATTTCAAATTAACTCAAATTTTAATTGTGCCAATTTAAGCTCTTTAATGATATTATTTAAAAAATATCCTCACTAAAATTTTAAATTAAATTAAATATACTAACAAAATTACTTAATATATATTATAAATAAAACTAACATATATTTATATATAAATAATAAATAACCACATTAAATAGTTATGGTGCCCGTAGTCGAAGAGGACGGGAAGTGATTGTCGAGTGATATCTTAAGAGAAAGGAATCACTGAGGCAAAGTGTAGCTCCTAGCAGATTTTTAAGCCGAATAATAAGCGGTAAGAAGAGAAAAGAATGAAAAGGGAGAGAGATTCAGAGCTGTATAAGTAGATAACGTAATCTCAAATAATAGAAGTGTATTTTGAGGTAAAACTGTGAGGCTAATGACGGAAAACTCTATAGTAAAAAAAAAAAGCACAAGGCTGTATTTCACATTTAAAAGTTTTTTATTATACCATTTTTATAAAATATTTTGATTTTATTATTTTAAAAATATAAAAGTAATGTTATATCTGCCCTCCACAAACTATAATATTGATCAATAACATTATTTTAATGCTACAAGATTCTTCCGATAGTAATTATTTTATTATATATTTTATACAATTTTTTTACATAATTTACTTTATTTTTACTATCATATTATTCAAAATTACTTAATTTTTCTCCATCACTTTGCATAAATTTTATCAAACTTCAAGAGTACCTTTCTTCATTTCAACGAACATAAATTTTAATATAAAATTTTTTTATTTATTTTTATCAAATTTAATTTAAATAATTTTTAATATAATTAATTTTATTTTTATTATATTTAGACACTATTTTTAAAAAACAATTCTCAATAATTTTTGTCCTACTAAACATGCACCCCGCTCTTTACACTCTCAACTCATATTAATTACAACTAATTAATTTTCTATTTAAATAACAGACAAATTAATTAATTAATTACAATTTAAAATTGTAATTCAGTAAGTATTCAATAAATTAAATTTTAATCTAGCAGATAATATAATAAATTTAAAATATAAATTATAATTGATCAATTTATTAATAGAGAATGCATAACATTTTTTTAATTTAATTTTTAATATTTGCTTTATTTTGTATTTTAATAAGTTTTCACACTTTTTTAGTAGAAACTATTGACAGAGTTTGAAATAAAATAAAATATGATGAAATAAAATTTTTTGGGGAGAATATTAGGACCTTTGAGCATTTATTTCATCTTTTTTTTTAAAAAAAAAAAACAAACTTTATTTTTTTTTTAACATTATAATTTTGGGTAAGAAATTTCATATTCAACTCACATAATTGTTATGTGTGTTGACTTCATATTGAAAATACAAATTAGTAATTATTTCATATTAATAATTCAATAAATTTTAAAATAAATATATAAGTGATGATATTTATTTATTATTTTTTATTTTTTTAAAAAAAATTAAGTGATGTTCACTTAATTATATACAGAAGATTTTCAAATATTGTAAACTTAATTTATAAATGCATATTATGACAATCATAAAACAAAAATTAGTAATAAATAAATATAAATTTACAATTAACATGCTGAATTCACTCAAAATAGTATTTTAAAATGGATAAATTACTGATAAATCTGTTTATTCAAATTTTAATTATATTTTCATCGAGTCGAGTTCGAGCGAGTTTCAGTATACTCGAACTCAAAAAATTCGATTTCAACGAGACTCAAAATCGACTCGAACTCGAATCATTTCAAGTCGAGTCAGCTCGACTCGATTTAACTTGAGTTCGAGTCGATTTCGAATCGATTTCAGTTTTTGGATAAATTTAAATTACATAATAAAAAAACACATTTAAAATGGTTACACTTTAACTCAAAAAAAAAATTTTCTTTTTCAATTTTCAACGTGTCACTCTTTCATAATATAATAAAAATATTTAATAAATAATTTTATTTCGAGTCAGCTCGATTTTTTTCGAGCGAGTCAAGCCAAACTCAAAATCGACTCGAAATAATTTCGAGTACACTGAATACCTCGAAACTCGACTCAAAATGACTCGAATCAATTTCGAGTCGAGTTTTTTATCGAGCAAGTTTCGAGCAATTTTCGGATCAAGGAGGTCAGATGAGACCAATAATTATGGGAAGAAGGAGGAGTGGGAGATCAAATTGAAGTAGAAGGCCGAGCAAAGATTGTTGAACGAGGTACCGACTCGATAGAGAAAACTAGATGAAGGCAACGGTGATCACGAGAGCCTAACGATGGAGGTGACGTGAATTGACTACTAGTGATATGAAAATCAATGGGAATCGATGGAGGTAACTCTGACTAATTGCTAAGATTTCACTTTGAGGAAAAGCCGACTCAAGTAGTTAAAGAAGAGAAGTGAGGTAATAGAGTGCGATAGAGAATATAATAAATAATTAATAATTAATAAATTAAAACTATTATTATATTATGGTATATATAATAGGGTAAATGGCATCTAGTATTGTGAGGTTAGAAGAGCGTTGCAATTTACTTCAAATTTTTAAAAATTTTTATTTGGGTGCTAAGATTATGAAAGTACTGCAGTTTTGGTCTTCTTTCAAAATGTCATTATTTTCATTATTTTTTGATTAAAATGTGAAATTTGATCTTTTTTATTACTTTGATTTATTTACATATTTCAAAGTTCTATTACAACCGATGTTTGCCACTACCTCACCTTCATCTCTTCCTTTTATCCATGTTCCCCCGTTTGACTCCTGCCAATAGTTTTTCCTTCTAGAGTTCCTCGGAGTCGTATTAGAATTCAAAACTCAAAATGGTGGCTATTAATTTGTATTTCTATCCACTTTATTTTCGAGTAGCTAATTATAATATCCCAAAATTTGATTGATTGATTTAAAAATTAGAGCTGATTTGGACTTAAAAAGAATAATCTTGGACCTGAAATAAATAATTGACGTCACACTAATAGTGCATCATGAAAGCATAAATAATAATAAACTTGTATTCTCATATTATTTTATCTTTGTTAAATACCAAACAAATTGAAATCATGGTTTTAAATTTCACTGAAATTAATTAGTTTCAATTAAGATCGATCTAAAATTCGTCAATTTTATTTTAACCTATTTTATCTTTATTGAAACTCTCATATATCATAAAATTTCCTGAAATTTAAATTTTTGAGCAATATTAAAGATCATGACTTGTACTAAAATTATCAAAATTATTAAAATTATTAAAATAGATATTCTAATTTGCAACTATAATCAAAAGTAAGTTTTAATTACCTTGATTGAAAAAAAAAACAAAAAAAAATTGATTGAAACAATATAATATCATCTAGAACTGCCATTAGATAGGTTTGTATTATTTATTATTTTATAGAGATATTCATCACATAAAAAATTAAATATTATACATTTGTTCAAACATATGTTATTTATAGTTTAAATTTTATAAAAAGAGGTACCGTATATTAGTAATATTAAAATTTTTTATGATAATTATTGTTATTTTATATATATATATATATATATATATATATATATATATATTGATAAAATCTATTATTTTATTTTAAAAATCATATTAATGTATAGGGGTGAGAATTTAGCTCGAAGATCGATAGTTGCTCGATGTTCGGATCGAGCTCGGCTTTAGTTGTTGAGCCGAGCCACGAGCCAATATCAAATGTAATCGAATTGACTCGATCTCTATTTTTTTTAAATATTAATAATATATTTAATTATTTATTATTTTTACAAAAGTGTATGTTAATTGTGATTAAGACTTCAATTAGGTAATCTAGTAGACATAATTAATCTAATTTAAAATTTTAATAAAGTCATTTTTTTAATAAGAGCTTTCACTTCATGAAGAGTTTGAGTTGGCTCGATCAAGACTCGAGTCAGCTCAAAGTTGAAACAAGCTAGCTCGAAATCTAATCGAATTAATACGAGCCTAATTTGAGCCGTGCTTGGCTCTTCTCGAACTCGGTTTGTTCTCACCCTACTAGTGTCTTCAAATGTATGTTAATTTTAAGGGTAAATTACACCCAGGTCCTTGACTTTAACGCTTAATATCACCCAGGTTCATGTTTTTAAAATTATAATATCGGAGTCCCTGAATTTTAATAAATATCAAATGGGTCCTTTTTAAATTTTTTTATAATTAAAATTTTTTAGAATTACTGTTTNGCCGGATCGGAAGGAGAGAGAAAATGACAGTGGTAAAATGGTAATTTAAAAAAAAATTAATTATAAAAGAATTAAAAAAAAAAATCTATTTGATAATTTATTAAAATTCAAGAATTCCGATATTATAAATTTAAAAATATGAATCTGTGTAATACTAAGAATTGAAGTCGGGGACCTGGGCGTAGTGCCCTAATTTTAAATCTACGAACGTGCTCGCACGCACGCTTCTGGCATTGTTTGGTCAAAAGACTCAAAACTACCCAAATCATTTCGGACTTGCCAGCTGTCACAAGAGACCTAAGTTTGGTCATTTCGGTAATTCTCTGAACATAAAGGGGCCTTTATGTCTTTTGACTTCCCGAGGAAAGTGCCGCCTTCACCCACCGACACCTGATTATCCGTATCATCCCGCAGATCAGCTACTTTGTTTCAAACTCGAAACATGAGCTTCATCCACTTGGCGAGGTCCACGGTTATCAAACCTGCAGGACCCACTGCAACGCGGGATCCGCGGTTGATTCATCTCCCTCTGATCGTCTCCCGCATACGACGGTAAGATTAGGGCCGTACGTATAAAAAGATAGATGGATTTCCATTATTATCCCCATTCGTGGCGTACCATACGAGAGATGTAAACACCTGGGCATTCCGCGTTAATTTATTTTTAAAAGGGAAAATTGCATTAGGCTGCTAGAGAAATTAGGGCAGTTAATTATATTCCGAAATTTCTCAAGATTTCTCCTTATTTTATTTAATTTCTTTAACTAAAAATATATATTCTAGTATCAAAAATACTCATATTTACATTTTACTATATATTTAAGCTTTTTTTTATATATTTAATATATTTTAGTATACATATAATTATATAAATATAAATATGCATAATATATATGTAACATAAAAAATTTTAATATTACCTACTTGTAATTTTCTTTATAAAATTTAGGGCAAATTTCACCCAGGTCCCTGAGTTTAAGAGTTAATATCACGCAGGTCCACATTTTTAAAATTATATCATCGGAGTCTCTAGGTTTTCAAAAATTATTATCTGAGTTTTTTTATTTTTTATTATTAAAAAATATATAAAATTACCATTATACCCTTACCCTCCCTC
>JAEMOT010002662.1:0-30290 GCA_019297695.1 Apostasia ramifera | reverse complement strand
TGTGATAGTGGTAATATTTATGAATTGATGGTGAAATGCGTAATTTTGTGTAAATTTCATATCTAAAAATTCCTTTTATATTTCATATATGAAACTTTTAATGTTTAAATATAAATTTCAAGTATTAAAAAAATAAATAATTAATAACCTAAATGAATTTAATTTAATATTTGAACATAACAATTTCTTAAGATATTATATAAATTAATATCTTTTAATGTGTATAACTAAATATTATTATACTTAAAGATAATAATATTTATAATTAAAATTTTTATAACATTAATTTTTTTTATAATTTAAATTTATATGTAAAACTAATATTTTCACGTAGTATTTGCAGAAAATAAATAAAATAAAATTACTACAATAAGATATATCTCTAATGACAAATTTTACATTTTACTAAAGTTTAATGACAAATATAACTAAAGTTTTTCTCGCTTATTCGGATGAAATTATTTTTATTGTTATTTTTTTTTATTTCATTCTTCATATTTGCAAATAATGTAACAATAATAAATTTCATTTACTGATCTTTTTATGAAAGTTCAAAGATTTCACTTTAATTTTGTAATTTTTTTTTTAATAATGAATTAATTTATAATTTATCTTATTTTCACATCTAATCTGCTTAGGCACTTAGCTACTATTTTTGCTTGAATAATTTTAAAATATAATATTTTTCTCTTTTTTTCTTACTACTAATATTTTTGTTGTTTTTTCTATATAATATTTTTTAAATAAATAACTTTTTTATCTACATCAATTATGATTATTATTATTATTATTTATATAATAAAATAAAGTTATTATATTACATATAATAATACATATTATATTACATATAATAATACATATTATATTTTAATTTATTGACATTAACAAAATTTAAAAATACATACATATTTTAATTAAATTAATTTTAAATAAAAAAATTAAATTTATTTTAAATCAAATAATATATGGGTAAGTTGAAAGTGAATTTTAAGTTTAGATCATAATACATGGCCTTAATTTACTAAATATTTAAAACATTTATTAAAGTTAATACTAATAATTAAATTTTATAAATATTTAAAATACTAATATTAATAATAAAATAATATTTAAATTTGATGTAATATAATTTGAAAAAATTAAAGTGGGTACAAACAACTGAAAATTTTAAATCCCTAAATTACCCTTAACTAATATTATGGCATTTTATAGCATTGTTATTAAATTGATTTTAAGATGTATTTGTATAATTTTGAAATTATTTTTATTAAATTAATTTTAAGATAGATTTGTATAATTTTGAGCGAGAACTCTATAATTAAAATGAGATTGAGAAGAGCAAAAGCATGAAGTCAGTATTAACTCAAGAATAATATATAATTTAATTTTATTATAAGTAATTTTAATATTAAATATTATATATTTTAATTTTATTTTAACTTTATTATTGAGTAAAAAAAAACCTTGTCATGGGGTATGATTTCAGTCCATTAACATGAGCTCAATTTATTTTGAATGAGTTAACCTTTAAATATGAGAAAATTAAATTATTTTTAAATCTTACAAAATATGATCAAATTTTAAATAAATTTTATATTCCTATGAAGTAGTATTATTGATTTCAATAAATACTAAAATATTCAAGTCTAGGTTAAAATAATATTTAATTTAATTATTTTATTGTATAGCTCTAAATTTATTTAATGAATATTTTGGTATTAAACTATGATTTATAATTAAGCGTAATTAAATTCAAGTAAATGGCTAGAATTTTAGCTTGGTTGAAATCTTTTTTTTTCTAAAAACAGAAAGAAAAATATCTTTAAATATGAGAAAATTAAGTTATTTTTAAATTTTACAAAATATAATCAAATTTTAGATAAGTTTTATATTCCCATAAAATAGTTTTATTAATTTTAATAAATTCCAAAAATATTTAAGTCGATATCACTAAATGGTGAAAGAAAATTTATTTAATTGAATTATTTACTAAAAGTTTTTATTATATAGCTCTAAATTTTTTTAATGAATATTATAGTATTAAACTATGAATTAAATTCAAGTAACAAGCTTGAATTTTCACTTGGTTGAAATTGAAAAATAGTTTTGAGGAAATTAAAAAGTTTAATTTCTTTTTTTAAAATAAAAGAAGGAAAAAAAGTTTTTCTCTAAATACAAGAAAATTAAGTTATTTTTAAATCATATAAAATATGATCAGGTTTAAATTTTTTTTTATATATCTATAAAATAGTATTATTGATTTCAACCAATACCAAAAATATTCAAGTTGATAGCACTTATGGTGAAAGAAAATTTATTTAATTTAATTGTTTTCTAAAGTTTTTTATTATATACCTCTAAATTTTTTTTAATGAATATTTTGATATTAAACTATGATTTTTAATTAAATTTAATTAAAAATAATTAAACTAAAGTTGAATTTTTTTTTTGAAAGGAAGAAAGAAAGGAAGAAAAAAAATTTAATTTTGTGGAATGAAAATTTCATTTTTTTTTAATCGAGTCCAAGGCAAGTCGCTCGCTCGCTTCCTGCGCTCTTTCGATCGAGATATCGCCGCCGCAGCGCCGAGTGACGCTGAGATCCGGGGTCGGAACGTTGGGATTCCTCTTCCAACTCGACGTTGAGGGCTGCTTCATTTTGCCTTGCTGAACGCAGCCATCTTTCCTCTCTTGCGCTCTTAACCCCCGAGAGTGAGGTAAACCCTAGTATTCTTTAGGTTTTTCTTAAAGATTCTCTGCACCTTATAATTCTTGATTCGTTTCAATTTTTTCTCCAGCATTTTGATGTTTATGGTTTAAGATTGGCATTCTTCCGCATCCCTAATCCATGATTTTGAAGTCTGATACTGCATCTCTATTCTGAAAGCCTGCAGATCCGAATCCCTTATCTCATATTCAGTCGCATATTTAGGGTTCTTCGTAATTTGGCTTTTTGAAGTTTTGTCATTGGTATTCTTGCTATAGTATGCCTCGGTTTGGTGCAATGTTATTGATGTAAATTTTTAAATGGTGTAAATTTAAGTTTATATCTGTTATTTTTTCCTAGGGTTTTTGGATGCATTAAATGTCTAATGTTCTCAAATGTGGGAATTTATTTATTTTTTGATATTGCTCATGTTCAATGTTTTTATATTGCATTTTGTATGTTAATATTGTTTTTGCAATTATTTCATGTTCTTATTATTCCTAATGGCATTTTTTTATAGGGGTTTAGGTTATGTTCATGTGTAGAGCTTATTTTCTAGAAGTGTGCATGCTTAGATGGTTTTCTTTCCATGTATATATCAATAACATTTTAGGGATGATATTTATTTCTAGTCAAGATTTTAACTTTCAATTCGTGTTTACAACTTGTAGAATTCACAAAGAATGTCATGTTCCACAGCTCCTCTCTAGCTTTGATATAATCAGCTTGCAATAGTCATTGATTCCCTCATATACGATGGTGGAAAAATGAAAGTAGTCAAGGTTCTTGTTTACGCAACATTGGAGATGCTAGAGCCAATTTTCTATGAAATTCTTTTGAGTTGCTCGAATAATATGTCAGTTGAGTACTTGAAGTTTACCTAAAAATTGGTGGAAGGGTTTAGTAGCGTCCCAGTTCTTGTTAACGATGATAATGACTGCAAATGTTTGTTAAAATTTTACATGAGAGAAACTATATCTATATTTGTAGAAGAATTGGATATGATTACTAATACAAGTATGCAACTGTCAAGCAGCATGTAGCTTTGGGTTTTAGAGAGGATTACATAAGTGGAAGTCATCAGTTCTAGCTTTGAAATACTGTACTTTTACAATACTTCATGTCATTTACAATTCAATATAACTACGCATATGTTATGATTGATAAGGAGAGATGAAATTATTGACGAGGAAAGGATTAACAATGTGGATACCACAAGATGTGACATTGGGGAGGAGAACCATACATTAGATGATGATTGTGAATGTGAAGTTTTGTTTGGGAATGGGACTATACCATTGTTTTTGAGGATGACTATGAAAATTTTCATGAGAAGAATATTGAAAGCATTGTAGAAAACCTTGTCTTCAAGGATGTCTTGGGCCGACATGGCATATACCAATAATGACTATGTTCAAATTGTTAGAAATACCTAGGAGTTGAATAAGAGTGATGCATTTGATGGCTCTTTGTATCATCTAAAAGGTTTTCAAGAATTCCAAATCCCACATTTGTTAGTAAAGGGCCTTACCTATGTAACCAAATTGGAGTTGGTGCATGGGTGGAGCATTAAAAATCATGTTGAATGTAAGATGTATAAGTCTGATAGTGGGCAATTCAAATTCATTGCATGTGTGCACATGATCAACAAACTTGTTCTTGGAAATTAAATACAATGTAAGGCCGAACCTGCTGAAGGAAAGTGACATTATAAAGATTATTGAATCATATCCCCAATAATGAAGTGAACAACAACAATGTACGACAAAGTTTATGTGTAAACTTATTGTACTGCTTGCCTTGCAATTAATCCCTTGGAGTTGAAAGCTTGATTTGATTCAGCCTTTAATGTGAAGCTGAGATATTTTAATGCATGGGATGAAAGGCGTAAGGCATTACCCTTAATGTTTCGTTTAGTTGGAGTATGTTTGGAAATATTTTAAGTTTTTTTGTGATACAAAACTAAGAAAACTATTTTATTATTATGATGTGAAATTAAATTATTTTATTATTGATAATTGTGTTGGATATGAAATAAAATTGATTTTTTTTTATTGAAGCATGTGTAGAATGTGAAATAAAATTAATTTTTAAGATTGAGATTTGTGTATGATGCAGAATAAAGTTGATTGTTAATATTTGAATTTATGTATATTGTGAAATAAATATAAAATATTTATGAAAATATTTTTTTGAGGAGTTTGGGGTTTCTTTTAGCCTCGATCACATGAGGCTTTAGTTTTGTAGTAGTTGGAGAATCTTTTAAAGCCTTCTTTGCCATATTAACGTTGTGCAAGCTATAACGCCAGGTTATCTGCATGTAATTCAAATTTCAAACCAATCCAATTTCAATGAGATTTAAACTTTTATTTTGGATGCTTAGTCATTGTATTGGTGGCATTGCTTTCCTATTGTTTCACTGGATGGAACAATTTTTTTTTTTGGGAGTATAGTGAAACATTAATGATTTCCATAACGTCAAGATAACATTAAACCAAATGCCCCCTTATAGGAAACATAGGCATTTTGAAATTTTTTACTTAACATTATTGATCCATTTTTGACCTGAGGAACGGCTGTTTATTTGTCCTTGTACCTACCTAGATGGTGGTCAAATCTCAAGCTAAAACACAGGACATCAAACCTATTTGTAAGCCTACTCACACTTCGCGATAATGACTTGACCTGTGCTTGACCAAAAGTTCAAATTATACTTGTCTCTTTGGGTTAGGTTTAGGTTATAATTTTTTAGTCATTTATTAAATTATTTATATTATTGAATGAGATTGGGTTTGGTTGACTTGAATTGTATTATTGTCTTTTTTGTATTTTTATAAGATCTGTTGGTATCTATGAAGCACGAGTACGATACGACGATGCAGATACGATACGATACGATACGACGATGCAGATACGATACGATACGGATACAATGATACGACAAATTTAAAAAAAGTAGAATACAGATACGTCAGGATACGACTGTTATATATGTGTGTATAATATGTTATATTCTCATATTTAAGGTATAATTCTATGGTAGATGAGAATAACTTATATAAATTATTGCTATAAATTTCAAAAATATCTTTTAAATTTTCTTCAAATTAATTATATTTTTTTAAATATTTTTTATCTCACTTAAAATAATATTATAAATAATTTAACTTGAAAAAATAAAAACATCTTTCAACTATTGAATTTCAAAAAATTTAAATTTAAAATAATATCATAAATTTTGTTTAATTATTTTCCAACCTATCAGATTATTTACATAAAATAAGAGTTTAAATATATATCAGTAGATTAGTTTCATTTTCAATTTAAATTTAATTCAAATCGATTTGCTTAATACAAACATGTTGCAATTAATAATACAAATGATGTGACATAAACCAAGATATACTGACGTAATTAAAATATATATATTTTCTCTCTTCAAATTTTTGATTAAATAAATAGATAAAATAAAAAATTAAAATCTATTTTTTTTTGCAATATGAGCTTGATTAAAGTAAAAAAAATGTGATCAACGTTCAAAAGAAGCAAAAACAATATTAGTTAAGATAGAAAAAGTTGAAATGTCATTAGTATCTGTAAGATCATAAAAAAAAAGTTAGCTAAAGTAGATGACGCAGTTGCTTGCGGATACTAATCTTTTTCTATTGCCGAAATACTAGCGTGCGTAAAAGTTTTTGCGATCCCAATTGCGTAGCCCAATATATATTTCTCAATTTTAACGTTCAAATATGTGCATAAGTTGTACTTTATGCATGAAATTTTTTTATTTTTTATTGTATACACTGAACTGACTGTTTTAGCATTTTTTTTCTAATCAAAAGTATCTAGAAGTATCAGATAAGTATAGGGGAAGTATCAGATAAGTATCGAATTTTTAAAAAATAAAAATAAAAATTGATACGGCATGTGGCGTATCGAATACGTATCGGTGGAGTATCGGAGAGTATCGGTATTTGATACGGATACGATACGGATACGATACAGATACATTAGGCTTCATGAAGTATCGGTGCTTCATAGGTTGGTATAAACTAGTCAAATTGGCATGATTCTTGTTCCTTCTCTTTGATAAGCAGAAGTATTTGAGATGAAATGAATTTCTCTTTATTCTGTTGTACTTAATGAAGGAACTATCTAGGCATAATTTTACGGATTCAAACTTCTTTGTTTTTTCTAAATTTACCTTGGTCTAGTAGGGTTTGGATAAACACTGAATAAAAACTTAAATTGTTTGTTAAAGTAGATTGTAGTTCAACTAAATTGATTAAAGATATATCAGAAACAATGTGGTTCGTTTTGTTGGAGGTTATTTTTTGGATGGGAGAATTTTTTTGAATATTTGTGTATAATATAATATAAAATTAAAATTGAGTTAACTATAATGATTTGTGTATGATGTGAAATACATTTGATTTTTTAGTAAAACATGTATACAATTTGAAATATTAAAATTTTTTAATGTTGATATTTGTACAAGATGTGAAATAAAATTGATTTTTGGTTTAGTTTGTTAGCCTACTAATTTTGTCATGGATTGGCCCAAAAATATTTTTCTCATTTAAAAATAAAAAATTATTTTTTTATCACATCACTAACAAATTTTAATACAAAAAGTTTACTTTATTTCACATCCTGCATATTTGTCAATTCAATTATTATTTTTATTTTGCATCCTTCGTAACATTTAGCATACTATGCTGATTATATTTCTTATGTATTTTTTTTTGAACTATATTTCTCATGTATTTTATGAGGCCAAAAACTTCTATTATAAAAGCTAAAATTTCTACTAACTCGAGGGAGCCTCAATATTGGAATATATATTGGGTATGGTTTTAGGTTTCGCCAAAGTTGATTTGTTTCATCAATTTCGTGTCGGCCAAGATTGATCCGAAACTCGTTTATTTTGTTTTTGCCGAAACTCCCTCTTTTTTAGTACAAAAGTTTTTAAAACCAGGTTTTTTGAGTTGAAAATTAAATAGCATAGCATGCATTATGCCAAAACTGTTAAAACTAAAACTATTGAAACCATTAAAATCGATACATTGAATTTTGAGCAAAATTGAAACTGAAATCGAGTTTTAAACCTTGAAAAAGGTATTAAAAATAATAAGTTGATTTCAAATAGTTAGATAAATTTATGTTCGGGTTGCCTATTGACCCTTATTTGACATATAAATCAAGAACAAAGCCCTTGTTTGCTTGTTTGATAGTAGACATGAGGAAGATACATTCAGTGGATTCGCTCCGGCTTCTTGGTAGTGTACAGTAATGCAGTTTCCTATGGATTGCATGGTCTTAGTTCATGTACCGTTGTGAAATAGTATTTAATCTTGCAATTTGACATGTGAGGCCTCCAAAAATCTTTCTAGATCAAAAAATTGTTTTCTTTTTCTTGAGAGAGATCCCAGCTTTTCATCTCGTTATGGGGCTAAGTTTTTTTTTTTTGGATCTAAGTTTGCAGAAGACAGTTGAGAATGGTGAAGTCGAGTTCCACTGATGCTTTGGCCCTTTTTCGGTCTCTTCGTTCCGCATATTCAGCGACACCTACCAATCTTAAGGTACATATATTCATACTGGCCTGCTTTTGTTTCTGTTTTCTTTGTTATATGATGTATGTATGCTAAATTTTCATCGTATGTATTTCAGATAATTGACCTGTATGTAGCTTTTGCAATCGCCACAGCTTTGATTCAGGTACGGGTTTTGCATTCCTGTTTACCATTTGTTTAATTTATTTGACTTAATAAGGTAATCTGAATTTCAGTAGGTTTAGGATAAAAACTTTAATTTCATCCCCTTGGTGGTGAAGCTACAAACATTGGTATTGTTCATTTGTTGCTTGGTATGTGACAATGAGAAAAGTGGAGGATACTATGTCCCTGGTTCTATATATAATTATTATTTTTATTATTATAGTATTTGATGTGTCGTGTAGTATTTGTGTTTTAATTTTTGGAAAAGCGTCATGTCGCATCGTGTTGTGTCCCTATGTCCCTGTGTAGTGCCAGTGCTTCATATGTGATCTTTTTTACTTTGCCCCAGCGTATCTTGTAGAGTATGGTGTCAATTTGTTGATTTAACTTGAGAGGAAAGTGTATGGAATCTTTAGTAGGGATAAAATGTCAACTAACTATTCTTATGCTTCTCATATTGCATGTTGAACAAAAATTTAAATCTTTGTGGTATACTTGTTAGAAAATTTTCTGAATGAGAGAACATAGTGGTTTGGCCCATGCCTCTCAGAAGAAGAGCTTCTAGTCTTATTTGCATTTGTAGTTGCTTCAATCGTTGGCCAAGAAGGGTTTGAATGTCCGTTTGATTAAAACTTAAAAGGAGAGAAGGAAGAAAAAGGAAAACGGGAATATTTCTCTATAGTTTTAGCCTTGAATTTGTTACAAGGGCGAATTAAGGTTTAGAGGTTAGAGTTTAGTATTCATGTCGAACACCAAAGAGAACATTTCTTTTCCCTATTTTTAAGACAGCATGCTCTCCCTATTTCCAATCGATCGTCTCAAAGTCTCAAGTAGTAAAATGACTAAAAGAATACTTTTTTTATTAGTTGAAGCGAGAGGTATGCTTTGCTTTATCACCATGTCATCTTTATAACATTTTTCTTGGCGATTCTCCTCCACAGTTGATATGATAATTTACCCATATAGGATATATATGTTTGATCAGATGTTTTTATTTGTTACAATGAACTGCAGGTTGTTTACATGGCAATTGTAGGTTCGTTCCCTTTCAACTCTTTCCTTTCTGGTGTGCTCTCTTGTGTAGGGACTGCAGTGCTTGCAGGTATAGTCCACTTCTCCTGTTTTCTTCATTAGAATGATCATTTTAACTGTGTTGGCTGACGTGGTGGAACTCGATACTCTAGTTTGTCTTCGTATTCAGGTCAACAAGGAGAACAAAGAATTTAAGGTATGTTTTCAATTAACTTTATATCCAGCGATAAAACTCGAAAATAATAACAATGCAGCAGACTTCTTGATTGATGCTGTAGAGTTAACCCTGTTTTTTTTGCAATAGCAATGGAGCTTCTGAGACTTGTACTGAGGTGCTAAAATCCCTTCCATCTTTGCAGGATCTGCCGCCGGAGCGCGCCTTTGCTGATTTTGTTCTCTGCAACCTTGTTCTGCATTTGGTGATAATGAACTTCCTTGGATAAGAGTTAAGAATTATTTTGAAGGAATCCGTGATAGGTATTGTCTTATGGCATCCCTTCCATGAATGTTTTCTTGTCGCATTTGAAATCGTCGTCACACTCTGCAAGACACCATTTTGTTCCTGATCTAGGCAGGCTTCTTTTGTTTCAGTAGCGGAGAGGAACGACAGAGATTGGTTTCGTTTTCAAGCTATGGTTTAAAACTTGGTTTTGGTTCCGGTTCTGGTTGCTGTTTCGGACCTTCGGTTTTGGTAGTTTGGGTTATTCCTTATTTTATCGTTTAGTCTGCTTTATATGCTGTGGTGGACGTTTGCCTCCGAACTTTCAATGAAAGGAAAGCTGGTTTCGCATAGTTTCACCGGAAAAATTTCCCTATTTGGCGTGAGGACTAAAATGGTACTAGTTTAAAAAAGAACAATAATAATAAAAAATAATTTTTTTAAATTATTTGATATAAGTTTTAATATAAAAAATATTATTTTATTTCACAAACTTAATAATTTTTAATAAAAATATCTACTTTATTTCCCATTCTAGACTAAAATATTTGAATTGAGCATTTTGATTTAGGATGTGAAATAAAGTTAATATTTTTATTGAAAATTATTAAGTTTGTGAAGTAAAATAATATTTTTTATATTATAACTTGCGTAGAATGATTAAATTTTTTTTATTTATTATTATTATTGTTATTTTTTAAATTAGTGTTATTTTATTTTTGTGCCAAAGGCCAGGCTTTGCCTTGTTCTTATAAGCATCAAATAATACTAGATGGAGACTATAGAATTGATTTGTTTTTGGTAGTGTTTAAATTTTTTTTTTCTCTCTAATGGATAATGAGCAACTCTGTGCTCATTGTTTTATTAGGCTCTGTTTGGTAATAAGAAAAAAAGAAGATTTGGTTGAATTTTTAGTGATTTTTGAAAAATGTGTATGATGTGAAATAAAGTAAGTTGGTTATATTAAAAATTGTGTATGATGTGAAATAAAGTTGATTGATTTATTGAGAATTGCGTCGGATGTGAAATAAAGTGATTGTTTAATGTTGGAATTTGTGTGAGATGAGATATAAAATAATTTTTTAAGTTTTTTTTAAAATAAATTTAAGATTTTGACCATGGGTAATTTTAGCCATGATTTTTAGTTCATTGCCAAACAGGGCTTTAGGTAGGGTTTTTCATATTTGATTTTTGGTTTTCATCTTGTTGTCAAAATTTAGATCTCCTTCAGTCATTGTTACGAAATTTTAGGATAAAATTATAGAATTATTTTCGAGGAATATTTTATTTCTCATCATATATATATATATATATATATATATATATATATATCTCAAAAAAAAAATTATATTTTTTTAATAAAAAATTTGAAAAAAATGGTAATACCCAATTTGAGTATGAACCTAATTGGGGCTCAGGATGATTGAATTATTATGTAAATGTAGGCTTTTGTGTAAATTTAAAGTTTTGCATCTTTAATATCCAAATAGTCCATCATATGAAATTTGCTATTTTTAAGGGAAATTATGTATGTCATTAAAATTTAATTATTTTATATATTNCGTTTGATGCTTAGAAAATGTAATTATATATTTATATATATTCAATGTTAAATAAAATTAAATATTTTTTAATTTTATGTGAAATAAAAATTAAAAATATTATATTTGTGCTTGGATACAAAATTAGAAATGGCAGTGTCCTTCATTTTTTTGTGATTTTTTTCATGGAATGTTGGAGAAAGTATTGAGAAGATCTATTCTCCTTTAAGGGGCGTTTGGTTCAGTGTTATCTCAATATCAATGTTATTTAGATGTTATGTTATCTAAATGTTATTATTATTTATTAATGAATATTTATTTGGTTTAATGTTATGATATTAGAAAATATTAATGTCATTTAAATTATTTTTATCTAGTTGGAAGTTATTGATATTATAATGATAAATTGATAGTGTTATCTTGAGATGTCGCTCGATTTGGGGTGACATCTAGATGTCAGTGTGTAATGGTATTTTTGTAATTAATTATAATATTATTTAAAGACGTTATTAAATTAAATAATTATTTTTTAAAGATAATATAATATAATATTGAGATAACACTGAATCAAACGCCCCTTAACAAAATCTCTTATAAATGCCAAATATGCTATATAG
This sequence comes from Apostasia ramifera, assembly GCA_019297695.1. Lineage (NCBI taxonomy): Eukaryota > Viridiplantae > Streptophyta > Magnoliopsida > Asparagales > Orchidaceae > Apostasia > Apostasia ramifera. The sequence goes on along the minus strand of JAEMOT010002662.1, from coordinate 18,240 downwards.
TTAGTAATATTAATTATAATTTTAATACTTTGTGCACTTCAATAATTGAAACTAAGAGAATCTCCTAAGGCTTAGATCTCCTTCATCCTACTCTTATAAAAAAATTATGTAATATAGAACTTGAGCTTCATTAGCTTTAGATCTATTTTAAGATGTTCGAAGGATTAATTCTGAGAAGACGAGTTCAGCGCGAAATCCATTTGTATCGCAATTCAATCACGGAGAATTAGATCAAGAACATGCTAATGAGTTGCCGAATAATAGAGTAATGGACTCGAAGAAAGATGATAAATAGCGAATGTTTTTAGACTATCAGGGTTTCAAGAAGATCGTGGCTGAGAATTGATGCAGTCCCACTGATAGGTGCCAATTTCGGATCGTCATGTTATTCCATGCTCGAAGAATCATGTTGAGATAAATATTCTTATGAAGACCAAAAAGTATTCATCGATTTTCATTATCAATGCGAAATTCATTCTATAGTTAATTGTCAACTGGAATAGCAATATGATAGTCGATTCTGTATGAGCTTCAATGCACTATGGCATATATATATATATATATATATTTTTTTCTCGACAAATATGTCACACATCTCTTTGTAAGGATATCTCTTATAATATCATATAATCATCTTTCGAGTGATTTAATGAAACAGTCACAGTATTAAATTATACATGAAAATAAATATTTGTAGACAACATACAACAATAAGAAAATAAATCACCTAGAAAATATTTTTGAGTGAAATCATAAATAATAATTTTGTTTTGCTTCAATGAACACACAAGCAATATCTAATGAGATTTAGAACATAATAGCATCATGTTATAGTCATTAATTAAGGTCTTTTTTTTTTTCAGTTTAATATAAATTTTAACTATAAAAATTAAATTTATTTTACATTCAACATAAATATGAACATTAGAATTAACTTTATTTTATATTTTACACACTTTTTAATATTAAATTAATTTTTTTTTCTATTAAATTTATAAGATGAAATTTTTTTTTTTCTTATCTAAAATTTAATCTCGAACCAAATGAGGCATTTTCTCACTTTGGCTAAGTATCTCATCCTTTTCTATAAAAAAAATCAATCTTATCCAAATTCGATCACAAAAGGATGATTATAATTAAATAAAAAAGTACTATATCATTAATTTTATAGTAATACTTACAATGAATCACGGTCTAATGTTGATCCACTTTCTACGAGCTTCAGGATCATTTCTTTATCGTTCTCACAGTACTTGATCGGATGAATCTAAAATGACGACAACAATGTCGATGGGATGTAGTAAATCTTCAATAGATTTTCTAACTAGACAAGCATCTTCAATGTAGAAAACATAAATATATCTAGCAACAAAGGACATTTTGGAAATATAATTGAATTTAAATAAATTAACAAATTAACAAGTGAGTATGAATCTTACTAGTGTAGATGGTAGGGATTATTTAATAAAAACTATTTTAAATAGTTCAAATGATTCTTTGCTTGAAAATTCGAAATCTAGGGGTTTCGTAGTTGTTAGTTTGAGTCGCCATTTTTTTTTTCACGTTTGTTGGGCCCACTATTGCCACGCAGCACTACTTTATTTGCGATCGAATACGTCGGGCTTCCACAATAATTTTTCTTAGGGTAAATTATACCCAGATTTCTGAGTTTAAGACTTAATAACGCACAGATCCACGTTATAACATTGGGGTCCCTGAGTTTTAATACATTATCAAATGAGTCTTTTTTTATTTTTTATTATTAATTTTTTTAAAATTACCATTATACCCCTCCCCTTTCACTCTCCTCCAAATCCTCGCATGCGCGGGGATCGGGGGGCCGGTGGGTCGCACACACCGCGCGGCTGCGGACCACCAGATCCGACAGCCTCGCGGCCTTGCGTGTGCGCTGGGATCAGGAGGGGAGAGAGAGGGGGTATAATAGTAATTTAAAAAAATAAATTATTTGATAATTTATTAAAACTCTAGAACACTGATGTTATAATTTTAAAAATATTAATCCATGCGTTATTAAGCTTTAAATTCAAAGATCTGAATGTAATTTATCTTTTTTCTTAATCTATTATTTTACTCGAGACCAACTCTTGTCATTATTATTGTAAAAATATGATCTAATCGATCACGAACTAACAAATATTTAGTTCAGTTCGACATCAAAATGGAATTGGATATTAAAATTGATCAAATTACAGTGGATTAATATTATTTTATGATAATTATAATATAACGCTGATAATGAATTAATAGAAAAAAATATTTATTATTATTTTTGATAAATATTTTTATTTTTATAAGATTTGATCGAAGGTGGAGAGCGGAGGGCAGAAGGCGAAGCTCACGGCGAGGAGATTTCGGATTTACCGGAAGGGCGATGAGAAGATTTCCTCAGCGATGGCATCTCTTGCTGCGCCAACTCCATGGGGGTTGCCTCCTCCGGGCCGAAGGCCCTTCCCCTTTCGCGCTATCTCGACTCTCCTTCTCGACCTCCGAGCCCGTCAAAGACTCGGGAACGAATGCCGAAGCCCTGGCCCGCGAGATCTTCAACATCCTCCACGCCGCTGGTAACTGGAGGCTCGTGATCGCCTCCTCGGACATCGGCCGCCGGTTGACTCCTGAAGCCCTTGAAGCTTTCCTGCGGCTCCAGATCCAGGTTTTCCAGTGGAGGCGCCTGCTGGAATTCTTTTCATGGGCCGGTTCTCAAATGGGCTGCCACCCTAGCATCGACTCGTTCTCCATCCTTGCCGTGTACCTCTGCAATTCTGGCCTCTTTGGCCCTGCCAGTGGCCTCCTCCAGCTGATGATCGGTACCTATTCCTCTACTTCTTTTGTTCTGGATTCTTTGAAAGATCAATGCCTTCGCATGGAGGGGTCGAATGCAAGGGTTTTTGATGTATTGGTTGATACCTATAGGAAGAAAGGTTTGCTTGAAGAGGCATCGGAAGTTGTTTTATCGATGAAAGGGAGCAGCTTTGTACCTAGTTTGAAGTGCTGTAACGGGCTTTTGAGAGATCTCTTGAGAGCAAATATGATGCATTTGTTCTGGGAGGTGCAGGATTTCATGGATGGAGCTCAAGTTGGTCCTGATGTCTACACATTTTCTACTTTGATCAGTGCTTATTTCAAGGTTAGAGATGTTACTTCAGCGAAAAGGATTTTTGGGGAGACGAAGCAGAAGGGTTGTGAGCCTAATGTTGTGATATATAATACTCTCATCGCAGGCCTGTGCAGATGTGGTGCTCTTGGGGAAGCTACGGAATTGACCAAGGAGATGGCGGAAAAGGGTTTGGTTCCAGACAACTTCACTTATAGCTCCCTTATCAATGGATTATGTAAGGATCAGAAGTCTGAGGAAGCAAAATTACTTTTAAATGAGATGTTACTACGTGGAATAAAACCTGGCGTCGTTGTCTATTCTTCTATGATTGATGGTTTTATGAGGCAAGGCAACATGGATGAGGCCTTCAGGTTGAGAGATGATATGGTGGCTTCTGGCATCCAGGCAAACATTATCACATATAACAGTCTCATTAATGGTGTGTGCAAGATGGGCAAGATGGATAAGGCACATGAGCTCTTGAATGAGATGATTCATGTTGGTTGGAAGCCTGATGCTATGACCTATAATTTGATCATTGAGGGCCATTTCCGTGAGAACAAGGCTGATGCTGCGCTTCAAGTGTTTGATGATATGAAGAGTTCTAATATTTTTCCTAATGTGTATACTTATGGTGTGGTAATCAGTGGGATGTGTCATTGTAGAGAGTTGGCGAAAGCAATGGGCTTGTTGGAGGAGATGATTGGATGTGGGCTGGAACCAAATGCTATAATCTATTCTCCTCTAATATCAGGTTATTTCAAAGAAGGTAGAGTTGAAGAGGCATGCGAGGTTTTCAACAATATGAATGAAAGAAAAATTCTTCCAGATGCCCGTTGCTATAATTCTCTCATAGATGGCCTATGCAAAGCAGGAAAGATGGAAGAAGCTAGGCATTACTTTTCCCAAATGAAGGTGAATGGGATTTTACCAAATGTATTCACATATGCTTCTCTGATACATGGTCACAGTAAAGCTGGAGAAATGAATGATGCAGATTTTTATTTCACGGAGATGCTTACTCTAGGTTTAAAGCCAAACAATGTAGTGTATGCTAGCCTCATTGATGGCCACTGTAAACTAGATGATATCCCGAAGGCCTTATCGATTTTTCAGTCTATGATGGGAAGTGGGGTTGTACCTGACGTGCAAACTTATGGTATTTTAATACACGGCCTTTCAAAGGTTGGCAAGATGCAGGAGGCTTTCCAGGTCTTTAATGAGCTTCAAGAAAAAGGTTTGCATCCTGACGTTTACACTTTCAGCTCCCTTATCTTTTGTCTTTGTAAATCTGGTGATATGGCTAAAGCTCTGAAGCTTTATGATGAAATGTGCAAAAAGGGTGTGGAGCCAAATATTTTTACTTATAATACTTTACTTGATGGATTCAGCAAGATGGGCGATTTTGTTAGTGTTGCAAGGTTTTTCAAATGTATGAGGGACAAAGGTTTGGAGCCTAGCTGTGTTACTTACACTACAATGATTAATGGCTGCTGCAAATCTGGAAATCTATACGAGGCATTTGAATTATTTGAAGAAATGATTTCAAGGGGAATACCACCTGATAATTTTGTTTACAGTGTTCTTATTGATGGATGCTGCAAATCTGGGGACTTAGAGAAGGCTATGGATTTGTTTAATGAGATGTCAGTGAAGGGATTGCTGAGTTCACTCACTTTTAATACCTTGATTGATTGCTTTTGCAAGCAGGGGAACCTACAACGTGCAAAGGAAATGTTGCAAATGATGTGGGAGAATGAAATAATGCCTAATGATGTCGCCTACACTATCCTAATTGATGGGTATGTAAAAAAGGGAAAAATGTACGAGGCACAACACTTATTCTCGGAGATGGAGGAAAAGAACATCATGGCAAATACTCTGACTTATACGTCTCTTATTGATGGCTACAGTAGGATAGGAAATTTGGGAAAGGTATCTTCTTTGTTCAAAGAGATGATAGCAAAGAGTGTCATGCCAGATGAAGTAACTTATCAAATTATGATTCGAGCATACTCTAAAAAAGGAAAGAGCATTACTCTTTCAAGCTTGCAGGATGCTCCTGCTACAGATGATATATTTCTTGGAGGCAGAACACCTGCTGCTGAAATTGGTGGGCTTCACATGGAGGACGGTTTCTCAGAAGCACTTGAGTTAATAAATTGAAAGAGAAAGGAATCAAGCCTGATGACTCTCAGTGTCAGACGCTAATCCATGAGATAAAGGTTACTTGTTGAGGCAGAATACCTTTTGAAGATTATGGTAGACTGCGGTTGGGTGTGTAAAAATATCATCTCATGGAGCTCAATAGATAATTCTTTACAGTTAGAAGCCGCTAAGGATTCCAGGTGTGCCTCAGATAATGTCATTTTTTTTCCACGCTTAATAAGGTTCTGTTTGGTAGCCATAACACCATTTTTTTATAATATTTAACTAATGATTTTTTTTTCATATCTTACACAAACATACAAAACTAATTTCTTCATCTCATATGCTATATCTATTTTGATATAATTATCAACTTTATTTAATCTCTATTATAACAAACTAATTTTATTTTATATCCAATGTATTTTCCTATATATAAGAAATATTGCAACATTTAATCATTTCACCAAACTGACCCTAAATGTCGAGCTTTTCTCTCTTTCTTCCAATCATTTTTAGGGCTTCAGAATCTTAGTAAGGATTATGGATACTGTTGTATATTAAGAATAGTTGAAACAGGCTGAAGAATACCATCCTGATCACTATAATAGATTTTTCATCCTAGTTGTATATGTGGAGGACATTCTGTTGACCAATAGTAATACATTGTGACAACAAGGCTTCTATTGATAGCAATCCTGTGTTTCATGAAAAAATCAAGCAAATTAAGGTTGAATATTATTTTATTATTAACTCCAAGGAAAAACTTGCAGATGCCCTTTCAAAGCATTTAGCTTGTTCACGATTCACCACACTTTGTAATAAGCTAGAATTATATAATATATATACTTTAGGTTAAGGGGAAGTGTTAGACTAGTAATTTAATAGTGGCATTAAATTAGTTTAACTATTTTGTTTTTTGGAGTCTTATTTATGCTAATCCTCACTATATTTTAAGGAGGATCGTTTTTCACCCAATACTAAAAGACATGGGTTAGTAAATTATGGCAGTTTTGCTCACGTATTGACCCAAACCAAGCAGAAGAGTTAATCAATTCATAAGCTACCTAGTCGATACACCACAAATATACCAGGCAGTAACATGTAAATTATAGGACATCGCATAAAGATTGAATTAGTATATTTTCTTTCATACAACAAAAAATGCAGTTTTAGAAGTCGAAGTTTTAGCTACGAACTGTTCCAATGTGGAGTTTAAAAAATTGGTAATGTTGTGCTAATAGAATATCAACAGTGATACCTAACTGCAAAATTATGAAAAGAGAGATAGGGTGCCAAAATATTTGTTCAGCCTGTTTCAACTATTCTTGATATACAACAGTATCCATAATCCTTGCTAACATTCTGAAGCCCTGAAAATGATTGGAAGAAAGGGAGAAAAGCTCGACATTTAGAGTCAGTTTGGTGAAATGATTAAATGTTGCAATATTTCTTAATTTATAGGAAAATACATTGGATATAAAATAGCACTTGCATCATTCGAATGTGAAAGTCAATTATGCTAAAACTTTTCTCCTAGTGCTCAATTAGTCTTCTTCCACAAATTAGTCGACAGAGCTATTGAATTCAAGATCTGTCTTATCACGACTCATAGATTGTGTTTGTTACTTTCAATGGCACTGTTAGAGTTTGATACCAAGAACTATGTGGCTTTTCTTTTAATTTTCATTGTCAACCATTACATGTGTGTAAAAATATATATTATTAAAATGATCAAATACATCGTACATTCACTGAGGACTTAAAATTTTGAATATCAAATTGTAATGAAGACATGGGAGATGAGAGTTGTAGGTGCTCAATAGAGGAAGTTACAGTAGGAAGGTTTTTGTTAGTAATTGAAAGGCTCAAAATCAAAAAGGGGGAAGATGGTTTAAATCCATGCATTCCAATCGTCAAAAGGATAGTCGTCTTTTTGCATGTCATCATTAGGTATTATATATGATTGAAAGTTTTTACAAGTAGCGCCATCAATAGATGTCCATAACCACGAGGGCTATCAAAGGCAAAGGTGCTTCAAATTTGGTTTTTAGGCAATATAATATTTATCGCAATCCTAGTTACAAGAGCTGCTGGAGAGATTTTCATTCTTGCCATGTGTCATTAGACTCTAGCTCCTTGAAAACATTTTAGTCGAATATGTACTTTGCTTGTTCTAGATCATTAGAAATACTAATGCATCTCCTACTGAATCGAAATTTTGGCAACTTGGTAAAGGCGGCCCTTTTGCAATATGTAAAGCATGGTTAGAGGTTAGATAAGGTAATAGCTTAAATAGCAACATGCTTGTGATCGTTCTCTGATTTGAATACTCTGGAGCACTTGAGGAAATTTGAATTGGCTCGTGAAATAATCAAATCATGTAGTGTATAAACATGAATACATAAGTAAACACAAATATAAATAATTAAATTATAGTTATAAATGGGTCCTAAGTTCTTATATCTCCTTGGTAGAATTTCTTTTTTAATTTTGATGTTTCTTCGTATTTTTCTACAATAATTTATGGTCAAATCAACAATTACCAAGTGTGTAGATGAATCAATTTTTCTATGACCAACATATCGCAAAGATCAAGAAATCCATAGTAATAAATCCACTCTGAAATAAAACAAATAATAATAGCGAAAAATATTAAAAAGGTTACTATTTGTATGATGTGTCAAGGCTGGAATTAAGAAAAAATTATTAGGTTTAAGTTGAGTATGATTCAGTCAAGTAATCACCAAGCGCCATGGGTGCTCGAGCTCGCTTATATTGCAAATGTGGGGCTCGGTGATTGGGCACCAAACTGTGCTCTACCCGATACTCCATGATATTCTACCGATACGCCACGTGATATGTTAATTTTTATTTTTATTTTTTAAAAATTCGATATTTGTACGATACTTGCCCGATACTTGTCTAATACTTTCTGGTACTTGTTTGATACTTTCTAATACTTCTAATTAGGGGAAAAAATTGAAATAGTTGATTTAGTCGGCGAGATAAAAAATAAAAAATATCTCATATATAAAACATAACTCATACATAGACTCAAACGTTAAAATTGAGAGAGAAATACAATGGATTCATATAATTGGGATCGCAAAAAGCTTTACGCATGCCAGTGTTTTGGTAATAGAAATAAGATTTGGTATTCACAAATAACTGCGCTATCTACTTTAGCTTACATTTTTTCGCGATCTTTTAAATACTAGTGTCATTTTTGCTTTTTCTACATCAAACAATATTGTCTTTGCTTTTGTTAGATGCCGATCTTTTTTTTACTTTAATCAAGTTCATATTACAAGAAGGATGTGACTTAGACTTTTTTATTTTATCTATTTATTTAGTTAGAGACTCAGAGAGAAGAAAACATGTATCTATTTTGATTAAGTCAGTATATCTGAGTATATGCCACATCTTCTCTTTTATTATCAATTGTATATCATTTATATTGAGTTAATTGATTTAGGTTAGACTTAAATTGAAGCTAAAACTAATCTACTAATTATATTTAAACTCTCATCTTACTTAAATAATTTATGACAGGTTGGAAAATATTTAAATAAATTTTATTATATTATTTTAGTTTAAAATTTTTTGAAATTCAATAGATGTTGAAAAATATTTTTATTTTTTAAGTTAAATGGTCCATAATATCTCCTTTAGTGATATCAGTAACATTTGAAAAAATATAATTAATTTGATAAAACTTAAAAGATGTTTTTAAAATTTATAGTAACAAGATGTATAAATTATTCTCAACTATTATAGAGCTACATCTTAAATATGAGAATATGATGTATTATACACATATATAAAAACTCTATCCTAACATATCTTTATTCTATTTTTTAAGTTTGGCATATCATCGTATCCGTATCATATTGTATTGTACTCGTGCTTCATAGCTTACTATACGCTTATATAAGACATTGTAACAAGCATGTATTGTATCTCAAAATACAGCTTAAGCTAACAATGGTTATTCTGAAACTAAATTGTGAACATCAAAGTTTCTTTTGTTTAACGATATCGAAGTGACTTGCAGAGATATTTCCCATCCAAGTGCAGTTTCGATATCGATCATGTACAATTGTTAGAACCAGCAAAGAGTACTCTGGGTAACAAGGCTCAAGTTCAAAAACATCTCAGGTTGGAAGGAATTCCCTACACTTTTGTTTCATCAAACTTTTCTGCCACTTATTTCCTGTCTTAGCTTGGCCAAGTAGAAGCTGATGGACTTCCATATGATACAGTCCACATCACTGGTGATGGCAATCAAAGAGGCAAGGTAGAACTATTACATCATATGTGCTGCTTCTTTTGTTATAAAGTTTGAAACAAATTAGAAAAGCAAATATATTTTGATACATTGATGATATTTGACTCTTAAAATGTTTTATTTGTTGCTTATAGTTATATATGTTTGTGAGGAAGATACAACAACATATGCCATTTTGGCAGCTGATGATCCAAGAACTGAGAACAAGATCCTGTTTGTCAGACCTCCAGCAAATATACACACACACAATGAGTTTGTATCACTTTGGGAGAGGAAGATCAACAAAACCTTGGAAAGGATTTATATTCCTGAAGAAGAAGTTATCAAAAAAATACAGGTTATCATTATACATATATATAATACCAGTAAGTTTTTATTGCTAGCAACATAAGTTCTATATTACTGCAACTTAGAATATGTCACTTTATTGCAGAAAGTATGATATTGACATAGCTAACCAGGCTGCAAACACAGCTAAGTTCAAAATCTTAAGACAGTTTTCATTTAACTTCTCCACAGTAGTGTAGTTCACATCTGGGTAGAGCACAGAGGCTTCAACTCCAATAGATGAATCACTGCTGAAATTGGTTTGATCTCCATTAATGAAGCTAGCATGGGCAACAGCATAGATGACTGCTAATTCAGGAGTAGAATCTGCAAGGTGTATGACATGGATAATGTTATTTGCTTGAATTCTATTTATAAAATGCTGTATTATGTGATAATTTGCATGTGTGTGTATTATGTGATAATTTGCATATAACAAACTTACTGGTATTTCTCAATGTTGTAAAAATAAGACAAAACTAGGAACCGGTTTGTTGTTCGGTTTATGGTCAAACTAATCAGACCGATCTTCGAATCAATTGAACCGGTAAATTATTACTTTTTTAAAAATTCATTAGAATAATATTTTTCATCAAAATAGTATTTAATATTTATAATAATAAATTTATTTATTTTATGATTTATTGTCATCATAAAATTTTAAATATTATGAAAAAATGTTAATTTATTATGATTTAATTCGGTTTAATATGTAGATTGATTTTTAACATCTAACTGGATCGTATGAAATGCTGGTTTACAGTCGGATTGAATGGTCTGATTCGGTTTTACATCACTGATATTTTTATGCAAATATATTAGAAATAGTTCATAGATGCATATCACTTATAGGGCTGTTATTGATTCTATTTCCATGCGAGCCAATACTGGTTTGAAATCAGATATGGCTCGGCTTAAAATCAGATCGATCAAATTTCAATCGACTCAAAATCTGCTTGAAGTCAATTGGGTTCAACTTTGAGTCAGCTCGAGTCGATCTCAATCAATTTTGAGTCATTTTTGAGTCAGCTCGAAAAAATTCAATTATTTTTTTGAGTCGATCTTGAGTTGGGTAGACTTGGCTCGATTCGGCTCGAGGTCAGCTTGGTTTAATATGTGTATATATATATATATATAATATGTTTTTTAAATAGAGCTGATCTAGAGTTGGATAGAGTCGAGCCTACCCCAGCTCGAAATCTTTACCGAGCTGAACTTTTGGCTTGTTAGTCGGCTCATTTAGATCGACTTGATTTTGATTTGATGTAAAATTGATTCAATTTTTGATTGATTTTTGGCCTAACTTTAATCATGAAAACAAGCATTTGGCTATTGAACCATACTCAATTAAAAAGATGCAGCCTAGCTCACAGCTTGATTATTTAGTTAAAAGATATGAATATGTTAGCATGGCACCACCTAAATACAGACAAAAGAAAAAAAGAAAAATTTATTCTTTAAAATTGAGATATGAGATCTTTTTATCTTGGTCCATAAATTTTGAATCATTTTCACTTTGGTACCTGAGGATTTCGCTTCAGATTAACCCTCTCATCTTCTTAAGGGTTATTCATTGTGGTTTTTCGATTTTGCCTTCTTTTGAAATAAAATTGAAATGCATAGTAAAAAATAAGGACTTGCATGCAAGTCCTTATTTTTTAATTGGATTACAGTTTTTTCTTATTGGACATGAATTTTGAATTATTTCATTTGTTACCTGTGGTCAAGATTTTATTTTAGGGCAGTCCTTATCATCTTCTCATGTGCTTAATTTTTTGTGATCTTCCAAATCTACCGCCATGAAATTCTTTTTTTACCTTTGTTATCTCAAGGGTTAGTGTAATCATGCAAGAAATAAAAATCCAATGCATGGTCTTATATGGAAGCAAGTCCTCATTTTAAAATTTACTAAATTACTTGTTAGACCCTGAGATCTAAGATTTTTTTGAAGAGAAGTATTTTGAAGAGTTTTAGAAAAGAAAAGGATTTGCACTACTTATATTCAAGTTATTAAAGACATGTATAAAGAAAACTGTTACCTGTGTACGGACACAAAGAGGTTTGACTAAAAATTTTTCTATTACAGTTAGATTACACCACGACTCTGCTTTAAGTCCGTATTTTTTTGCTTTGATTATGAAAGTCATGACTGGATATATCCAAAATGAGGTGCCTTGGTGTATGCTCTTCGCAGATAATATTGTCCTTGTTGAGAAAACTAAAGAGGAAGCTAAAACGAAACTAGAGCTTTGGAAAAATGCTCTAGAATCTAAAGGTTTTCATCTCAGTAAATCAAAAAATGAATATATAGAGTGCACATTTAGTCAAAAAAGAAATATTTATATTGGAGATGTGAATTGGTGATCAAATTGTCAAGAAGAGTGACTGCTTTAGATATCTTCGATCAACCATACAAAATGATGGTGAAATAGATAATGACGTTATTAGCAGGATTCAAGCAGGATGAGTAAAATGGAGAAATGATTCTGGTGTGTTGTGTGATAGAAAAATCTCATCCAAAATTAAGGATAAATTTTATAAAACTGTAGTAAAACCAACGATAATATATGGTGCTGAATACTGGCCTGTAAAGAGGAAACATAAAAATAAAATAAATATTGCAGAAATGAAGATGCTAAGGTAGATGTGTGGATATACACGAAAGAATAAAATGAGAAATGAGTATATCCGAAAGAAAGTTGGTGTTGTACTAATTGAGGATAAACTTAAAAAAAATCGGCTTAGATGGTTTAGACACCTAAATCGTAGGCCGATTGAAGCTCCAGTTAGAAAAATTGAGTTATTAAATTTTGCCCATGTACAAAGAGGAAGAGGGAGACAAAAAAAGATATGACAAGAAACTATAAGGAGTGATCTTAGTTACTTAGACTTAGATAAGAAATTGGTAACTGATAGAGTGCAATGGAAACAAATGATTCATATAACCGACCCCACCTAGTGGGATTAAGGCTTGGTTGTTGTTGTTGTTGTTGGTTTATAAATTTTAAATTATTTCACTTGATCCCTAAGATTATCATTTTATATTAGATTAATCTTTTTATCTTCCCATGAGTTAAATTTTTTGTGGTTTTCTATCTTTGTCCTATACTTTTTAACTTACCTGGAGGGTTGTCTTACCTGAAGCGAAATGACTCAAAATTCATAGAGCAAGATGCAAAACAACTTAAATCTCAAGGACACATAAGAAATTTACCCTTTTTAGTTTTGATTCAATTGGGTGTCACAGAAGCTATTCTGAAGCTTCAATTAGGAACATCAAATCAATTGTTGTTTCCAAATAGGTCTCAACTAATGGATAATATTACCTTTTAATCCAATTCCAGTCCAATTTGCCAAGCATGATAAGCTTGAATATTAATGGAGAAAAGGGCATTTCAACAGTTGCATGGGAGTTTAATGGTAAAATTTAAGGTGCAACCCAAAAAAAGCCACTATTGAGGCACACAATGATAATGAATTAAAATGTTAGGATCAAAGTGCATGTGACACTCAACCTCAAGGACTTGGAAGTAATTTACCTATTCAAAAACATAAGCACCTCCAACAAGCCACAGGTAAAACCTTTATTAAAGCATGTAAATACAGTTACAAATAGACATGGCTCTAATAAAGTGTTACAGTTGTAAAACCTTTAAGAAATAAACAATTTGATGCAAGATTGTAATTCTAAGTCAAATGCATGACAAATATAATCTTTAGTTTTGCAACCATAGATGATGTGCGCGCGTGCACATAATCTTTAGTTTTGCAACCATAGATGATGTGCGCGCGTGCACACGCACACGCGCGCTTCTTTTTCCGTTGGATATAAATAATTGATCCATTTCAGCTTCACCGCACATAATAATCGAACTTTTGTTGTATACATACATCATGTTCTGCAGATGTTTTCACTGCACACGCGCCCGTTGGATATAAATAATTGATCCATTTCAGCTTCACCGCACATAATAATCGAACTTTTGTTGCATACATACATCATGTTCTGCAGATGTTTTCACTGCATTTGATCTTCATCTTATTTGACTCGTCACCTTAATGGGCTAACAACCCAGCCTGCAATACGACTTTGCCTGCGCACCCTCGCAGGCCTACATGAAGAGCATTGCATACGTTCAAGAACTGCAAGAGTTACTGAATCTGGAGTTAGCCCCTGTTCTTTCAAAGTTGCATGAAGCTCAAAAGCTTCTGCTACTTTCCCACTTCTCTCTAGAAGATCAAGCAATATATTATATGTCACAATATTAGGGTGGCATCCCACAGCTAGCATTTCATCAAACAAACTGCAAGCCATCTCAACTTTATTTGCTTTACCAAAACATTCAATCAAGGTGCTGTATGTGAAAACATCTGGATTCAAGCCCTTTTCCTGCATTTCCTTGAACCGGATATGGGCTTCGTCAAGGCTTCCATTTTTCCCAAGACAGTTGATCAAAGAATTGTATGTGATGACATCAGGAGTACAATTAGTCTCCTCCATTTCCTCGAAAATCTCCAAAGCTTTATCGAGCAGGCCCACTTTGCCAAAGCTTGAAATGAGAATATTGTATGTAAATATGCAGGGAGAAATGCCCTTATGCTTCATTTTCTCATACAGAGTTTGAATACTGGATATTCCTTTCAACTTACTAAGGGCTGAAAAAACCATATTGTACATGACAGTATCAGCAGGTATACCTTTGTCATGCATCTTATCCAATAAATCAACTGCCTCAGATGTCTTTCCAGCACTGCATAGAATCTCTAACATTGATATATAAGCATCCCTATCTCCATCGTGGAAGTTCCACAAGGTACAAAAGAATCTATGTGCTTCACTTGCATGGCCCAACTTACTGAGAGTCTTTACAAGGTATGCATATAGTGATTTATTCATGTACTTGTTAGACACTTCCACAACTTCATCCAATCGATGCAGTTGACCTTCTGCTGCTAACATTTTTAAAATAACGCTGTAAGTGAACTCATTTGGACGACATTCCCTAGCAATCATTTTTTTGAAAAGAAGGATTACTTTTTCTACCATTCTGTTTTTAGCAAGGGCCTCAAGCATAGTGTTATATGCAATAAGGTTCAGTGAACATCCCTTCGTTACCATCTCATCAAATAGACATATAAAAGTATCAATCTTTCCCATCTTGCCAGAAATTCTTATTAGAATTGTGTATGTGTACTCATCTGGTTCACATTCCTTGTGCTTCATATCCTTAAAGACTTTATAGCAATGATCAACCTGTCCAAACGTGAAGTGGACATGGAGGGGTAAAATTTTGGGCGAATATAGAAGACCAAACAGTTTGGCATTATGGATAAGTTTAACAAACAAAAAAAAAAATTGCCACTCTGCAACTTGTTCTCATTTTTGGATCATGAAGGACTACATGCAAATTTTAGCCTTTTTGACAAAAGAATGTATTTAAGCTTATTTGTGATACAAAATATCCATGAAGAGGCTCTAGTTAGAAATTTACCTTTATGAAGAAAAAGAATTCGAAAAGTTTGCATAATTTGTGAGTAACAATACAAGAAGCTCAATATTTTGTCATTGCAATAGTTTTCTTTTAACTAGGTTGCAGATATTATGGATCTTACCACAGCATGTTCGATATAAAAACACAATAGGAAATGAACCACCTTTTCACCTACTTCAAAGAGAGTTGCAACTAATTCATCATGATATCGGCTTTGGAGCTTACACCTACGGTAAGACATGACACTAGCTCTTAAAACAAGCTACGTTCAACCTAAACTATGTCCAACCTCACGATGTAGTTATATTTCAACAACACACGTCCTCAGAATCTAGGTTGGAAATCTTTGTCAAAAAAAAAGAAGAAAAGAAACTAGGTTAGAAAAACTTTATGATCACGAGATTATTCTTGAAAGAGAACATAGCCCATTTCATTTTTATCAAACCTAAGCAATTATGTAGACCTTTGGTTTGCTATCTGATGGAAGTAGATGACAAGCTTCCTAACATTAACGCTTATATCTCTAAGTACTCACACATCTCCCATAGATGACCCCAAACATTGAAGCCCACATAAGAAAAATTAATCTTTTGTCTATAGAGTACCATAGCTCATAGGAATCCTAGTTTGATTCAAAATTTAGGGTCATTTATAGGAGCTACAGAGCATTTCTCTACATATAATGTGGTTAAAAGAAAAAAATAAAACAAACATTAGATTGACAGAGCGAGACTAACCTTATCAGCTTTTGCTAGCGCATCCAGAAGTAAATTATAGGCAAAGATATCCAACTTACACCCTCTCCTTCTCACCTCCTCATAAACTCTAAACGCCCGATCCACTTCCCGGGATCTCAAGTACGCCTGCAGCAAGCACTTGTACGTGTATGCGTTGAACGGCAAGCCCCACTCCCTCGCCAGCTCCAAGCACCGATCAATATCTTTTAGTCCCACGGCCCCGATCAGAATATTAACAGTCGAGATATTTCCCTTTACGCCCTCCTTCTCCATTTCCTCCACGATCCGGCGAATGAGCTCTTGCTCGGAATCGCAACGGGCAAGTATGACGAGCATTCGGTTGTAGGTGCAGCAGTCATGGCGGAACCCAGGTAAGGTTTTGACAAAGCGGAAGAACCAGAGAGCCTTCCTTGGGCAGCGGAGGGCCTTGAGGATCTCGCTGACCTCGGCGGGGGTTAAGATTAGCGTTAGGGTTTGGAGGTAGTCGGCGACGTCGAGAAAGGGGTCGTTGGTGGGGGAGGCGGGGGACCGGAGCATATTGGCGACGCGGCAGATGAGATCCCGGCGGAGAAGGGCGTGGCCGCGGGAGTTCCAGCAGAGGTCCACAGGATCGAGCTCGACAACAATTTCGCGGCCGGAGGAGTCGGCGCGAACCACACGTCCGCTGTATCTCGTGGAGAGGGAACGGGCGAAGAGACGCTGAGGAGATAGAGTGTGAGAGAACCACAAAGTGGAGACAGGCAGCCGGAGGAAGAAGATGTTTCTCATGGTTAGCCGGAGGCCGGAGGCCGGAGGCCTTCCATCAGCTTACTGGTTATTTAAACGGGGAGAGGTTCCTCTTTTTATTTATTTGCATTATATATATATATATATATTAGGAATGTAATATTTTATTATTTAATAAATATTGTAAATTTAATACTTAATTTCTAAATATTACAAAATTTGTAAAAATTATATTTTACACATTTTAGTTAATCTCTTAAATCGTAAATCGTAAGTATCTATAATTAGAATAGAATATTTCATGTATACATAAGTGCTGACTAGGAGAAGATGAATTCAACGATAAAGAAAACCTAGTGGTTTAACGTCAGATGAGATCACACATTTTACGTTTCATTAGTTTATGAATCACCTTCAATTTAAATCATGACTAGATATTATTATTATTTTAAATACTCAGATTTCTGTCCTATTTAAATTAACGATTAGAATTTACAGTTATTAACTATAGTTCAAGTAGGAGTCAAATTTGAGTAATTTTTATGAGAGAGACGGTGGGCAAAAATTTTATAATTTTAAAAAATTAAATATAAATTTGCAAATATTATATTATATATGTAATTTTCCTTCTTTTAGAAAACTTTCTTGTAAGTCCATGAGATATTTAGCTTTTTACATGTAGATTTACAAAATTTAAAATTTAAGTTGTTATAAGTAAGTCTTTGAACTTAATTTATGTTTTTGTTCGGCTCATCTATCATTTTCTATTTTAGATTTATCTAAATTTGCAAAAATTTATCATATTTATTTAGTTGCTTTTAGGCCTTGTTTGGCGTGATGACCAGAATTAGGACTAAAATGATACTAGTTTAAGAAACAACAATAATAATAATTGTTAACACGTGGTTCCCGCGCTGCATCCTGGCCGAACGCGTGGCGCCCGACGGGTCTGTACTTGATTGATTGATTTGCTGACTCAGCTTCCAGTTTTGCAGGACTATTGACCCAGGTCAAACCTCGGGCACGAGGATTCATTCAACCATCGACCACGACGTTCCAGGATCATCCCTCGTAACCTCGGGCCGGAGGGTACGAGGTAACGCCTGTCACAATCAACTTCACCTAACCTCGCCGCTCTCCGTACGGGCGCTCTTTCCAAACGGAGGTACCAGCATTTAAAGCCATCATCCTCCTCGTACAGCTGCGGACCTCTCCGGTGATAGACAAGCGGCGCTCAGAGCTCATCCATCACCTTTCCTCCGGGAAACCAGGGTGGAGCTATGCACGTCAACGGCTATAAAAACTACTGAACAGTTCTCCAGAAAAAAGAGAAAAGGATACACATACAGACAAACAAAACTCTCGAAAGAAGAGGATTTTTCGATTGTAACAGGACTCCGGTTG
>JAEMOT010002661.1:10085-57767 GCA_019297695.1 Apostasia ramifera | reverse complement strand
ATATATATATATATATACCCTAATGCATGTTTGGTTTAGATATTATTAAAATCTAAAGTTTAATATATATGTAAGCAGCATGGCTTCATATATATTTTGTATGTAAATATTCTACATAAGTTTTTAAAAATATTTTTATTTATGTTGTTAAATTATATATAAAATTATGCTTTAAAACAAAATTATTAAAATATCTAAATAGGCAAAATTGGCACAGGTGGAAGGAACAGCATTTGGAGGAAGGGGAGACTGCATATGGAAAACCTTCTGCAGAGAACACCCAGGTCTCTTCCATACTTATACATATACATATATATATATATATATATATACACACACACACGAGCATATATGGCTCGATTTTAAATTTCATTGGATTTAAGTCTGTTTCATTTCAGCTTTGATTAAGGCTGATCTGAAATTTTTCGATTTTATTTTGATCAAGATCTTCACATTTCTAAGATACGATTTCTCAAAATTTAAGTTTTTTTTGTCAAAAATTAAATTTTTTCATGAGCATGCATTACACTAAAATTATCAAACAATATTGATATTATCAAAAATTAGTAAAATTGATATTCTAATTTATGAGCAAAACTAAAATCGAAATTAAAATTTAAAACTTTGATGTATGTTTATAAATATATATTAAGTTTTCAATGATCGTACCTCTTTTATATTACTTTAAAGTTGACTAAGGAGTCTTTGAATTTGACTAAAATGTGGCTTGACGCTGACTATCTCATGGCCATTGGCTCACAGGTTCATTTAGTCAACAAAGTTTATCTTGTGTTTCAATTTTCCTTATTCACTAACTTGAAGATTAATAATTTAATATATTTGTCGTAGAAATTTAACCGTATTAATTGAATATGCATTTATTTTTCAAAATTTATTTAATGATATCTGAATTTAGGATACTTAGATGTACTTTAGTTTGAGATATCTTGTTGGCCTAATATAAATTTTAATTTAATTTTATATGTTTTATAAAAATTAATTTTATTTCACAATTTTTATATTTTTTAATATTAAAATAATTTTTCTATTAAATTTTAAAAAATAAAATTTTTTTTATTTATTTAAAAAATGCATCGAACTAAATGAGATTTTAGAAATCTTAACACTAACTTATGATTGAATTGAAAATAATTTTTTGTTTTTCAGCTGATCTAAAATTGGGATGCTGAAAGTTCGATGAACATAATTAAACATCAATTTAAGGATTAAGTTTTGTTCATTCAATTAAGACTTTAGAAATGCATAAATTTATTCATACAATCATTTTAAGTTATAATTGTCTATTTTAATTAAATAAAAATAAAAAAATTAATATGTAAGTTTGAACAATAATCATGAGAGGAAAGGTGCGACCTATATATATATATATATATCAGATTTACATACAGAATACTGAATTCACCATAAATTATGTATTTCATCATCTTTTAGTAAATATTACACATATCATATTTTTTTTACATTTCTATTATAAAGAAATGTAAAACTCATAAGCAGAGTGTGATATGTGTAATATTTATTAAAAGATGATGAAATGCGTAATTTGTGATGAATTCAGTGTTCTGTATGTAAATCTCATATATATATATATATATATATATGAATATATCAAAATTGTAATTACTGCTACTGCTACTATTATTATTATTATTTCTATTTCTACTGCTGCTATTATTATTATTATTATTCAGTCAATTATTTTTTAGCATGATTTGATTTGATCTCATGTCAATTTGAGATTGTGTTTTTACAAATCTTAAGCAATAAAAAGAGATCATTAGTCAGTTCATTCGGATTAAACTAACCTTAATTTTAGGGGTGATAATTTACGATTTATCCCGAGCCTGACAAAGAAATTTTGGGTGTCAGTGGTTGGCGTCCTAACTCATGACTTATTTATTAAATGAATCATATTCGAGTTACACATAATTACGTTGGGTTGGGTTATCGGTATTCAAAATTTTGTTCTACAAAAATATAAATTCGTTAGGTTGGCGGGTTAATATAATTCGGTCGGGTTTGGGCTGTTTATATTGACTCGCTTAATTAATCGGATTAGATTAGAGTTGAGCTAATCTAACTTGTAAATTTAGATCGAAAAAATGAATTAAATTAACAGCCCTACAGAAATCTCACAGGACAACTAATCAATAATTTAACCCAATTTAACTGATGATTAATATGTATAAGATAATTATTGATGATTTTTTTTTTATTCAGAGAAAATTACTGATGGAAGTAATGGTGACATTGCCGCTGATTCGTACCACCGCTACAAGGTATTAATTTATGAAATATGAACGCTGTGTTTTTCCTTTTTTAAGGTAATTTAATTTCAACTAGATAATAAATTTGAGCTCAAATTAATTTTACATCACACATAAATATTAATATTTTTTATCAATAATTCAAAAAAAAAAAAACAACTCCCAATCAAACAATTAAAATAAGATCTAAAAGTAATTTTGGTACTTAAAAAAAATATTACAAAAATGCACTTCCCATAGATTACAGTACTGGCCCAGGTGATAATTTTACGTGAAAATCAAAATTTGCTTAAATTTTTTTTTTATATTTTATTTATTTGTAACTAACTCAATTTTTTCAGCTTATATAAATATAAATATTTAAAATTTTTTAAAGCATAATGAAAAATTTTCATGTGTGAATATATTATAATATTTTAGTTAAAAGAAATGAGATTAAAAATATTTATGAAATTTAAAAATAAAGTTATAATATTATATTTTAATATGTTTAATATGTGTAGTATTATTTTATAAAAGGTTCTAATTTATAATTAAAAAAAAATTCATGTGTAAATATATTCTAATATTTTAGTTAAAGGAGTCGAGATTAAAAATATATGTGAAATTTAAAATTGGAATTATAATATTATATTTTAATATATTTAATATGTGTAGTATTATTTTATAAAAAGTTCTAATTTATAATTAGGTATGATTTAACTTAAAAATTGATTCAAAATTGAAAAAATTTTATCATGCTCGAATTGAACTTGACTTGAAACCAAAAATTTTAATTTTAAGTTGAGCCAAACTTGCTTAAAATCGGCTACATGCATGAAAGTTACCTTTCTTAAACTTTTATTAATTTGAAGGGATAATTACCTACATGTCACATAATTTAGTTTTATTTATGCCTTATCTATTTATTCTTAATTAATTATACTATGCACACTCAAAACATTATAAAATCTTATATATACACATTTGAGTTAAAACTTAATCAAAATTTATTTGAAAAAAATATATTTTATTAGTAAATTATTAAAATTATATTTTTCTCTTAATGATATATATTTTTCTCTTTCTCAATACCACACTAAAGCGCTGATTTGTCCTAAAATCAATCTACATCGCGGATGTCTTCTTCCTTTGCAGCCACCTAAACATTAAAGTTTTAGGATTTTCACTCAAAATATATTTAAATATTCTTAAAATAATATGATGAACAGCTCAGATTTTTTGTAATTTAATTATAATTAGGTTATTAAAAAATTATGATTAATCATTACAATAGAAATAAGTTAAAATATGTGTATATAAGATTTTATAATATTTTGAGTATGCATAGCGTAATTAACTAAGAATGGATGGGTAAGATATAAATAAAACTAAATTGTGTGGCATATAGTTAATTATCCCTAATTTGAATTAGTGCATTTCTCATAATATATTAATGTGACTTAATTATTTATATGAAATTAATTTCAGGAGGATGTGGAGATCTTAGCAGACCTTGGATTGGATGCTTATAGATTCTCAATTTCATGGCCAAGAATATTACCAAGTATAATATTATAATTATTATTTCTAACATTTCAAATTAATGCGTATATTCCTTAATTTGCTTAGTTTTATTGTAGACTTTAGCCCTATTTGACTCGATGATTAAAATCAGAATCAAAATAGTACTAATTTAAAAAATAACAATAATAATAATAAATAAATTTTTAAAATTTTTCTATATAAATTTTAATATAAAAAATATTATTTTATTTCATATACTTAATAATTTTTAATAAAAATATTAACTTTATTTCATATTTTAGATCAAAATATTCGATTTAAATATTTTGGTTTAGGATATGAAATAAATAGATATTTTTATTGAAAATTATTAAGTATGTGAAGTAAAATAATATTTTTTTGTATTAAAATTTGTGTAAAATAATTAAAAAAAATTATTTATTATTATTATTATTATTTTGATCCTGATTTTAATATTCACAAGGCTTTGATAGATTTTTTTTT
This sequence comes from Apostasia ramifera, assembly GCA_019297695.1. Classification (NCBI taxonomy): domain Eukaryota; kingdom Viridiplantae; phylum Streptophyta; class Magnoliopsida; order Asparagales; family Orchidaceae; genus Apostasia; species Apostasia ramifera. The sequence continues at coordinate 53,469 of JAEMOT010002661.1, read as the reverse complement.
TATAGTATTTATTTTTTGATAAATTATTGGAGACTTTGTTGATGCTTAAAATTAATACTGTTGATGGGCATTTGTGCAGAGGGCCGTGGTGCAGTAAACAAAGACGGAATTCAATATTATAAGAACTTGATTGATGAGCTCAGTGACAATGGTAACATTCCTAGGATAAAATAATTATGTGAATTCACATGAACATCACTTTAAAAAAAATTATTTACATATTAATCACTTAATTATATTTTTGTTAGGAGTAATTTCATTCTGATCTTTGAGTTAGGCTTATAATTTCATGCAGGTTTATAAAAATAAAAATATACTATCTGTAATTCTCCAGCTAAAAATTATTTTATATAGATACTTTTTCACAAATTTCATTAAGTTACTATTTTAAACATTAAAAATTATTATTATTGATTGAGATATATATAAATAAAATATAAATTGAGATTATAAAGTAATTAGAAATACTTAAATATATTTGACCTTAATTACTAATTTTTAAGTTGTTTTGAATTTAAAATTTTTTGGTCAAATTAAAAGTCATATATGCATGGCCACCCCTTTAATTTAGGGTAGTGTGAGATTTAAATAGCAAAATCAAGTGCTATATAATGCAGTTATGCCTAATAAATTTAATGTACATATTCTTAATTTTGTTTGATATATATTATATTTTTTTCCATCAGGCATAGAACCCTTTGTCACATTGTTCCACTGGGATGTACCTCAAGCTCTTGAAGATGAATATGGAGGCTTTTTGAACAAGAAAATAGTGTTAAGTATACATTTTAACAGTGTGATTCAATTCATATTTCTTTTATTAATATAAAATATTTCAAGATTGATCATCTAGTATTTAATATCGAACCAAATCATGTCATAAATTTCATTCGTAAGCACTTCATGATATATCCTTAGTTTCAGCTTAACGTGAGTTTGTTTCAAATAATTTTAAATATATTTTTTTATTTTTTTAACGAATTTTAAAGATCTAAAATTCATCGTGCTAGGACAAGTTCTTAAATTTTAAAATTTTTAAGATTAATACATATCTTAATTATCAAGACTTGTACTAATAAATATTTTTGGAGAAAAAAATGAAGAATTTATTGGAATGATTGTCGCTTATATTTTAGATATATATTCAATTAAATATTTGATTTAATATATATTATATAAAATAAAATAAAAAATTCTTTTTTATGAGAGTTTGGTGTGGATGATAACAGCAAACTCTGAGAAGAAATTAGGATGAGAAGATGAGAGAAGAAAGAGGAGAAAGAGAAGCAAAATTAGAAAAACAAAGATAAATGATGTGAAACTAATTCACGTGAAAGAAGCTCGACTTAGGGAACTATTTGAAGATCTTTAGTTGATATCTTATCCTTTTTTTTTTTTAGTTGATATCTTATTCTTACTACTTCTTGATTTAGATTTTTTCTTTAGTGAGATTTATTTTCTTTACTTTTTTTGGAATGTAAAATGACACTGATTCTCATTTATTGCCTTTATTTATATTTGATCTTGATAGTAAATATTTAGTTTTCTCTTTCCATAGAAGTAAGCTATTTCATAGCCAAACCATATAAATTTTAGTGCCGTCTTAATTTCTTTTTAGATTATTATTATTATGTGGTGTGTTAAACTATTCTCTTTAATTAAATTCTGAGAAAATTCTCTTTTTTATTTGAATCACAGATTTTGTTCTAACATTATCTATACATTTAACGCTCAGAGTACCTAGTTGTATTACATCTTAAATTAAAGGATCAATTTAGTTGAATATAGGTCTAAGTTAGAGGAACTCATTTGATATGCTTCTTAATTAGAACAAAATCAAATTAGATGATCTAATATTTCTGTTAATATTTATGATGCAGGGAGGACTTCAAGAATTATACAAGAATATGTTTTGAAGAATTTGGGCACAAGGTTAAGAATTGGATCACAATAAATGAGCCATTGACATTTTCCGATTTGGGATACTGCGCAGGTGTTCATGCCCCAGGCAGGTGCACACCTGGGCTGGCAGGTTATAACTGCACTGCTGGTGATTCTCTGAGAGAGCCCTACATTGTTGCTCACAATCTCCTTTTAGCTCATGCTGAAGCAGCAAGGCTTTACAAAAATGAATATCGGGTATGTGTATACAAATAGTTACTACTCAGTTTTGGAGTTTTCCCTCTCTTTATTGGGTGATCCCCCCTCAAAAGGGGACCATAATAACATACTTCGAAGAAGAGCAGGAGAAATCTGTAATCACCTGGTTCGATCATAGCTAGAGAGTGGAACAACTCGATTACGAAAAAGCTGGGAGTAGGAGCTTCTGAAGAGAGGATTATAGAATAATAGAACGGTAAGAACTAGATCTAGTTTGTTTTTAGGATTGAGGAGTTGCGAGTATATTGAGGTGCCTTTTTAGGCACAAAATTATGGGTTTAGTTTGAATTGAGTTAATATAGACAATTAATTCTTTAATAGTATTATTGGATTGAATCATATATAACATGTAAATAGATATTATGGTCATTCAAAAAAAAGTTATTACGGTAGAGTTAAAAAAAAAGAGAGAAAAATTCAAAAAAACTTAATTAAATAAACAACGAACATGAAATAAGATGAAAAACAGCATTAACATCACATCAAACATTGTTTTGCTTGAAAGATATTTAAGCTAATAGTCATAATTTCTTTACATAAATATGTTCGTTGGATTTGAATGATTTAAAAATATTTTATCATTTTTTTTTAGGGTAAACAAAATGGGAAAGTGGGCATCACTTTAGTATCAAGTTGGTTCGAGCCATATGACCGCAACAGCCCTCACGATGTAGAGGCACAGCAGAGAGCAATTCAATTCAACTTGGGATGGTTAGTTCTTCAATTTATTTGTTTGTTTTGTTGTCTATGTATGCTGCCTGCATTGCCTTCTGCATTGCACCAATTCTCTCGAATTTTTACATAAAAATTATCGTCTTATTTTATTCTATTTTAATATATTTTTTGCATCAATAATGTATTAACTAAAAGATTGTAAACTTATTTGAATATCAACATGCACAAGAATAATGGTGATTATTTATATCGAATTTTCGATGCCTTGAAGATTGAGTTGATAACATATATGGATAATAGCATTGCTTGATAACCAATGCAAATATATATATATGTTTATAAATTATTGATGAGTATTGATTAGTTTTGATATTTTTTGTCGATGGGAAATCATGCAGATACTGTCAGGATTGTATTTTATAGTTATTAGCTTGGTTTTGTTCAACGTTGATGACATGTATAATTGTAGTAACCTATATGATTGCTATTTACATAAATGACAAAGAAATTTAATATTAGAAATATTTTTTTATATATAGTACAACAATTTTTTTATCTTCTTCAATATTTGGTCATCTATTTGTTATCTCTTGTACTTAGAATGTAATGAAAACAAAGTCTTTTGGGTAATAATTTATATTTTGGTCCACATTTTTTAAATCTTTTACTTAGATTTTTAAAAAAAATTATTTAAATTTCTAGAATTTAAAATAATGACATAAAAATAAAATAAAATAAAAAATCTAATAGGTCTCTATAGTTTTCGTTACAATTATAGGTAAACTTTAAGAATTTATTAATAATTTGCTCTAGTATTTAAATTGACTGTGATGAAAACATACTCTTTGGACTAGTTTCGTTCGAGTTTTTTTTGAATAAAAGAAAAAAATATTTTATTTTTTTAAATTTAATAATAAAGAAATTTATTTTAATATTAGAAAGCATGTCAAATGTGAAATAAAATTAACTCTAATATTCGTGTTTGTGTTTGATATGAAATAAAATTAATGTTTATTATTGAAATTTGTGTTGGTCCAAAAAAAATGCCTCAAACTAAACGAAGACTTTATATTTGTCTGAAAAGTTATTGAAACTGAATAACAATAATTTACTTATATTTAATGTTGTGAATTAATTTTTAATATGTGCATGACACTTTAAAAGTATTATATACAAATAAAAATGCTCCTAAAAATATGCATGCAAACACTAACTTTCAACAATTATTTCAGGTTTTTGGATCCATTGGAGTTTGGGGACTATCCTTTCTCAATGAGAGCTTTGGCTGGGGATAGGATCCCTGCCTTCACTGATGAGGAGTCTAAAAAACTAAAGGGCTCCTATGATTTTATTGGCATCAATTACTACACAGCAAGATATGCCAAGCATGTTCCCATCAAAGGCATTAATCCTCAAACATACAATGATGATGTGCATGCTGACATCTTAAGTAAGTTTAAGTTTCACAGTTTATATTATCAAAATATTAAAAATTAGCCTCTTATTTTATTAATATCGAAAAAAACGGTAAAACTTATAAGTCACGCTACGATCAGAAGTGTAAATCAGATCAGGTTTAGATTAGTTTCACACAAATTTTGAACTCGAATTGCTTGAGTTAGTTTCATAACTTTTAGGATCATGAATCAAGCATAATCCAGTCGACCTGAATATGAACCAAACAGATAAATTTGGTTTAGATTCATTTCTGAATTTGGTTTCAAAGTTTCTTTTATTTCTACGTAATTCCAAATGAGAAATTTGTGATACATAAAAGATGTCAAGCTTCTCATTTTCATGTATAATTCTATAAAATAAATTTTATTTCACATGCTATAAAGTTTAAATATTGAAAATAAATTTTTTTCACGTCTAACATAAATTTTAATAAAATTAAATTTTATTTTATATTTTATATAAATTCAAACATTAATATTTTTATTATTTTATTTGGAATCATATATATATATATGTACTAATATATTTTGTTTTTTTATTAAAAAACCAATTCTCAAATAAAATCAGGACTAAAATTTGGTAGATTGTATATGTTGTTATTATTATTATTATTATGAAAAAGATTGTATATGTCATTAATTAAGTAAAAAATTTTACAAGTCCTTTGAGAATGATAAGCACAATAACTTTTGATATTTTCCTTTTGAAACAATGGCAGTTGAAAAAGATGGAGTTCCCATTGAGCATGCAGAGGTAAATTATTGGCCTTCTCTGTAATTGCACATTTTTTTTTTTGTTAATATGTCATATTTAACAAAATCATTGTATTATCATTTTATGTAAAAGATTGTCTTTCTTTAAATTAAGTTAACCAATGCTTGCCAACTTTATAAGCATTTGGTAAATTACATATGAGTCCTTAATGATTGTTTGTCCTATATTTTAAATTTGAGGCACTTCCATGCATGCATACTACTAAGAACTAGTTATTTTACATATTTAATATTAAAATTTTTAATATTACATATTGGTCATAAAAATTATATGAATTTATTACATAAATGCTCCAGTTTTATGACATGAGTTGTGTATTAACTGTAATATTTATATAGTTTTTATATTCGATATATAATATTAAAAATTTATGTTTTAAATATATAAAATAGTAAAATTTTAATGACACAATACATTTATTGATGATTGACTGAAATGCTCCAATCTCTCTTTATTCATCCCTTTTATGATCCAGAGGCTGAGGCCAATATAAGAGGGTACAATGGTAATTCAGTAGAAAAATAAAATTGCACAAAATTAAAAATTTGAGAAATTTTTAGGTGCATGATGTACGTCATAACGTAGAATATTATTTGGCTCGTCACCTGATAGCTAGACAAAAAAGGAGAAGCATCAACGTACTGACATTATCCAAACTCGTTTGCTGCCATTTTGTATAAAATTACGAAAAATACATCGTGCAGATTTTTGCGTAATTTTAGTATAATATACGAAATAATAGTATAAGAAATTTTGGATACGCTGCTTGACGTTTTTTCTTTCTATCTGAGAGGTGTCATTCACTCATTCCTCCTACACCTTTGAATTGCTTGCGCATCTAAAATTTTTCTCCAAAATTGCAGTAATCTAACCTTCGAAAAAATTGTATATTACACCAAGATTACAACATAATTGCAGAAAAAAAATAAAAAATTGTTATATAAAATCTTGTGATTTTCTACAGCCTGGAAGTTGGATCAATGTGTACCCAAGAGGACTCAGAGAGCTGCTCATATACATAAAGGAAAGATACAATAATCCTGCAATTTACATCACAGAAAACGGTTAGTTATTCAATAGCATGCTATAAAGTTTATTTTAAAAAAAAAAAATACAAGTGAATAATTACATTTTGATCCGCTATTTTCTTTTGTACTTGATAGGAGTTCTTGAGGTAGATGACGGTTCAGCATTGACTAAAGTTGTTGTGGACACACATAGAACTGAGTACCTTACTCTTCACCTTCATGAACTTACTGAAGCCATCAGGTAACAAAATCCTTTTAACACTATTGATTCTCTCAACTATACGTTAGGTTTGCGAAAATGTATACCAGAAATGACTACATAACGAGTCAGGGTGGAGAGTGATCGAATCGGAATCACCTATGACTGAAGAGAACAAAGAGCGATTGCCTGAGTGATGTTCATATGATTGAATCAGCATCATTTGAATAAGGAGCGGCTCTTGGCAGGCTATTAAGTGAAAGGGCATAGGAACAAATTATTTCACATCAAAAATAGAGAGAAATTTCTCAACTATATAAGTAAATAATAAAATCTTAAATGAAAGATATATCTTTTAGGGCTAAAACTGTACAACTAATCCTAGGAATTTCATAATTAAATATGCATGAGTTGAAATATTACTGGAATGGGTAACCTTTGGGAAAGTATTCAGGTCATGCAATTCCTTAAATTTAAAATAAACAATATCTCTATATTTGAATCATAAAATACTACAGTACTAAAGTAAGTCAGCTAGCAGGTAAACTCGAGCCCTACCTGATAAGTAATGTGACTTGAATTATTTTTGATCCACTTAAACTTCTTATTAGAACTCAAATGTTTTGACACATTATCAATATTGGTTGATTTTTGTTAATCCAAAACTATCTTATGCACAATACAGGCTAATCCTTTTAGCAAACAAGTCAAAAAAATAGAACCTGTACCTCACTTGAGCACAGAATGTCACTAGTCAAATTTTGACATTGCTAGGCCAGTTTACCTAATTACATGCCAAGTTTGACGAAAGCAACTATTAAGATTGAGTTTCCTCAACCAATGCTTGTGTCGGGGCAGTTAGATTCAAGCCGACTATAAATATCAGGCTCGAAGTTTTACTCAACCCTACTCGTTGACCCGATTCAAATGACCTGTTGATCCATTAAGAAGTAACTCTGTTCCCTTCTTTTTTATGAGTAAAATGCAGGCGTGAAGCAAATGTGAAAGGGTACTTCACATGGTCTCTTTTGGACAACTTTGAATGGAATAATGGCTACACAAACAGGCTTGGGCTCATCTATATTGACTACAAAGACAAGACTCTGAAGAAGAGTGCTGATGGAGAAGAGCTCTTGCCTGACAGGACCAGGACTAAGAAGGACTCTGCCCTCTGGTTGAAGAGGTTTCTCAGCATCAAGAGAAAGCCTGGAATGACTTTTGGGCCTGCCAAGAGTTAGAAATGTTTGTAATGAGAGAGAGAGAGTGAATAAAGCTATTTGCAATAAATGCTTTAAGGTGGCTTTCAAGGTGTGTCATTTTGTTTTAATTGAGGTGTAAGAAAAAAAAGGTTGGTCAGTCGAGTTGGTGTTAACTCAGTTATGATTTGACTCGTATGCATATCATTTTATTTAATTAGGCTGAAGATGATCCGGATCCATGCCTGAGCTTTTTATTGATTGGGTTATCTAATACGATCTAGTAACGTTCAATGCATGCGATGTAGCACATTATATATTTATGTCCGAAACTTAAAATGTTGCAATGCATGATATAGATAATTGGTTAATGTCGTCCTTCTTACTCCTCAATTAAGTGATGTTAATTGTTAAAAAGGAATATTATGTAAAATTCAAAATTTTGATTTCCCTCTTTTCCATTTCCTTGAGATGCACTCGCCTGGCACCATTTCTAGGACTATTATTGGACTAATTTCAAGCAAGCTGAAGACAATTTGAAATCAAAAATCAACTCGTCTGGCACCACAGCATTTATTAAGAATTTTTTTGTTAAATTTGATGAGTTTTTACCATGTTATCCTTAGTATTAAGTATAATATAACTCGATAAATTCTTAAAACTTTATAAGATATAGTACCTACAAATGATCATATTAGTGTCATAACAAGGTGGACGAACCAATATAGTTATGATTGATGAATTTGAATTATGACCCAAATCTCTTAGGTGTACTAATATCATAAAACTCGAGTTGTGTTCAGGTCAGATTTAGAAATCGACTATTATTGCGATACCTAGATAGTGTGGATGGACTTGACACTAAAATAAATATACACTGATTGTCATTTAAAATTATATTTGATAATAATTTTATACTAATTGTTTATTCTTATTTTTTAAATTTATAGCCTTTCTCATAATTTTAATAAGGAATAATTACACCCAGTTATTTGAGTTTAACGCTTAATAACGCATAGTTCTACATTTTTAAAATTATAACATCGGGTTCTGAGTTTTAATAAATTATTAAATGAGTCTTTTTTTAATTTTTTTTATTAAATTTGTTTAAATTTATCAAAATACCCCCTCAGCCCCTCTCTCTCCTCCCGATCATCGCGCGGCCACCGGCGGGTCTGGCGGCCGTGCGACCAACCGGCAGCCGCCGGCGGGTCTCGCGGCCGTCACCCATGCGCGGGGATCGGGAGGAGAGAGAGAAGCCGAAGGGGTATTTTGGTAATTTTAAAAAAAATTAATAATAAAAAATTAAAAAGAATCCATTTGATATTTATTAAAACTTAATTTTAAAAATATAGACCTGCGTATTATTAAGTATTAAACTCAGAGATCTGGGTGTAATTATCTCTTTTAATAATTATATACTGATTGTTATTTAATACAATATTTGATAATATTTTGATACTAATTACTTATTCTTATTTTTTTTAATTTGTGGTCACTCTCTTAACTTTTTTTTAAAAAATGCTCCACTTAGCTTTTTAGTTAACTAAAACTAAATAATCATATTAATTTTCAAAGTCTGTATTGGTATTCCTCTATTTCTTCTTTAATGACTTTTTCATTCAATTCATCTCTTCTCCCACCAAGTCTTTTTCTATTATTTCTCTCAATTTCTTGTTTCCTTTTTCTTATCTATGATTTTAAGAAGCAAAAGAAGAGCATTTTAATTACATCTTTTTTTAAAATCATTAACTTGTAGATAAAATTTGTTTAAATAAAATAAATTTGAAAGCTAGGTACAATTTAGGGGAGCTACATAAATTACTTTTAAAGAAGTATTTTTTAATTATTTAATAATTAAAATTAGATATTTATATTTATTATTTTACACATTGAATATTTGTCATTTTTATTAAATTAAAAAACATTTAGCACTTCATTTTATTTAAAAAAAAAATCTAGCTATTTATTAATATGATGAGATTCAATTTATAATTATATATTTAAATTATAAAATGATATATATAAATATTTAATTTTGAGGATTAAATTATTATAAAATTTTTGTTTGAGAGTTAAAGTAGTAAAAGATTTTTTTAGGGGTGAAAATAAAATTTTTCTTACAATTTATTGGAAAATGATTTGAGTGACCCTTGAAAAAAAAAGAAAATGATTTGAGTGAAATGAATGAAAGACTTGGACCTATCAGAAAGGAAGGAAAACAAAAGGAATTCAGCTCTAATTTGCTCAAAAAATTGTTATTTATTTTTTCTGGCCGCGTCTCATTCCGCTGTACATCTTTCGGCCTGCTTGCGAGCGAGCGAGATGGAAGGGGACCCCTTTTTGCAGAACTTCGATTCCTCTGAGCTCAAGATCGCAGAGGAATTCCTCACTAGCTGGCTGCCGTTCCTCACCAGAGGCCTCTGCGATGGTTGCGCCGCCGTTCTTCGTGATCGGATACAATCTCTTGGCTCAGGTTTGCTTCCGAACTGGGGCTTTTTACTCAGTTTTTCTCTTACTTGCTTCCCTGATCCCGGTGTCCTTATATCCTCCTTGTAACATGGATGTCGCGTATGTGCAACAGATGAGCCGGATCCGAGCGACCACGGGGAATCAGAGGCCGAAGGCGTCGTGAAATCGGAGCGCAGCGTGGTGGGGATCGGGGAATTGGACAGCAGTGATGAAGATCATGTCAGAGGCTTGCCGTCGGGATACGAGGATGTCGAGCCGACGGGTTGGGATACAGACCCTGCGCAAGAGTCGCCAAAGGTCCGAATGTCCTGGGCTGATATGGCTCAGCAGGATGAACTGGAAGAGGAGGGTGGGATGGAGGAGACTAAGGAGGAGGTGAAAGGGAAGAAGCCAGAGCTCTCCAGAGAACAAAGAGAGCGAATAAGGTTTACAAATGTGGGAAGGAAGAAGGATTTTGTTTGCCTTGAGAGAGTGGATGGTAGGATTGTCAATATTTTGGATGGTCTAGAACTACATACTGGGGTTTTTAGTGTTGCTGAACAGAAAAAGATCGTGGGTTTTGTGTATGAACTGCAAGAAAGAGGAAAGAATAAAGAGCTGGGAGGTATGATTATTTTCCCCTCATAAAGGTTGATACTTTCATTTTTTGGCATTTTATTCAGCTTTGAAAAAATGTACTTTACTTCTAAAGGAGTTCCCTTCCATTGTGAATTACAAGGAAAATGTGGCCCAACTTTAGGACTCCCCCTTCTTTTCTTGAAACGCTCTTGTGCAAGGCTGTGCATCATTCATGGTATTTGTTAAACTATGCTAGAGTAATGCTGATGCGTGGTAGTGTTGTCACCAGTCGGTGGAGGAGGTGAGACCCAATTGGTTGACATAATGGTAGAGAGGCATTGTAAGAATTGACTTTACGTGAGTTTGATTGCTCGGGCTTTAATACCAAGGAACATAGAATGTGTTATAGGTATGAGGGATGGGAAGAAATAGAGAGGAGGAAGAGAGTTGGGGGAGGGTGAAGATGAGGAAGAAAATGGAGAATAAGTGATTCAGGGTTTATTTATTTCATTGAAACTGTCTGTTGACTGAAAGAGATGGGAGCTTCGAGAACCGGTGGCACGCAGCGTGTTTAGCTCAAGGGTGTGATCATTAAGAGGTATAATAGTCATCCAGAATAACACTCAGGAATTTACGGTGATTCAAAGAGGAATTCCCCTACGTCCACCGGAGCGTCAGTGAGAGTGGTTCCACTAAGGCCCTGTTTGGCAATGGACTAAAAATTATGGCTAAAATTACCCATGACTAAAATCTTAAATTTATTTTAAAAAAACTTAAAAAATTATTTTATATCTCATCTCACACAAATTCCAACATTAAACAATTACTTTATTTCACATCCAACACAATTCTCAATAAATCAATCAACTTTATTTTATATCATACACAATTTTTAATATAACCAACTTACTTTATTTCACATCATACACATTTTTCAAAAATCACTAAAAATTTCAACCAAGGGGTTTGGTCAGAAGACCAATACAAGGTGAATTACAAACATTGTCCCCGATGTTTCTCAGGGGAATCTCTCTTCTAGCTTATCTATTGTTACATGTTTCTCTGCTATATGTATGTCTCTTGTCTGTATGTCTCCTCCGGAGATATTTAAAAGCGGGAGATAGTGGAGTTGAGCGGATTCTCCGGAAGGGGACGCTGAATATTTGTCTATTGAGCCTATACCGGCGGTCCCACCACTGTCGGCCTCTGGAGAAACCGCTAGTAATGGTTGGAGCACGCTGCTTCTAGATCTTCGCCATCCGTGGGAATTGAAAGCTATGCTGATATTTGTTTATTGAGCCCATACCGGTAGTCCCACCACTGTCGGCCTCCGGAAAAATCGTCGGTAGTGGCAAAGGTATGCGGGTTCTTGGTTTGTGTGACTGGTGGAAGTCTGTGTTAGTGGAAGTTGTACCGACGTTGCGGTTTACACTGGGCTGAAACAGCGACAACTAGGACAAATATCGTGGCCGATATTACTGGGAGTTGCGGATGCCCAAACATCGTGTGCGAGGTTAGAGATCTGCAAAAGCAAAGCATGATCAGTTAAATATCGCGAACAATGAACGGAACATCATGCACGATGATAAGTAAAGTGAGCTTTCAAATGCCACATGTACAGCTGAGATTCAATGCTGAATCTAGGTGTTAACATCAGCCCCCTGCATGAATGGGCGCGAACATTTATGTGGGCCCAGTCATGCATCAATGGTCACGTGGTGAGCGCGTTGCTCAAGGCCGCAAATATGAAATAACTTTAAGGCATCGCCCTGCCAAATTTGCAGTATGCCCATTTTGATTCCCTGTATTTGCAAACCTGAGCCAAGATTTTCGAGAGCCAATGCCTCAGCCGCAGAGAGGCTGAAGAAAAGGGCGAAGACTTGCGCGCCGCTTGTTGTAATCAGCAGAAGTGGAGGAGGCCTGCAAACTTAGCTTATAAGGCAGAGGAAATAAGTTAGATGGGAGTAGGAGGGCTTGAGAAAGATCGACATCTACTTTGAAAAATCACTACAATTGATCTCTCCAAGTAGATTCCCTTTCTTGGCTTATTAATCTCGCATATAGAGGAAGGAGGGTTGGAGCATTTTACATACCTATTGGGTGGATATGTTGTATGAATTTTCGATAGTACCATAAATAGTTCTGAAGGCCTATAAATTCTTGAAAACTTCGCTATATAATGTGAATAACAGTAGTTCATTCGCAACTGATTCCAGATGTTAAACCAGAGGAATAAATTCTAGAAGAAATATGCTGAGCTTAATCCAGCTGATCAACTTAATTATAATAGCCATAACTGCTATCTTCGATGATAAATGAGCTCAAAATATATATCCTTTCAATATTAACTTGAAAATAAGTTCTGCCAACACCTGCACAAAAAAGAAGTAATATTACTAGCAGTGATCTTGCTTAGGAGTACCTCTTGAAGTGAACTTCCCCGATGTCATAAGACCTGATAGTCTGAAACATGATAAAGAGACGATATTTGTACTATGGACATGGGTTGACTTCCGTTAGAGCAGCAAATCCTAATAGGGAGTGAAGATACTTTACTTATAGGGGACCTGCATTATGAGCGGGCTCTTCAGAAGCTCCCCTGACCTTCGGGTGTACGGTGGGATTCCAATTGTATGTGTTAGGAGATCCTACCTACCCTTTAGCCTCGTTTGGTTCGGGGCCATTTTTTGCCCAACACAAATTTCAACTATAAAATTCAACTTTATTTCATATCTAATATAAATACGAATATTAGAATTGAAGGTATTTCATATTTTACATACTTTTTAATATTAAAATAAATTTCTCTCCTATTAAACTTAAAAAATATTTTTTTTTTCTCTTGATTAAAAAAAGTTCAAACCAAACGAGGCCTTCAGGTCTTGACTAGGCTCGGTAACCACTGATAATTAGGAATGTTAGAATAACAAGGATAATACCAGTTATGAAGTATTTGAGTATCTTGTATGATGTTAAGCATATGGAATAACGATGACATCGATCTTGGAGTAACCAAGCATTGTTCGCGATGTCGAGGAACAATACGGGAATGAAACATCATTAGAAGAAAGGGCATCGCTTACGATGTTTATCAATGCAAGGGAGAAACATCGTTTACGGAAGAGTAATAGCTTACGATGTTAACTCCGGCAATGACAGTCCTTACAATGATGCATAAGGATTTCGAAGCTTTGCATAGTTATTGAAATCCAGAAGCCCAGTTTTATAAAGAGTTTTAGAAGATTATAAGTATCAATATAAATCCCAGAAAATCAATAGAATATGAACTCTAGAAAGCCATAAGTAAAATATGAATTTTAGAATGCCATAAGTAGAGTATGAATTCCAAAATGTCATAAGTAGAGTATGAATTCCAGAACGCTGTAGAATATGAATTTCGGAATGTCATAAGTAGAACATGAATTCCAGAATGCTATAAGTAAAATATGAATTCCAGAATGCTATAAGTAGAATATGAATTTCAGAATGCCGTAGAATATGAATTTCAGAATGCTATGAGTAGAATATGAATTCTAAAATTCCGTAGAATATGAATTCCAGAATGCCATAAGTAGAGCATGAATTTCAGAATGCCGTAAAATATGAATTCCTGAATGTCATAAGTAGAATATGAATTCCAGAATGCCATGAGTAGAATATGAATTCCAGAAGTCTGAATAATGAAATAAGAGTTCCAACAGACCTCATGAGCAGAATATAAAATTGAGAAGGCTAATGTGAATTTTAGGATGCCATAAGAACTCCAGAAGGCCTCAAATTAAGAATTTTCGGAAAGCCATAAGATGAGGTCTCTAGTGATGCTTTATTAAAAAGCCCTGTGCTTACACGATGACTTAAAGCTTTTTCAGATTATCTGTGTCCTTTGAGTGCCTTTAGGATTCATCAGAAATTATTAGGTTCAGCAACATCGTGGATGATATATGGACCTTCTCAATTCAGCTCAAGCTTTGGAACTAAGGTTGGCGATAACTCTGGCCTTTGTATGTGGGGTACACATCGTGCCCGATGTTGTGGCGAAGAAACGGTTGGTGTAATTCCACAAGCTTTCCTTCTCTCCCTGCCTAATGTAGGCGAGCACTATGTCAGAGACGACCATCTGTGTTCGTCCAATAAAGCAGGGGACTAATTCTCACTTCAAATGCTCATAGGCGCTGATAGAGCCTTTGGGCAACTTAATAAACCAGGGGAATGCTGCCTCTTTCAGAGTGTTGGCAAGGAGGTGATACTTTGTCGCTTCATCTGGTTGATGATAGCGAAGGGCGGCCTCAAATTCCTGGATATGTTCGCGAGGGTCTGTGGTCCTCTTATAGACTTCGAGACGTGGCGACCGAAAATCTTCTGGAACAGGTGCCTGATGAAAGACATCAGAGAAAGAGGTGTTGCTGTCGAGGGTTCCAATTCAGGGAATAAGGGGTTGAGATTTTGAAGTTTATGTTGATGAAATCCTGGTCAAGAGGCTAACTTCGGAACAACATTATCTTGATCTAAACAAGATACTTGATGCTCTCTGAAAGTACAAGATGAAGTTCAACTTGTGAAAAGCATTTTTGGAGCAACTTTGAGAAAGTTTCTTGGGTTGCTTATCTATACCTGAGTAATTGAGTCCAATCCGAACAAGATCATCGCTATTTTGATATGTCATCCCTGAGAACGTTCATTGAAGTTCAGCGTTTAATAGGACAAGTGGCTGCCCTTAGCTTTCCATCTCCAATTTCGACAACAAATTCTTGCCATTCTTCAAGTGCTTTAGAGATCATAGGGATGGAATGGACACAAGAATGTGAAGAGGCCCTCATATCCTTAAAGATGTATATTACTATCGCTCCAATACTCAATGCACTGGCTAAGGTGGAGACTCTGTTCCTTTATCTTAGGCCATCTAGTACCCTTATTTGCTCCATCCTTATTAACGAGGATGGAGAACTCTAGCATTGTATTTTGTACCAATTATGTCCTCACTTTTGATGAGTTACACATTCTAAAAAGTTAGCACTAGCTCTGGTCATGGCAACCTGAAAACTCTAGCCATACTTTCATGCACACTCCATTCATGTGGTGATTGATCAACTCCTTGGACGAGTCCTCCATTGCCCTGAGGTGTATAGATGATTGCCAAAGGGGTCCAGTGAACTTGAAGAGTTTGACATTACTTGCATCTTGAGGAGGGTCATTAAAGCTCAAATGTTAACTAACAAACGGTAGAGTGACGTGAAGAACCGAAGGCAACTCCATTATAGTTCCCCAGAGTCTTTGTTCCCCAGAGAGGGGCGAGGTATGATCTAACTCCCTCGGTGGATTGGTATTCCTCTGCGAAACCCAAGCAAGCAGGAAAGTTAGCTAGCGAACCCTCAATCCTTAAACCTACTTTGTGTCCGAACTCTCTACATTGGAACCTTTTTCGTTTGAGTAGTAACATGTATCATAGACTTTGTACGTGGATGATGCCTTCAAAAGCTAATCACCGGGGGTGGGCATTCGCTTCATTAGCCTTGTAAAGGAAGTCCACCGGTCTATCAGGTCTAGTTTCTCGACCACCAACAACTTGGCTGAATATAAAGCCTAAATTGTCGATTTAGAATTCGCTCGAAGTTTGGTGCTGAGTGCCTCCTAGTTTATTGTGACTATGTTGGTGGTGTGCTTCTCCTTGAACATTCAGTACCAAGAATGAGACATTGAAGAAGTACCTAGCCAAGACCAAAGATTTTATCAAATCGTTCAAAGAATGAAATCAAGGGATTCATGTAGCCAACGTCACCTACTGGATAAAAGCTTTGTTGGTTGTTTCTGAGCTATGATTTTTAATTATTGAACCTTGTTCTTTGTGTTTACATTGTTGAAATTATGGCTGTGTGCATTCTTGTTGTTAACTCCTCAAAACTATTTTTGTTTATAATTTACTAGGAATTGTTTTCATTGCTGGACTTATAAATAAAATGTTTTTTTTAATGAAATTTGAAGCTTATTTTTCACTATCCATTTCAAAAAGTTTACATTAATGGATTTTTCATGGTAAATCTGCAGAGCATACTTACTCAGAACCAAGGAAGTGGATGCGGGGCAAAGGAAGGGTGACTATCCAATTTGGATGTTGCTATAACTATGCGGTTGTACTACCATATTTTTTCATTTTTTATTCAATTATATTTTTAGAAAATTATGAAATTTTGAATATGAAATTTATGACAGGAAAAAAAGGGTATACCTCCAGGCATCCTTCGTGATGTTGTGGCTGATCCTATTCCGAACCTGTTCAAGGTCATGATAAAGCGACTTATTGGCTGGCATGTGATGCCTACCTCATGCGTACCTGACAGTTGTATTATTAATATCTACGAACCTGGAGACTGTATACCGCCTCATATTGACAGTCATGATTTTGTTCGGCCCTTCTGTACTGTTTCATTTTTAAGTGAGTGCAATATAGTATTTGGAACAAATTTAAAAGTTGCAGGTGCAGGTGAATTCACCGGATCGACTGCAGTTGCGCTTCCTGTAGGGTAAGTATGTTGAATATTGCTGTCATGGCAAGCTTCTCTTTTTTCAAATACTTTGATGCTTCTAGCTTTTTTATGGTTTAGAATGTTGGACAAAATATTAATCGCTAGTAAATATTACTGGCTATTGAATGGTTTGATTAGAAAATGTTAAAGTGAAAAATGAACCATATTAGGTAGAAGTTTAGTAGAACTTTACTCTTAAGATATTAAAGAATAACTTTAGGTTGTATGGACATTTGTGTCATATAGAGCAAGGGGTACTACAAACACATGTACATAACATCTTGGTTTAAGGAACAGAAAGACGAAGGGGTAAGCAAAAGAAAAGGGGTTATGTAACATTATTTGGAGTAGTTGGAGTTAACATTGTAGGTTGCATTCGGTAAGCTAGGAAGCATGGATGTGATATGGTGACACGAGCGGGAATATGATAGCACGACACATCGAAATGTCAACTTCTCATATTACAAGATACAAAAACGGCAAGACACATCAAATAATATAATAAATATCTATGTGATTGTGTAATTTTTGTTATAATTTTTGCTCAGTATTATAGAAGTACTATGAATTACAGTGGCGACACAAGGACATGAAAACAGAGCATGACATGATACGTTGGGATATATAGAAGTGCCCATACTTGTCAGTAAGATTAATTGGCAAAGAAGAAATAAAGAGAACCATATATATTACGAAATACTGATGTTTCGTGAAGCCTATATCATTTTTGTATCAGATATTGATACTCCTCGATACTCAAAAAACACATCTGATACGTCACATGGTGTATCATTTTTTATTTTTTCAAATAAAAAATTTAATACTTATCTAATGCTTATCTGATATTTCTTGACACTTCTAATTAGAAAAAATATTGAACCGGCTAGTTTGACCCAATTGATAAAAAGTAAAATTGGGCTCATAATAATGGGAGAGCGAGATGTCAGGTTCACACAATCAGGAGAGCTGAGAGTTTTGTGCATGCTAGAGTTCTGGCAACTGAAAGAGATCTGGTATCCAGAAATTGCTGCTTCCTTTACTTAAGCCTATCATTTCTCATGGCCTCATAAACATTAGTGATGTTGCAGGTTTTTCTACCCCAGCTAACACTTTGTCGCTATCTCCATCGGACGCCGATTACACTTCTTGATTTCTCTACCTTAATCAAGCCTGTATTATGGAAAGGATAAGATTTTGTTCATTCTTTTTGTTTTTCTCTATTTATTCAATAACTTTGTCTTATTGTTGTTGTATTCAGTGAATCAAAGGCTAGGAGAAAAGAGGGTGTGATCTACTTTGCTTACATCAGTATATTTGAGTTTAAGTTACAATAATTGTGGTATTTATCAATTGTATCTCATTCACATTGATAGAATTATAGCTTTAAAGTAAATAAAAATAGAGATAAAATTATAACTTTAAAAATTATAATCAATAGAATAATTATTAACATTGTAATGGTGTATGTCCCTAAGTAGGTTTGAATGCAAAAATAAAAGAAAAAATTTAGAATAATTTGAAAGAATTAATACAAGGGATTTCTCAAAAGGTAAAAAATATTTATTGGGGGAGATTTAAATGGACATATTGAAAGTGTTGCTAAAAAATTTAATAGCATTCACGGTGGGTATGATTTTAGGAAGACCAATGAGAAGTGTAAAATTATTTTAAAATTTTTATTACTTTATGATTTCATAATTGTTAATACTTTATTTAAGAAAAGATATTAGCATAATATTACTCATAAGAAGGGATTTTTAAGAATGCAGATTGATTATTTTCTCATAAGAAAATAAGATCGCTTAGATTGTAAAGATTTTAAGGTCATTTCATCTGCAAGTGGTGAAGAATGTGCCAAAAAAATCTAGAAGAAAGGCTAGAAATAATCAAGATGCTTGGTAGTAGAAAAATGTACAAAAAATGATAAATGAGAAGAAAATTTGATATAAAAATGGATTTAAATGCAAGAACAAAGAGAATTAGGAGAAACATAATGTGGCTCAACGAGAATTCAAGAAAGTAGTTTGTAATATAAAGAATATAATTTTTGAGGATTTATATAAAAAATTGAATACTAGAGAAAGAAAAAGATATATATACAAGATTATCAAAATAAGGGATATGAAAATTAAAGACTTAACTAAAATGTATTAAGGATGAAAATGAAAAAATATTTTTTAGGGAAGATATCTAATATAGATGAATGAGTTACTTTCAAAAGTTATTCAATGAATATTGTGATAATATAATTTATCTTATTGAATATCAAAAAAGAAAGTAAGTATTGCTCTTGTATCTTATATATTAGTAAAGTTGAAGTTTGAAAAATTTTAAAGAAAATAAAGTATAGAAAATCAGTAGAATTCAATAACATTCCAATAGGTGTTGAATAGGGTTGTTACCGATCCAATTTCGAGCCGAGCCAATACCGGCTCGAAATCGGATTGATTACATTTCGATCGACTTGAAATTAACTCGAGCTCGATTAGGTTCGATTTCGAGCCGGCTCGAGTCGATTCCAATAGACTTCGAGCCGATTTTGATTCATTTTCGAAGTCTTATTGGTGGACTGACGCCGTTTTCGGCAACATTTTTACAGGTTTAGCACAAGCATAAAAGGCATGAGTGAGAGACAATTAGAAGATTATTTTAGATTATTTTAGATTATTTGTGTTTAAGATTTTATATTTATTTATGGTGTAATGTAGTAATTGTATATTAAGGACAGATTTATATTAAGATATACTGGAATTATTTGAGGATAAAAAAAAAGAAATTGGGTAACGGCCAAGGCAAAATCCGAGGTCGTTACACCAGGTCTTTCGGAACGGAATAATGTATTCAACTGTCGAACCCACACTAGTGGTCCCACTACTGTCGACCACCGGAGGAGCTGGAAGTAGCTGGTGGAGACCCTGGCTTCTTGATCTTCGCAATTCCCCTAGGAACCCGTAGTGGCTGGAGCATGTGAATTCTTGATTTGTGTGACTGGTGGGAATCTACGCCATTGGAAATAGTGCGATCGTGGCACTCTGACAACGACAACCACGATTGAGAAATATCGTCATTGATGGTGTTGGGAGGTAGCCCCGAGCATTGTGGCCGACGTTTGGGGAAGGCCGGGATATGCCGTATCTGATGTCATGAGGTTGCTGTAGCTTAATCCTTGCTGACGAGGTTTGCGAGAGTCTGAACAGAGGTTAGCGAGCCCCTCAAGACGCCACGTATACGGCTAAGATGTAGTGCTCGAACCACGTGTTAACAATAATCTTTATATTGATGAGGTTAGAAATGATGCTAAACCGAAACTCGAGTTATGAAGGAATACTTTAAAGTCTAATTTTTTTTTTATCTTAGTAGAACAAAAATAAAATATATGGAGCATATATTTAGCTAAAAAAAAAACAATTATATTGATGTATAATTAAATTATCAAAAAGAGTGAATGTTTTCGATATCTTGGATCAATCATACACTTTGATAGTGAAATAAATAGCGATGCTATTAACATGATCCAAATAGGATGAATGAAGTGGGGAAATACATCTAGTATGTTATGTGATAGAAAAATTTACTTAAATTTAAATATAAATTTTATAGAATAATAGCAAGACTAGTGATGATGCTGAATGTTGACCTATATAAATAAGAAACATATAAATAAAATAAGTGTTGCAGAAATAAGAATGCTAAAGTAGATAAGCGGGTATATACAAAAGGATAGAATTTAAGTGAGTATATTTGCAAAAAGATTGGAGTACCATCAATTAAGGATAAACTCATAGGGAGCCTGCTCAGATATGACATGTAAATCGTAGGCTGATTGAAGCTCTAGTAAGAGAATATCGGATCTTGCCCATATAAAAATAGAAAGTGAGAGACAAGAAAAAATATGGTAAGAAACTATAAAAAATGATCTTATACCCTTAGAGTTAAATGAAGCTTTGTTAACTGATTAGAATGCAATGAAAACAAAAGATTCATGTAGCTGATCTTGTTCAGTGAGATTAAAGTTTGATTGTTATTGTATCTCGTTCGCATCGAGTTAATTGATTTGGGTCGGATTTTAATTGAACTACACCTAATCTATCGTTATATATTTAAACTTTTATTTCACCTAAATATTTTGTGACGAATTGAGAAGCAATTAAATAGACTTTACGATAATGTTTTAAAGTTTAAAATTTTTTGAAATTCAATAATTGAATGATATTTTCATATTTTAGGTTGGATTGCCCATAAATATTGTTTTAGTAGTATCAAGAATATTTGATAATAAATGTAAAAAAAAAAATATTTCATAATATTAAAGTATAATTAACTTTAAAAAGTTTAAAAGATATTTTTGAAATTCATATTAACAAAGTATAATTATTTTGGTTGATCATATTAACTCACATTATATATATATATAACAAACCCAAAGAAAAGATATGGATACCTTAGCAGATAGGATATAATATATATATATATATATATAATTCCTATCTGCTAAGGTATCCATATCTTTTCTTTGGGTTTGTTATATTGGCATATCCTTATCATACCATGTTTATATTGCCGTATTGTATTCGTGCTTCATAGGTTATGTAGTTAGGATATGGTTATTGTTTTGATAATGATGACGATGATGTTTGATGCTTATGGCTTTCTTTATATTTCTTTCTGTGGGCACTACTTGCATTTTTGTGAAGCTTTGTATAAATGCATCACTTACATTTTGGCTTCATGTGAATATAGAGCAAAATATCTGAAGGTTCTTATTAATTGTTGTATGCTTGTTACTTCACTGTGAACTCCTTATATTTTATTAGTTCTGCTATCATAGTATAGAGCTCTAATATTAGGAGGGAAAAATTGAGAATGTGATCATAGTTGTCATCTGAGCCTTCCGTGCCTTTATTTGAATAATCCCACTTTTCTTCTTTAGAAAGTTAATTGTCAATGACAAAATTGCAATTATTTTTACTTGTTAATTTGTTAATATGATACCAGGGGTTCAGTTTTATGTGCTAATGATGCATAATTCATATTCATTTTGTTCAATGAAATTAATCTATTTGTTAAGCCATCCTTAAGTTCATGATAGTGCTGATCATGTGATTTTTATCATGTTGGTATAAATTCCAACCTTGCTTAGGTCTGTGCTGGTCTTAAACGGTAATGGAGCCGATGTAGCAAAGCATTGTGTTCCAGCCGTCCCTTTAAAGAGGTTGTGTCACTATTTCTGATGTTCAAGTTTTATTATATCCTTGAATGTGACTTAGCTTGTTATTGTTTTTTCTTTCGACTTCTACAGGATATCGATTACATTTAGGAAAATGGACAAGAATAAGTGGCCACTTGGTTTCGAGCTAGAACCAGATTTGCAAAATATCCAACCATATGACTCGGGTTCAGGAGCTTACAGCCAGAAACAAATTAAGAAAGCTGAGCATGTTGTAGAAATTAGAACATTAAGGAGGGGAAGGAAGTCCAGTGGAAGGTCCAATAGACCAAAGGGCCGGTGGGATTCCATGAGAAACAGAGCTGCTTTTCCCGTTCAAGCTAACTTTATGAAGAGATCATCTTATCCATCCACTAGTTCAGATTCTACTAGATATGCAGCAGGCTTACAAGATCACCACTGGCGATCAGATGAGGCAGAAGAGTCTGTGGAGAGATCTCTACACCGTGGTGGGATAGATGAAGAGGGTGGTAGCTCTGATGGTAATGTTGTTTCCAATGGAAGGAGAGTTCGTGTTGAGCAGAGGAGGATAATCGTGACCCGTAACCTCGATTTAGAAGATGACTCGTTATCCACAAGGATTCACAACCACGATCATCCCCAAGTACATATTCGGACTATCAAGAACAATCAAAGAAGGCTGCAGGTGCACAAGTGATTCATTTTTTCTTTCTTATGATCATTGCATGGCTGAATGAGATGGACTGAAGTTGAGTTGGCTCAATTTTTTTGTACTAATCCCATGTGCTAATCATGTTTTTGCCTAATTTGATTTATCAAAAGTTTTTTTTGTTACTGTAAATATTTATTGCAAAAAAAGTGCCAAATTAGAGAAATTATTAGGAGCGGCATGCAGAACATGTCAACTGTTTGCTTGCATGCGGCGGTGCACTGTGTGCCACTGGTGAACTCCGTGCTTATCAGTAAGTGAACTGAGCCGACGATCGGACCTTCCGGTCAGGCCACGCCATTGACGTGAGCAAATTGGGACACAGTCAGGCCATGCCGTTGATGTCAGCTGATGGTTTGGTCGTTTGCTCTATCAAGCTGCAAGCGTGGGGTCGACCAGCGGCACGCAGCTCATTGCCATTTGCGAGCGAACGGCTGCTGATGTGTTTCTTGCAATATCTCACCAAATTGAGAGCGAATGCTGGTTTGTTCTCTGTTATCACTGTTGTTTCTCTATTAAAATTGTTGCGGTGCATATTATTAAAATTGGCAAAGTATGTTATTTACATTTGCTAAAATTTCTCTTTCATTACTAGCTCATTACCATATCAAATTTATATGTTTGCAATTCTGGTATATATCAATCACCATTTTACACTTTAAATAGATGTGATTGTTCATAGAGAAGAAAGAGAAACGCCAAAAATGGTAGATAGCATTGTGTTTGATATAATTGCAAAATAGGTTTTACATCTAAGGGGACGTTTGGTTCAATGTTATCTTGATGTTATGTTATGTTATCTAGAGAAAGCAATCGTTTGGTTTAATGACATCTATAAATAATCTTCTATTAGATTATAAAATTATTAGTTAAAAGATGACATTTATATGTCATGACACCTAGATTACATAACATAGCACTAAGGGGGCGTTTGGTTCAGTGTTATCTCAATGTCAATATTATTTAGATGTCATGTTATCTAAATGTCATTGTTATTTATTAATGGACATTTGTTTGGTTCAATGTTATGATATTAGAAAATATCAATGCTATCTAAATTATTTTTGTTTAGTTGGAAGTTATTGACATTATAATAACAAATTGACAGTGTTATCTTGAGATGTCGCCCGATTTGGGATGACATCTAGATGTCAGCATGTAATGACATTTTTGTAATTAATTATAATATTAATTAAAGATGTCATTAAACCAAACAATTACTTTCTAAAGATGACATAACATAACATTGAGATAACACTAAGGGGGCGTTTGGTTCAGTGTTATCTCAATGTCAATGTTATTTAGATGTCATATTATCTAAATATCATTGTCATTCATCAATGGACATTTGTTTGGTTCAATGTTATGATATTAGAAAATATCAATGTTATTCAAATTATTTTTATTTAGTTGAAAGTTATTAATATTATAATGATAAATTGATGGTGTTATCTTGAGATGTCGCTCAATTTGGGGTGACATCTAGATGTCAATGTATAATGATATTTTTGTAATTAATTATAATGTTATTTAAAGATGTCATTAAACCAAACAATTACTTTCTAAAGATAACATAACATAACATTGAGATAACACTGAACCAAATGCCCCATAAACTAAACGTCCCCTAAGATAATAACGAACCAAATGCACCCTAAAACAATTTGGTTAGATGACGTAGAAGAAGATTTAGATGAGTGCAGATACCATAGATTGTGTCGGGCAAGAATAATGGCAAAATAGATTCATGAAGTCGGTTCAAAATTGTTGGGATAAGATTATCGATCTCAACAATGATAATAAGATTCTACTGTTTTATCATTTTAGTGATACGGTATTGATTTCTATACTGTCTTCATGAAATGGAAATCTTTTGCTTGATAATTGAACTTTTTTTGAATGCTTCAAAAGTTTTTTTTAAATCAAAATGTTTTAACTATCAGCTTGGCTTTCGGAGAGGAATGTTATGCTATCAGTTTAATCTAATGCATTTGTTATTCTCATCCTTCTAACTTCTTTGAATGAGATATTTGTATTTTCACTGTAGAGTTTTTTTTTTTACTGGTTTTATTTTATTTTACTACTTAGCCAATAAATTTTGTTAAGTGTTTGATTCAATGTTATATAGTTGTTCGTGTTATATATATACATCAATATTATTTAAATATTTATATTATTTTTAAGTTATTATTTATCTAATTTATATTATTATATTAAAAGATATTAGAAAATAAATTTAGGAGATTTGATTTAATATTATTTTAGTATTATATTATGTTATGTAGAGAAAATAATTGTTAAATTTAATGATATTTATAAATAATATTTTATAAAATTATGTAATTATTAATTAAGAAATAATATTTAAATATTGTGTTATTTAAATTATATTGTATAATATTAAGATAATAACGAATAAAATATTTTTTTAATTTCATCTCCAAACATTTAGATGATATTTAATTTTATGTAATATACTTGTTAGATTGATAGTCTTTTATTTTTTTATAATATTATTTAAAAATATTGTTAAATTAAATAAGAAATTATTTTAAATAATATACTATAGCATCATAATAACATTGAACTGAAGAGTCAATGTAAGTAGCTGCAAGAAAGTATAATATGAAATAGTGGTAAACCTTGGAACAATACACGATAAAAAATAAATGAGTGTAGTGCATATAATTTAAAAATAGTAAGATTGTGTGCATTATATGATTTAAATCTTGATGCTTAAATGTACAAGTTATATGGTACACACGAGATATAGTATATGAAATCATGCGTAACATATGGCTTACAATTTGAAGGTTATAAGTCTGTGGTGCACAGAATTTGCGAAATACTGTTATGTAGTTTATATGGATTTACATCTATTTTTGTTAAGACGTTTTATTGGCACCAAATTATAATGTCTTATAATTTTTTCTGAATTTATGATGTTGATTAATTTATTATAAGAAACTATAATATTTCAATAAAAGTAAATATCATTCTGGTCGCTGAGTTTAGACAATTTTTTACTTATCTTGAACTTGTCCTCAATTTCGATTTTGTTTAATATTTGATGGTTATTTTTGATAAAAGATATTTGACTATTAGATATTTTTTGTGTATGTATATTATGATCCTGAAAATATTTATCCAACTTTTTGTATGGGTATATTTATTCAACTTGGATGGAGGTCATAAAGAATGCATATGCTTCAATTTATACTTATATAATTTGATAAATTAATAGCCTTTGTTTACACTTGAATTCTCAACATCACAGTCGTCAACATAGCAATCATGAAGGCAGTCCATGACCTCGAAGCTAAGCCAATCTAACGGTCCACGAACCATATGTTAAGGTGCTAATCAACGATCTTACACGGCTGACTCCTCTCCGTAACCTCGGGTGATATCAGATGAGTTGTTCCTTCTTTTTTAGTGAGCCCCAAGTCTGTTGCTCCTAGGATAGTATGATTGTTCATAGTCACTACTTTTGCCTCAACTATACCTGCTTTAAACACTCTACCCTATCTATCAGTGTTCAGTTGATCCACGTCACTAAACATATCTACTATTGACCTTATCAAGGAAAGTTCCCGTGTGGTCTTCATATATAGATCGGCAATGTCTACTACTCCACTCCACCGGTCATCAATCTCCCTGTCGACACAGGCATGGATAAATATCTTATTAGCCACTCCTCTAACGTCTACATCAAATTCTACATGGTGCGAATCTAGCCATCCCAGGCGACAGTTCACACCTCGACCTCCTAGTGCTTGCCAGCCAATTCCTTAATCCTCTTCGTGATGCTCGATCTGCCAATTCGGCGGTGTGCTTAATATGCTCTCCAGCTCTTTGATCATGAAAATGATGGAGGTGTTGGACGAAAACTGCTTTGATGCAGTGAATTCCAGGTCAGTGAAGTAGCCTCCGAGCAATGCAGGTGAGTTGGAAGCAGGGGAGAAGAACATAGGTACTTCAGCAAATTTAAAAATTTTAAATAGAAAACTTGTAAGATATTTTGCCATAAATTTAAAAACCTGAATGTAATTTATCCAATTTCTTTCTATAAAAAGGACTGCAGCCTTTCCGATTTTTGCGCATTTTATGGGCTCTTTTATGAGTGTTCATCAGTTGGATCCGTGCAAATTACAATATAGAAGGTTTCAATGCGGCAAGCTACAATTTTTGGCACAACAAACCTTCTAATTTTGTGATTCATAGCATAAAAATTATTGAATTTAGCCGACCAAATGGGTCAGCCGGTCAATAGCGGGATGCCATATTTGTAATGGGCCCCACCTTGCGCTAACATGACTCTCTCATTCACGATTCGAACTTTCAGTCGGCCAAGTGGGTTAGGCGTTAATTTACGTAAAAAATATGTGTTTCATGATAAAAATGTTAAAATAATAAAGTATAATTTTAACATTATAAATAAATAAACAGAAGGGACATGCAGTTTTGAAAAACTTTTGAATTTTTTTTCGTTTAATTTAATTTTTGAAAAATTTGGATTCACCTGGGAATGATTATTTTTTAAATTAGTGTAGTCTGATTTTTTGGTATATTTTAAATTAAATTGTACCCACGAAAAAGATTAATTTTATGTTAACAAATTTTTTATTTTTGTAATATAAAAATATAAAAGTAGTTGATATGTTTTTTTTTATAAGAAGTAGTTGATATGTTACAACTTAAAACAATAACTATTAACATGACTATTGACAATTTGAAAAAGACAAGTTAACTGTAATTTAAAAGTGCAAAAAAGCTTCAGTTAGAAATTTAAAAATATGCAATTAATTTTTTTTTGAGAAAATAGAATGTATGTAATAATTTTTTACAATATTTCATGTTCAAGGAAAAACTATTGTGTTGGTGTTGAAAAAATAATATGATATACGATAAATTTTATTAAAATATTATTATAATTATCATATGCTGATATATTATGGTGTTATCTACCCAAAAGGGTGGAGTCACCCAATAATTAGGTGTCTATAGTTCATCGCGAGCGATGCACTCAATCACAAATTTTTATTAGAATCATCAGATTTTCGAACGAATTCATCTTTAGGACGAGGCTTTTCTCTTCAAAAAAGTTAATAAAAAAATATCGATTTTATTTAAAATATATGACACTTCTATTAACTTACATTAGACAAAGAAGAGTAACACGAGCAGGAAAAATTATTGAGTTCGATTGGCCAATGAGTGAATGCCAAATTAGCAGCGCGTGGAGCCCATGTTTACATAGAGATGCCCTATTGGCTGGCTAAACTTAGCTGAACCCAATTCCACAAGCAGGCTTCCCTCTTTTTGTTCTTTGATTTAATCAAACAGTAAGAGGAAAAATGATTAAAATAATGAAATTTTATGTAAAATTAATTTATGAAGAAGAGAGATTTATTTACTTGATGTAATTTCAAAAAAGTGAATCCAATTATAATTGTGAGTAAATTATAGGAAAATAAAATCAATGAATGCAATTTCTGTTCTATAAAAATGTACTGCATTCTTTCCGCGTTTACGCATATTTGTGCATCGGGTGCGTTGTGCGACTTCCCGCATAAAAGGTTTTTATGCGGTTTGTCTTGACTCTGGTAGACCAAAAGGTTCCGAATTCTGTGATCTATAAACACACGGATTTCCGCAAAAAACTTGAGGTCGCATACAAATATAATGCGGGCAGTCGTATAGGCGGTAATTCACGCCGGAATTCGGAGCTTCATCGTAAAAATAAAGAAATTTTGAAATAATAAAGTATAATTAATAAATTAATAATATTTACCAATTATAAAAAATTAACTGAAGGGGCATCCAGTTTCGTACAACTTTCGGACAGATCCTTTTATGTTTTATATTTTAAAAAAATTTGAGTTCACCTAAAAATGGAATGACTCATCTTTTAGTTTAGTTGTAGTCTGATTCACCGTCCGTTAATATATTTAAATTATAGTTTATTACTGAAAGATTCCTATTATTAACTTATAATTATTATTTGATTTATAATTTTTAAAAATTTACTGAAAAATTTATATTTTAAAAATACTATAATATAAAAAATTTATTTAAATTATGATTATTACATAGTAGATTTTTAATGACAATGCTTATCAGTATTTAAAAAATATTCTGTTTTTACTTTGTCTCTCTCTCCCCTCCCTCCCCCCTCTCTTTCGGCGAGGTGGCAGTACTAGCAAGGTGGCATCAACAAGGCGATGGTAGCAGTGAAGTGGCATCAACGAGGTGGCGATGGCGAAGAGGTGTTGATGATGCAGCGATGCTAATGAGGTGGCATCGGTAGCATTGAGTAATGCTGAATTTGCAATGGCAAAAATTTTAAAATTTGAAAAAGTATTAACGGTAAAATTAAAATTTTATTAAATTTGATAGCAAAGAACCTTCTATGTAATATTAGGTAAACTATAAGGACCTTCCAACAAATTTTAAAAATTATGAATGAAACATTAATTATGAATTAACTAGGGGACCTTTCAATAATTAATTTTTAAAATTAAATCATACACAGGAAAAGGATTAATTTTATTTTAATATATAAAAGGGTAAATTGCTAATAGATTTCTAAAATTTACCTACGACTACAGTTTGATTCATATTTTCTAAAATCTTTCAATTAGGCTCATAATTAAAATTATAGGGAATTGATATCATTTAGTTAGAGTATATTTTTGAAATACTTATAATTTATTAAACTAAAAAAATATATTTTAATATTATAATATAAAATAAAGTATTTTATTAAATAATATTTATATAATATTAAATAAATATAAAATATTGAAGAAATTATTTTTAAAATAATTTAAGATTTTGTTTTCACCTCCAACTAAAACGAGGCATTGAGTTCCTATTTCAGAAAAATACAAAGACCTAAGGAGAAAAAGTTTTAAAAATATTAAATAGCTGATTAAAAAATTTTAAAAATACAAATCAAAATATAAATTTAGGTAAATTATAAAGACTTACCAACAATTTGTCTAATGAGATGTTTAGTTTAATATTATTTTAATATTAATTATATTATTTAAAAATAATAATTATTTAACTTAAGATTTTTAAATAATTTTTTAAAAAATTATAGAATTATCATTCAAAAATAATATTTAAATATTATAATATTTAAATAATATATTAAAACAATATCAAATCAAATGATTCTTAAAAAAAAAATATTGACATATTATTATCTTAAAACAATAACTATTAATATCATTTTGACTATTATGAAAAGGACAAATTAACTGTCTTTAAAAGATGTGCTATTAAAAGTTTTTATTCTATAAAATAGTATGCCTATGTATAATTAGATAATAAATTTCTGCAAGACTTGAGGTTAACAACATAGGTATCTATGATCAAAAAAAAAAAAAAAATATATGCTGATAATTTGTGACATTATCTACTGACAAATGTAAAGCCATCCTATAACGCGGTAACTACAATTCACTACGAGCAGTGCACCTAACTATATAATATATTTTTCTGACATACTAGGCTACGTTAAATGAATTTTATGAAAAAAAAAAACCTTTTTCCGATAAATTTTACAGTATCCTGCGAGGGAATATTCAACGATTCACAAACTTTCAAGGTTTTGAAAATCAGACCGGCTTCAAAACCGATAGACTGAAAGGTTCAAGTTCAATGGTCGAACCAGGGTCAAACCGGGATGAAGTAAAAATTAAAAAAACTAATAAAATATAATATAAATATAATTAAGATATATATTATTCACACATCAACACAATAATTAGACATAAAATGAACGTTTAATAATTGAATTTAATAAATAATATCTTATGTCAATAACCCAAAAAATAATTCCAAGCAAATCGAAATAACAATAACCTAATAAAATATTCGTAAATCATAAATTGAGTATAATATTTAGTACATCATTAAAAGATCTGAACAAATGTATATTTTATCAATATTAAAATACTAAATCATTTCATCATTTCATATTACTAAAATACTAAAATACTAAATCATTTCGAAAGAATGGGAGCTAGAGAGGAGAGTGCGAGGCAAGAGAAATCGCGAGTTCGTGACTGTCGTGCAAGTAGAGGCCGCAAAACGGAGACTAAGTTAGGGACCCAGAGTTTAGGAAAGTTTTTTTTTTATAATTTTAAACTCAACCGGTCCAACCGTATCGGTTCACCGGTTGACCGGTCCAACCGTATCGATTTACCGGTTGGCCGATTGAACCGCAATTTAGACCGATTTTGACCGATTTTAAGCGGATCCGGTTATAAAATTAAACTGGATCGATTGGCTAACCGGTTCACGGTTCGACCAATTGAACCGGCCGGTCCGATCCGGTTTTTAAAACCTTGCATACTTTAATGCTTTAATTGGCTAAGTTAATTTTTTTTTAAAAAAACCTAACCACACAATCCTACATTGTAATTCCCAAAGTTTTAAAAGATTCTATCTATAGGAATAAAGTCAGATCTTTTACAAAAATTAACAACAAAAATATTAATTTTATTTATGTGACACCTCTATTAATTTATTTTAGAGAAGAGAAAAAAGAGGGAAAGAAACACATTAGGGGAGGCTCCCATCTTTGTATTTTGATTTAGTCAAAAGAAGAGAGAAAAAAAAGCAAATTTTGATTAAAATAATGAAAGCTTTAAGTAAAATTAACTTTCACAAATGTTGATATATAAAGAAGAGAAATTTTATCTATCCACAAACTTTAAAATATATATTTTTATTTTACTTAGGCATGGAAACAACCTCCACCTCCTCAATTGGTTCCATGCTTTAAAAGATGTAGCAAAAAAATTGACACTTTTATCACTGGAAAATCAAGTTGAACAGATTTGAACAAAAACTTGTTACAACATGAAATTTAGAGGAATACTTAAAAATATAAAACACCAAATATTAATTCAAAATTTGGTAAAGCTTAAATTTGATGTTAACTAACTAAAAAACTACAAGACTTGTTGAACTTAAGGACAAAGTTTCGAGTTTTCAGCTACTAATAACTTTTTTTTTTAAAGGTAAATGCTAAAATTGAAACTACTTGGATCAAAATTAGACAACCAATTTGAAATTTAATTAAGCCCGATGAATCTTGAGACCTACAATTGAACAAATCAAGGTGGCGCTTAGTACAATATTATCTAAATATCCGTATCATCACGATGCTAATATTATATAGATGCCTGCATTATTTCTAAATAATTAATTATTTAGTTGAACATTATTATATTACAAAAAAATGATCACAAAAAATTAATCTAACATCGCCTACCTCCATTATAAATAGACTGATATTTAATCATCACCCAACTGCGAGACATATTGAGGTCATTTTAGAGTAACAATCTTACAGTTTCTTATTATATTATCTAAATATGCCATCATATCAAATAATTAAAATCTCCAAATAATGTGATATAATTTTAAAAATAACATTGAACCAAACAGCACCAAAACCTTAATTAGACCTCAAAATTGAAAGTAAATTTAGGTCCAACCTCAATCTCAAAACTTACCAAGAAAAGGTGAGGTCTCAATTATGAACTTATACCAACAACATCAACAGTCACATAAGACATAATACATAGCCATGAGGACTAAGAAAAATAAACATGCAATTCACGCTCTATTACTTATTCTCCACTAATCATTCCTTTATGTAGAAAAGAAGAGCTAGAAAGAGAAAGGGGATTGCTACTGTGTGGAAGGAAGAATCAGAGGGCTTGAGGTAGAAGTTTGAAAGGTGGGACAGTGACAAGTTACCAATAAATATTTATATAAGGAAGATGATTGTTCTCCAAGGGAGTAAAAAGTAGAAAGAGAGAAACAGTGAGAAAGACTTCACCCAACGCTCAAGCAAACAACTGCTCACTTTCTCCCCAAAATCTCCCTCACTCCACATCTCTATTTTACCTTCTCTCATCCACTGCAAATGATTTGATCACATACCTCTTCTCAGAATGAGCTGGCTTCAGTCCATTTTCACTCCATTGAAGAAGATATGGCTTCGCCTGCATTCTGCCCGCAAGAAGAGTAAGTTTTCATCCCCACTTCTCCTCTAAGCCTCTTGCTTTCCTCTTCGCTGCATCATAAACCCATTAGTTATTCATCAATAACCAACCAAATTATATATAAGAAGTGTTGTCACTAGGATTTGACATGTACAAGCACAGTAGAACCAAAACAGAGAAATGGAGAGCATTCATGGAGCAACAACAAAACAGCTGTAGTCGCAAGCTCCCAGGTCCACCTACATGGATTTCTCTTCTCCATACAACTCTACTTAATCCAATGCTTGAGTCAAGGTTATGCATAATGACCATCAATGTTGGCTTTCCCTTTAAAGGTTGTACGTAAAATCACAAAACATGAATGACCAAATAATTTTAATCTTCTCTCCCTGATCTTAACCTCAATAGGGGTCATGCCCAGTATCTCCCAGATACAATCACAAACAAATGCACCCATTTTAATGTGAAAAAGTAGGCAACTAGGTTGATATTTTTCCATAAGATATAGACTAAACCTATATGTAATTCTTGTAGATGCTGATTCTACTGCTACTGTTCTCTCATTGCTGTTGCTTTTGATTTGACAGGAAGTGGGATTTACATCCTCTATGAGGATGTTAAGTCATGCCCGTGCGAAGATGTGCAAGTTCTGTGGTCAATCATCGTCGAGTCTCACCAAAAGGCATTGCCACTGTCCTCGCCTTCATTGAAGTAGTGAGAACCTGGGGTTAGCTGCTCCAATGGCTGATATACTTACATAATTAGCCTCATTGAGAAAAAATGAAGATGATGATCATCTTGATGTACATATACGTATCTATACATAGAAACGCAGTCTTTTTCTGAAAAAAATATGAATTCAGCTTAACTTCATTTGGCTTCACAAGAACTTCATATGTGTAAGATATTTTAGGCTTCCCTTTATCTTCCTTTACAGCTTGGGAGCATGATGATAAAAGTGAGTGTATAATCTTCATGCACAAAATTAAACTGACTACAGGAAAGAAGAGAACACAGAGAAGGAAGAGGTGTGGTGGAATAGCTTGGTCTTTTCTTTTGTTTGAAACTGGTGCCATGTCTACTTCTAGGTAGTTGAGAGGTTATGGACCGTTCCCATAAAGTATTCTACGTAATTTGTTTGATCATTATTCTAATTATTATTATTTTTTTGATGAAGATCATTATTCTAATTATTGGATTTAAGTGAACAGTGAATGATTGGGTGACGTGATTATCAAAGATTAAATGGTTAACATGGTATCATTGTTGACACAGGTTACTCAAATTCATGACCGCTTGAGTAAAAAAATGATGAAACCTAACCTGAACATTGCATAACATACAAATATTAATTCTATTAGCCAAAAAAGAAACAATCCAAGCAAATGTCAATAACCTTCATCTTGTTGTTTCATAAGATTAACTTCAGTAACGTTAAAGGTAACTTGACAGGCCACTTCTATGCAAATCTTTATATAAATTAACTACATTTTACTTTCTACATAAATTTTAAAATATCCTACACATATTCGAAGACAAAATTAACTATATTCTTTGAAGATCGGTCATAGTCTAGTATATCATTAAACTATATACAAGGACTACAAAGAGAGGACACAAAAAGATTTACAAGCACAACCATAACTGTAATATTCAACTGTTCATATACCCAATGGATGATCTTTCCACATCAATTCGCCTTGAACCACCTCAGGTGATGCGGATCCCTGTGAACATAAAAGTTACTCTTACCCAAAAAGGGAAAGGGATCCCAAGGGCCAACATTGAACATGAAGTTGGAGCAAACATTAGGATATTCACAGTTAAATATTTCAGCTGAAATCCAAAAATTCGTATATGATAGGATACCAAAATAAGCAAAAGCATAGAAAGCCAAAACTTCTTGCTGATAATGGACAACCAAGGCATCACTTTTAACCTTTTTCCTGTGACACGTTCAGATCCTTCATCTTGAGGATTCAAGAGGAATGAATTGACATGAAGGTGCTTCATAAAGAAAAAAATGATATGAAGGTCCATTAGCATGTTGTACAACATATGAAATTGCAGTTACAGCATTCGGTTTTGGAGATTCAATAGCATCTTGATTTTCCTCTGCTACATTTTAAGCTACAGTCATAGGATAAGCATCATTAATATTCAATTCCTTACCGATGGAATTGAAAACTATATCCACATCCTAAGTAAACCTCAAGATGAACAATATTTTTTCGCAATTTATGCAAACTTTGAGATATAACACCTCATTTAAATTTAACTTTAACTTGATCAAAGTAAACTAAACCAATGCACACTGAGGCCCTGTTTGGCAATGGACTAAAAATCATGACTAAAATTACCCATAGTCAAAATCTTAAATTTATTTTAAAAAAAATTTAAAAATTATTTTATATCTTATCTCACACAAATTCCAACATTAAACAATCACTTTATTTCACATCCAACACAATTCTCAATAAATCAATCAACTTTATTTCACATCATACACAAATTTTAATATAACAAACTTACTTTATTTCACATCATACACATTTTTCAAAAATCACTATAAATTTCAACCAAATCTTTTTTTTCTCTTATTACTAAACAGAGAAGATGAAATAAGTAAGATGTGGAATATAGTTTGCATGACATCGGAAAAAGATGATAGACAAACTAGACGATAAACCTATCTATATCATTAACCAAACATTATAGGATTCAAAGTTGACAAATGCATTAAATATATTGTTAAGGGAAAAACCCGCCACATTAGCCAAATTTGACATGTAAATCTAATACGTGGCGGATTTAGGCTAATTCAATGACGAGTCACTTGAATTACATTCCCAAACGGGCTTGAGGAACCAGGTGGAATTAGGCCTTAAGAGCTTGAGCCAGTTGAACAGTGTCAGATGAATAGATTTCTAGCCAATAGAACTTGTCACATCATAGCTTCGCTCCTATTGCATAGCACCTAGCCAAGAGGTAATTGGGGAGGTGTTCATCGTTAATGCCCGGTCTGACAGGTGGCATGGGTAGGTCGCTTGTCACCCATGCCACCTAATCATTTAGCAATAATGAGGGCTACCTACTTGCTACCTTCTCACTATAAATACTCACATTTATGATGAAAAAAAAAGTTTTATTATTGAGCTCTATGCAATACTTCCTAGCTAGCATTGTTCATCTACTCTTCGACTTTAGCCAACTTCAATTATTCGACTAGCTCTTCTCAACAAAACTCTCCTTAGACAACAAGCAGCTTGCCTCTCATCTCCTCTTCTTTTTCCAGAGGGGCCCTAGAAGAAACTCTCTTCTTTTCTTTGCATTACTTTTATTTAACTCTAAAGCTTCTTCCTAACTTTTTTTCTTCATCTTGTAATTCAAATTTAAATTTTTCTCCAAACAATTTAGTGCCCTCATGCAAGATTTTTAGCATTATCCCTTACTATGATTGAAGATTCCCAGAACAACTCTCCTTCTAATACACAGCCTCCTTTTATCTCTTTTCAACATCCTGATCTTCTCCAAACTTGCTAGGGATTTGTTGGCTTGCTTTGCACTATCAGGCTGAGGTCCCGTAGCTTCTATGAGCCCCAGAAGCTGAAACAGGGGTCGAACGAGTCTTCGCGTGACTTCGTCGACCGTTTCTGTCTCCTTAATGTAGAAACACGTGAAACCACAGACGACTGTTCACTCTCCTACTTCACAAACGCACTTCTAATCTCTGACAACCTCTACTAGTCTTTTAGCCACTACAACCTAAAGATGCTGTCCAAAGCGTTGTTGTGCGCCAAAAAAGGGATCCATCTAGAGGATGCAATTGTCGCTACTTCGCCAAAGATTGAGAATAAGGCGATAAGCAAGATACACATGGGCCCATCAGGCGAAGGGAAAGCGATCCCGAAAAGAGTAATGCTCCTTTTGACAAAGACATTGTTGGGAAAGAGATATTCGGCGCCTTACCACAAGAATGCTCTTTCTGCCTCCTCAACCATGACTTCGGTTCTTGCCACAACTGAATAAATATTTAACATGTTGAAAGCAAAGGGCATCGTCAATCCTGGTCCAAGCACCAATCCGCCACGACAAGGCAGAAGAGAATAAATATTTGGAAGTAGAAGTGTACCAACCCTACTCAGTTCTACGAACTGCACGACATATACGATCATACTCTCGATGAGTGCCATAGGTTGCACGAATTGATAAAGGCCCTATTTGAAGCAGAGCACCTGCTCGAATTCAAGCTTCCCAAACTGCCTCCCACACAGCGGTCGGACCACAATAAAAGGACAACATCTGGCCAGTCGAAGCCCTAAGGGAAGAAGCCGATCATGATTATATTCGGCTACTTCCTAGAGAACTCGACCTCTTTGGGGAGCGTCATCGCCACTTAGGTACACTCGTCTTTTCCCTTTTACCTGACATTACTTTTTCTCTGAGGACCACCCAAGCGAAGCTGCGACAAATGATCAACCAATCATCATATCCTCTGATGTAGACAAATTCCACCTCCACTAGATCCTTGTTGACACGAGAAGTTCAGTTGATATCCTCCACATTGATGCCTTTCTATAGTGGACTTTCGGAATTGTATCTCTCTACTTACAGGGGTATCGGTAACAAATTTCGTAAGCGACTCCTACCAACCAGTTGACCAGAGCACTTTTCCGGTCACTCTCGAAGAAGAAACAAAGACTGTCACTCGAATAACGCCATCTTTATCGTCATTGATGCGGCCTCTAAATATAACGCCATCATTGGCAGACCAACCATCGCGACTTTTTATATGGTTGCGTCTACATTGCATTCTTGCTTGAAGTTTCCCACTTCAAGAGGCATCGCCACCATTCAGGAAGACCTCACCCAAACAAAAAGGTGCATGACTATAGCGACCAGACTCTTTAAAGAGAGTGAAGATCCAAAGTTGGGGCCCATCGAAAAACCAATCAAGGAGATCTCATGTACACTTGTATCTGACAAAGGAAAGAAAATGCTTGTATTATAAAATTTAAATGATAGTAAAAAAGAGATACTTGTAGCCCTCCATTCCCTTTATATAGATGTGATTGCTTGGAACCCTTTTAATATGGTTGGCATAAGTAGAGAAATAGCCAAACACAAGCCGAGCACCAAAGTAGGGAAAAATACTTGGGTTCGGAGCTCCCGCCACGTCACATTTTCGGAACTGCTTGGTATAGGTATAAATGTGCTTGTTATAGAATTAAAAGTGCTTGTTACAGTGTGCTTGTTATAGGTGCTTGTTATAGAACTTGGTATAACAAGCACATTTAAGTTAAAAGTGCTTGTTATACCAAGCTCCGAAAATGTGACGTGGCGAGGAGCTCCGAACCCAATAATTTTTCCAAAGTAGGGCACAAACTTGTGAGATAGAAGAAGAGGTGCTTTGGAGGCGAAAAACAGAAGACAATTAAGGAAAAGGTCGAAAAGCTCAATTCAGCCAGTTTCAACATGAATTGACATGTCTTCGCCTCGTGTTCCCAGAGAACTGGTTACCCACAAAGGCTCGGCCTGCCTCTTCAAAAGGAACACCAACCTGTTGAACCCTTATCGATTTTGATGATAACAAACACGTTAATAATATACTCGATTAATTTTTTAAATATTAGTATATATTGTACTTAAGCTTTTCAAGATTAAAAAAAGATGATCGTCGAGATGATTTTGACTCAAGATTGATGAAATTAAGCCAAGAATAAAAAAAAATGAAGTTGATCAAGATCGCTGAGAAAAAAAGCATCGAGTCAAAAAGTCAACTTCAAAGATGCATTCGCTCTAAAATTTTAGACCTTCATGCAAGTGCAAGAAATTTTTAACTCATTTATCTGGAGAAAATTAACATAAATACAATTAAATTTATTGTGATTTTTTTTTTGGATTTTATTTTCTTTATTTTTCGAATGAATTGAGCTTTTTCGAAAAATTTTGAATTACACGAGTTAATTTTCGATGACGTGTTTTCTTCGATCTTCAAATATTTAAAATTTTTGATTGAATTTAATTTGATCAATAATTTTACTATTTAACGTGCCGCTTCGATTTGAATCAATAAAATCTATTTTCAAAAATATATATATACTACTTATAATAAATGAATAAATAAATCATAAATAAAATTAAATAATTATTTATAAAAATAAATTAATTGAATTTCATGAAATACATTTCTGATTGATTTTGGATGCTTTCAACTAGTGCAAAACTCGATATTTTGAATTACTTGATATTTTGAATTCCACTAATATTTTTAATTCTCACTTCCCTCTTTTACTCCTTAAAATCAGCCATAAAACATACTAAGTGGCTAGTATTGTCCCCAATTTATTTATAAAAAGTTGTAATACTCAAATTACTAATTTACCCCTCATTTCATCTATAAATAGGGAGATTTTGAGTAAATACCTCTCTTTGGCCAACTTAATCTCCAAGTTCTCTAATTCTTAAGTTGAAAAATTCTCTTCCCAAGCTCAAAAGTTCTGTTCACAACGTTGGGAGTCGATTCTAGGGAGTTCTTGGATCATCGGAGGTGTTTTTATTCGGGTATTTTCTATTTTCTCTCCGAATCGATTTTTTTTTAAAGTTTCACGAATTTTTGTATTACTCATTTGAGCTCCACATAATCCGAAATTTTTATTACATCTTTCTGGGGGCATCTATTTTATTTAAAAA
This sequence comes from Apostasia ramifera, assembly GCA_019297695.1. Lineage (NCBI taxonomy): Eukaryota > Viridiplantae > Streptophyta > Magnoliopsida > Asparagales > Orchidaceae > Apostasia > Apostasia ramifera. Next base: position 13,807 of record JAEMOT010002661.1, on the reverse strand, counting down.
TTTACTTGAATTTTTTTTGGTGAATGAATTTTTCTTTGTAAAATTATATTTATTTTTCGGTATTTTAATTTTCATAAATCGTACCAAATTCAAAAAATTCTAAAATTTTTACAGTAAATTATATAACTAAAACTACACCTACAGAAAAAATTTAGGTGATTTTAATTTGTATTATTTTCATAACAATTTTTTGAAGTTTTTGTTTACCCGATTTTATATCGTATTAAAATATTTCATCGAGTTTTATCACTCTTTCTCTTCTGTTTATATTTCACAGAATATTGAGAAAGATAATACTAAGGTTTTCTCGAGGAAGTTGAGTTGACTTCCTTACACATAAAGCTCTTATTAAATTTTAAATTGAGTTAATTTATCTCTTGTACGACCCATAAGGATCATCGTTTCTTTTCTCATTTTGTTGGTTTTGGGTCGCCCTGCGCGGAGAGCGGTTTTTCTTACTTGTCCCTAAGTAAAAGGAGAGGTGAGATTGTTCCTTCCCTCAGTAAAAAAGATCTAAAGATTGGTTTATCCCTTTGGACCGAAAAGGCATGGTTTCCTCTTTATATTAGGGCTTGAGCGCGGCCATAACAAGCTTGGGATAGTGGAACCCCGAAGGAGGAACAAAGGGGAGTGGATTAGGCAAGAAAATAGTCGAACCACTATACATCGTGTGTCATCTTTCACTTTTGCATTATTTTTTTTTTTTACATCATTTAGAGGATGGTGTACTTAATGGCTATTTTATTTTAAAAGGCTCAAAGTAAAATTTCAGTGATCAGATTTTGAACACAATAAATTGAGTTAACTCAAAATATTTAATAATTTAAATTGTTCAAACTCTATGAGATAACTAAAATTGATAGGTTAGTTAATTAAAATTTGGGCCTACTCACCCCCCAAATTTAATTAACATAAACAAGAATCCAAATAACTTAATTATAGCAGTAGAACGGAATCGGGTTAGTACATTAAGTAAATTAATTTATCTAACAGAAAACGCCAGACAATCAGAAATATTTTGATTTGTCCATCCCACTATAATTAAGCTAGTTAATCACTAAATTTGCATTCTGTAATTTTAGTTACTGCACTTAACTTACTGAAACTAATTTACTGATGTATGTTTAAACTTTCAGGCTTTCAGCTCACTTAAATAATCTGTGATAGATTGAAAGTAATTAAATAAATTTTAAAATATTATTTTAATTTAAAATTTTTTTAAACTCGATAGTTGTTGAAGGATATTTTTATTTTTTTTAGTTTAATTGTCAATAATATTTTTTTAGTGATATTAATAATGTTTAAAAAATATAATTAATTTGAAAAAAAATTAAAAAATATTTTTAAAAATTATAACTATAAGTTATTATAATCTACCATAGATTTATATCTTAAATATGAGAATATGACGTATTATACACAAATATAATAGTCGTACCCTGACGTATCTGTATTCTACTTTTTGTAAGTTTGACGTATCGTTGTATCTGTATTATATCGTATCCGTATCACCGTATCATACTCGTGCTTCATAAGTATACATATACATATACTATATATATATACTAACATATATATATATATATATATATATATATATATATCTATTTATATATATACATATAATATATTATTATTATTTAAAAAAAAATACTCATATTCACACACACTTCACATTTTATATATTAGTAAATTAAATTTTTATATATATATATTTATATTTATACTAAGTATAAATATATATAATATCTATACATATACACATATATAAATATTACTATTACTTGTTCTTTTGCAGGTACTATTTTAAAATTGCTCTTGCTCAAAAAATTTGCTTAAATGCTCTTGCTTTACATCCGAATAAAAACCTCACAATAATAGGTAGCTTTAAAAGTACTTAAATTTTTTTAATATATATTAATCAAAATTTGAAATTCTAATTACACCCAATTCACCCCCCTTTTGGGTGTACAAGTGGACCAACAACTGGTATTAGAGCAAAATCTCTAAAATCGGCTTTACATCCGAAAGATTGATTCATGGCACATCCTATGCACTTTGGTGATAAAGTACTTTGTGAGGGACAGTCTATTACTAGATCGTCCTTATTCAAAGGGCTTCATTACAATTATTAGAAAACTCGCATAATGGGCTTTTTGAGGGGTATCGATATTGAGTTATGGGAAGTGATTAGAGACGAAATTAATATTCCCATTAAGACACTAAATGGTAAGGAATTACCTAAATCATTAGTGAATGCGATGAGCGAGAGCGCAAACAATTACAACTTAATGCAAAAGTTATGAGTCATTTAAATTGTGGTTTATCACCTGCCGAGTTCAATAGAATATATACTCTTCCTACCGCAAATGAGGTGTAAAAAAAATTAGAGATAGTATATGAGGGTACATCGCAAGTTAAAGAGTCTAAAATTAATATGCTCATACATGACTATGAACTTTTTGAAATGCAATCGGGTAAACCTATTAAAGACATGTTTACGAGGTTTACTGATATCACTAATTCATTAATTTCACTTGGAAAAATATTTACAAAAGAAGAATTAGTTCGAAAAATTCTTAGGTGTTTACCAAAGGAATATGATGCAAAAGCTACCGCAATTGTTGAAGCTCATGACTTATCCACGTATGAGCTCGATACACTTTTGGGCTCACTCATAACTTATGAAATGGAGCTTCAAAAGAAAAAGAAAAACAAAGAGTCCAGAGAACTTCAAAAGAAAGCATTGGCTCTTAAACCCTCTTCTTTTCAATCTGATGACAAATCCATTAATTCCGAATCTGATGAAGAAGGTCGTTTAGATGATGAGATCGCAATGATCTCCAAACAATTTAATCGACTAATGAGAAAGAAAGACAAATTTACTCGGCATAAAAAATTAAGATTAAATAAAGAAATAAAGAAAAATCAAATTAAATGTGGCAACTTGGAGTAATTTTGATGAATCATCTAATAAAAATGAAGAACAAATCGAGACAACCAATCTTTGCCTGATGGTGCATAATCGGGAGAACGATTCTTATCATGAAAAAAAGGTAGATAACAGACTCTCATATAAAGAGTTAGATTCGGCGCTTAATGAACTATTTTTTGAATACGAAAAATTTAAAAATAAATATTTTGATTGTAAAAGGAGTATTATTAAATTAAAAAAAGAAAATAAGGATTTAAATGAAAATTTTAAATTTCGGAGACTCATCTAAGCAAAATGTTAGGTGAAATAAAATATCTCACATTTGAAAATGATGAATTGAAGAAGAAGATTTTTTTTCTTGAAAATTTTTCTAAGTTATTTTTTTCTCACGTGCACTGTGTCTCTTAGGCGAAATTTAATAACTATTTTTCACACTTGAGAATTACTTGCCATTATTGTGGAAAGAATGATCATACCGTTAAAAATTATCGTATTAAAAGGGTCATTGAAAATAAATCTTCTTATGTCTAGAGACCCAAGAAATAAATAAATAAAAATGAACAAAAGAGTGTAAGTTGTGTTTTAGGACCAAAAGTTATTTGGGCTCGTAAACTAACTTAGTCCTCTCCACTTTTGTATGTATGTCTCTGCTCAAGAGCAAGTGGGGGCATGTGGTACCTTGATAGTGGATGCTCTAAACATATGATAGGACATTGCTCAACATTTGCAAATTTAGAGATGAAGGACGAAGGATTTGTGACATTTGGAGACCACTAAAAAGAGGATA
>JAEMOT010002650.1:41569-60553 GCA_019297695.1 Apostasia ramifera | reverse complement strand
ATATATATTTAAATCAAGAAATTATAAGGTTGACATTTAACGTCGATTCAACATAAAATTGATTTAAATTCACTTGAATAAATTTATACACTCAAAAAATATATAATTTTTTTTATTTTTTAATCATTCCCATTTAAAGCTGGCCGGCTCAATTCGACCCAATGTTGGCAAAAGCTTGGATTCATAAAAATTTCGTGCCATAAAAATGGCCCCTAAATCAACTAATTTGGATGGAATAGATCTTAATTCGATCCAAATTATTCAATTTTTACAGATTTTTAATCTAAATTCCAAACCCTAAACTCCAATAAGTTAATATATAGTCTTATATTATTATTATTATTATTATTATTATTATTATTATTATTATTATTATTATTATTATTATTATTATATATACATGCATGTATGTATATCAAGTATTTACCCAACGTGTAAAAAAGTTTGGCCCCGTTTGTTTCGAAGTTAAAAATTAACCTAGTTTAATTTTAACCTGGCATATCATATCACACATAAAATTTAGTATTAAAAATTAACTTTATTTCATATAATACACATATTACTAAAATAATAACTAACTTATATCACATCCCTCATATATTCCAACATAATAACTAACTTTATATCACATCCCTCACATATTTCAACATAATAATTAATTTTATTTCACATCATTCATAATTTTTAATAAAAAAAATATCTCTATTTAAGTTTAATTTTATTAAATTTAACATTGCAAACAAACAGATCCTTTGATTTAAATATTAAGAAAAAAACTTCTGATAACAAATTTCCATTTTTAAGAAATTATGGTCAGATTAGAGCATGCATGAAAACATGACCTAAAGTTTACGTAAAAATTAGAAAAGTTATTTCAAAAAAAAGAAAAGAAAATTAAAGGTGCTGCATAAACTTTGTAATTTTGATAAAAAAAAAACAAATGTATATAACAAATTCTTTATTTTTGTGAAAAAACTAACAATTTATAAAACACAAAAGTGATTATTTTTATAAATAAATTCAATGACACGAATATCAAAAAAAATTATTCTTATTAAACTAGCTAGACTTAAAAGTGTAGTTATATTTGACTAGCAATATTACATATTTTACTTTTATATGATGAAAATATTAAGAATAAATTTTTGTCAATTATAAAATTTTAACAAGAGGCTGAACTTTTATTAATAAGTTATTATAGGCATTGTTACTAAAAAATATTATATAATTTTTTTAATTATATTAAATGAGCGTAACAAATTTTTTTTAATAAATTAATGAGAATTTTTACTTTTATTAATTATACCAATTTCTTATAATATAAAATGCATTATGCGCCACAAATCCAGCGTGTCATTCTTCAAGCCTTGCACTGGTTATTAAAGGCATGCAGTGCTGTGCATGCGTACGTACGACGGAAGCTACATGCGAAATACTTCAGCAGTACTCTTACGCATAAAACATAACGCATGCGCGCATGCATGTTATATATGATTCTACTTAAGGAAATCCACCGCCAAGCCCTCCCCCAGCTCCNCCCCCCCCCCCCCCCCCCCCCCAACCCCCCCGCCTGCGCCTGCGCCGGCGCCGGCGCCTCCCCCTAGCCCGCCGCCGCCGCCGCCACCAAATCCTCCACCGCCACCGGCCCCACCACCAACCCCTCCGCCAGCTCCCGCGCCACCACCAAAACCTCCGCCAGAACCTCCACCGACCCCCCCGCCGGCGCCGCCGCCAAGTCCACCGCCGCCACCGCCGCCAAGCCCTCCGCCGCCCCCAAGCCCTCCACCAGCTCCTCCGCCAAAGCCTCCTCCAGCTCCACCACCAGCTCCGCCGCCTAATCCTCCCCCTGAGCCGCCGCCGCCGCCAAGACCACCTCCCACTCCATGGTTGAACCACTTCTCCTCCGCCAAGCCGCCTTCGCCGGAGAGCTTGCGGCCGGTGGCAGCTAAGAGAAGAGAGGCAAAGAGTGCAGCGAGGATGAAAAGGGAACGACTACTGCTCATCTTGGCCATTGTAGATTTGGGGTTGGAACGATGAGTTATATAAAGGATTGGAATGGACAAAGTCAACGCCAGTGGAAGAACAAGAATTAGTCGAAATTGTAATCATCGAAATCGTGTCGACTCGAAAATTTTAGTACAATGACTAAGGTTATACATCCGTATTATAATTCTATAAAACGTAACGGTGCAATTAGCAAAAAATGTATTCAATCACAATTTATGATTTGTTAGCGAAAAAATACTTTTTGCATTTGTGTATATTCAAATAGATGTGTTAGTGAAAAAACAGATCGAAACGCATCATAATTTGATTTTTTTTGTATTTGAATATAAATTTAACGGACATAAACATATTAATGGGATGCAACAAAAACTAATTATTTTTGTTTTCTTCTAATATTTAAGTTTAGTTTTTTTTTTTAGATTTGATATATAGTTTAGCTCATTTGTTAGGAGTCAAAATTAATCATACATGATAATTTTAAATCATATAATATATTAATAATTATAAGATGTGTTAATACATAAAACTATTTTTTTAAATTTAAATATGATAAAATCACAATCTATATAAATCTCAATATATATTTAAATGCATTGAGTACAATTTTAGTGTGGAGAAATATTAAGGGAGTGTTTTTACATAGATTTTTTTATTTTTTATATTCAATTATATTTTAATACAAGCAGTACCAATAATAAATTTTAGTATTTTTAACTTGATAATCATAAATTTAAAATGTGATAAATATAAATAAAAATTTAGGGGGCATTTTGTTCATCTTTACGTTATGTTTTGTTATGTTATCTAGAGAAGGCAATCGTTTGGTTTAATGATATCTATAAACAATCTTTTATAAGATTAAAAAACTATTAGTCAAAAGATGATATGTAGATGTCATGACATTTAGATTACATAACGTAACATCAAGATAACAGCGAACCAATTAATTAACACCCCCTAATTAAACACATCACACATTTAAATCAGCTTTAAAATTATATTTTTTATTTATAATTAAAATATATAATTGGCTTTTTGCACTCAAATACGATGGAATAAAAAAAATGGCAAAAACCCACTAGATCACGGCCAGAAAATTCTTAGAAACTCATTTTTCGTATTCAAATACAATAAAATAAAAAACTTTTATGTGGAAACAATACTTTTATGTTCTAATACGTCATACTCTGCATATTTCTGCCTCCTTATCGGATTCTAATACGAAATGCTCTTGGTGTAGATGAAGAAAAACTAGACTACTGTGTAGTCCTAGTCGATATAACGAATACATAAAGCGAAATTCGTCGATCGAAAATGTTGAAACTAAACTGTTGTATAGTCCTAGTCGGTGAAGTACTGATACTCATCAATGCAATCTCATCCTTCAACTACCAAAGGCTTAGTGAGTTAATGGAAAACGAAGACTAATTGGTAGCAAGTTGATGACAGCTAGGGTTTGAAGTGAAGACTTCGTGAAGGCGTTGAAATATTGAAGAAGTAGACAAATTTGTTCTATTAAATATGCATATCATGAACTTCAAAAACAAAAAAACAAATATGCATATCATGAGCATTAATTTAACTTTTGTTGATGTTGATGTTGATGTTGATGTGAGTTATAGTTTGGTTAATCATAAATAATTAATGAAACATTAAATCATGATGGTTATATTAATCTCTACTTTGTGATTTTATGTACAATTTCTCCTATTAAATTCCTCACATTAATAGCATTTCTTGTTATGGGGGTATTTGTTTGCTTGAATTAATTTTAATTTAAGTTAAAATTAATATTATGTATAAATTTTAATATAAAATTAATAATATTTTAAATCATATATAAATTTTAATATTAAAACTAATTTTATTTCACACACTAATTATATCAATTCTTCTTCATTTTACATGATATATATCTCTTTTATAATACAATTAATTTTATTTAAAATTTTGGGATAATTACACCCAGGTCTCTAAGTTTAACGCTTAATAATGGACAGATCTATGTTTTTAAAATTATAACGGGGTCCCTGAGTTTTAATAAATGATCAAATATTGGGTCCTTTTTTACTCCTGGACCTCTCTCTCACCTCCCTGCCTCTTTCTCTCTCCTCCCGATCGTCGGACCCGCCGGCGGCCGCGCGGTGTCGCCCTTGTGCGCCGATCGGGAGGAGAGAGAGAGAGAGCCCAGGGGTATAATGAAATTTTAAAAAAAATTAATAATAAAAAATTAAAAAAGGACCCATTTGATATTTATCAAAACTCAGGGACCCCGATGTTATAATTTTAAGAACGTTGACCTATGCGTTATTAAGCATTAAACTCAGGGACCTGGGTGTAATTATCCCTAAAATTTTTTATGATTCACAAAATAAAAATGTTACCTAAAAAAAATTTTTTATGGAAACATATCAAATAGTGCTATCCTATAAGTCCGGGGAGTTTTCATTTTTATTATTTTAAGTTAACTAAAACAAATTCACTTAAATTTTGGCACTTCTAAATTTATATTTGTCAACCTTAACTCATAAATTAAGTGATTAGTTTAGAAAATAATTACTTTATTAATCTGTTTTTAATAGATCATGTCCATCTATACATATATATATATATATATATATATCCTAAAATTAAATATCAAGGAACTCATGAAATTAAGTTTGTTTTTGATGTACTATAAAAAAAAAGTTTGTTTTTGATGTAAAATTTAATTAAATGTTTTACTTTTACCTACTATGGTTGAACTCAAAAATATAAATCATTTGGCACCCGGCCACCTCAGTCCTCACCAAGTCTAGAACTAAAAGACACTTTTTATTTTGACATATAAAATCGATACTTGAGATTTAGCATGTAAATTTGTCTACGCACCAAACAGATGAAGGCGTGTAGTACTTAAATAGCACGTATTCGAGGCATCTAATCTTGGGCCAAAAAAAGATCAGATGTTATATGAATTACTTAACCAATGACACGAAAAAGAAGATAAGATGGTAATTGTTGATGTAAAAAATATACCAAAATAGAATGAAATGAGATGATAATTTTTTACGTGAAAACCCGAGTGTCCGAGGGAAAAACCACGACGCCATCCAGGCGATTTAAATCCACTAATTGAATCTCGTCTCTTACAAAGCTTGAGGGTCTCTAAAGGGAGACCGAATGAGTACAAGAGAGAGAGATAGAGAGAGAGGGGTAGCTCGTCCAGAGAGAGAGACCTCCCCCTTAGTGCATCCTCCTTCCCCTTATTTATAGCCTAGAGAGAAGGAGACATAATAGGTACAATTTGCTACATCTGACACCTATTCCTGTAAAAGACGATTAAGGAGTGGACCGCCATGCTGTCTTAAATACTGAGTTGACATAGCAGTACGGAGAGTACGATCTGGTGATATCTCATAATAATACGGAGAGTACAATCTGGTAATATCTTTTTGTGCTGCTATTCGACTTAAGCTGTTGTTCTGCAGGAGTGTTAGAGAAGGTTCTAACAGTAATAATGTTAATAAAAATTCATATATTCTTAATTACTCTCATTAAAAATAATCTTATAAACAAGTATGGAATAACTAGCTCTTACATATTAAAAATTAAGCAAAACTAAAAATCAAAAAGACAATATCATTAATATTTGACTAGAAGTAATTCAGCCAACATGATCGAACGTTCGTGATAATTGCACTAAGTTTTAAGCTCATAAGCATAAATTATATTTTGGTACATCATAAATTAGATCTATATATGATATGTGCGTGCGCATGTTTTATGTGATATATTCTTTTTGCCGCATAATTTATGTGTGTCGTGCTCTCGATTCATTGGCACAACTATATATTCGTGTATTTACTTCCCCTTATAGAATATTTGAAATAATCAATAATTTATATATACTTCTTTATGATAAACTACAAATAAAGTTGATTTTTATAGTTGAAAGTTGTGTTGGGCCAAAAAAATGGCCTAAACCAAACGAGGTCGTAAGTCATGAGTGTTGGTTGCTAAATTTTATGTTGATGTTAATACTATAAATATTGATAAACTAATTGTTGTTAATTTGCTGATCTATGCAAGTAAGCCCTTCAATTAGCAGATGAAAATGAACTTATTAATGGTGGATGCTAATATTTTCGAACACCAAACATATATAAGGAAATACGGAAAACTTGTCCGCTATAATAGTGTTGTGACGCCCGTGACCGAAGAGGACGAAGAGTGATCGTCGGGTGATATTCTATAAGAGAAAGGAATTACTGAGGTCAAGTGCGGCTCCTGGTAGGCTTTCAGGCCGAATAATAAGTGGTGAGAGGGGCACAGGAATGAATCATCCCACATCAAAAAAGCAGGAGATCCTGAACTGTATAAGTAGATAACTTGATCTCAAATGGTAGAGGCGCATTTTGGGGTAAAATTGTGAGGCTATTAATTGAAAATTTCATAATTAAGCGTGCTTGAGCTGGAATAACACTGGGACGGCTGATTTCTTCGGAAGTACTTAAGTCACGTAGTTTTTCTAAAGCCAAAACGGATAATATATTTACATTGGGATAATGGGATATTACAAGTTTTGTCTCAAATATATTTATTTGATTTTTTGTTATTAATTATATGTAATCTTGGGGACCTTTTCAAAGCCTATTATCTTCTATTAAATTTTTACCAGTTGAAATGAATGATTTTCAATCTATATTACATTTTTTTATATCATTCAATCTATATTACTTAAAAATGAAATAATGTCAACTTTCTCCTTCATAAATAAATAAATTAATAAAGATATTCTCATGCATGCACGTACCACAAGATTAGCAAGAAAAGGAATTATTACTATCAACAAAAAAAAAGGAATTATAATTTAATGCATTAAACTTTATTCTTTGAACACTAGAAACATAAAAATTTAGACCCCTATTTATATATTTCTTGCTATATATATATATATTTGAGAGAAATATTTTGTAACTGTCATAAATAATTCGAAATTTTAAATATAACTAAAACTTATATATAACAGTAATTACTCTATGTATAGTTTAATTTTTTGCAGCATAGCTGACGATGACTTCAAAACTTAGGACGAGTATATATTAGGGTAGTTAACGATGTTAGAAACTTAAAATAAATTTATTTTTTTTATTTGATTCAAATTTAATTCAACATTCTGTTGGCTAACAGTCTTTTTTTATAGAGATTTTAATGTTTAGCTGCGCCTTAGCGTATTCTATCATGCTTATTCTATGGTTGGTGAATAATCTGTACAGTTGACTAATTTACAAGTTCATTTCTTGTTGACACTGAACGTGTAAATTAGATCAAAAGAGTAAGTTTTTTACGTGAAAATCATCTAAGTGGGAAAAACCGCAACATCTTCGATCGGGCGACTTGAAGATTTCACTAGAGGTCAAAACTTTACAGAAGTAAATTTACATAAAAAGAAAAAGAAATTATCTGCCTTTCAGTATAGATAGGGTGCTTATATTGAATGATTATCACTTCAGTGACGTAGCCACCATTCTTTCAAGTACAACCATGAATAGCCGTGAGATTTACATTAAGGTCTCGTTTGATTTGAGGCGAGATTTTTGCCCAACATAAATTTTAACTATAAAAAATAACTTTATTTCACATCTAATACAATTACGAATATTAGAATTGAAAGTATTTCACATTTTACACACTTTCTAATAGTAAAATAAATTTCTCTCTTATTAGACTTAAAAAATAAAATAATTTTTTTTCATGTCTAAATAAAAAGCTCGAACCAAACGAGACCTAAAGGCTCAATTGGCCTCACTATAGGGTCAGTACAGTTCACCCATATTTTTTTAAGATGGTGTGGAAGCCATCACCTTGTACTCGCTAGGCAGCTTGGGTTGAAGCATTCGACATGCAGTCTTTGACAAGGAATCGTCGATTTGGGACTATCGTGTATGGCATGTGAGTTCTGCCTACCCGTCTATGTGTGCACTCCACGTGTACGCTCCGGATGTAATGACGTGAATTCATATATATCATTTCTTGAGACATCCTATTGTCGGGATATATATCATTTCAAGCAGCTATTTTGTCGGGATTTTTTTTTTAAATTAGCAATTTTTTTTTTCAAATTGTCGTAAAATTTTCATATTTAGATATATATATATATATTGAGAGAGAGACACACACCCGTGAAGAGCGTGCTTCACTTTTAATTCTTTGTGCTCTCTTGAGAAATTTCGACTTCATGGGCTTTATGAATAGGCTTTCATGCATAAATTTTAGGGAGCATTTGATTCAATGTTATCTCGATATTATGTTATATTGTCTAGAGAAAGTAATTATTTGATTTAATAGCATCTATAAATAATTTTTTATTAGAGTATAAAATTATTAGTAAAAAAATAATATATAGATGTGATATTTAAATTACATAACATAACATCAAGATAACAACGAACCAAAATCCTCCTTAGTTAAATCTGATCTGACAATTTTAATTTACATTAATTTAATCAAAAAGATTTTTAGGGTTATATGCAACTGGCCAAGCCATCTTAGTGCATTTAATATAAAAATCTTTAATATTAAATATTAACATAAATATATATATATATATATATGAAAATTATAATATAATATTAAAAATTTGAATACCAAGTATTTAATGAACTAAATCAAGCTCAACTCGATAATCATCTTGAACTGAAAATATACTAATTACTCGAAGAAAACTAAAAAGCTAGCTAGATAGGCCGTTTATCTCGAAGTCTACTCGTTTATAATAACCCTAAACTAAACTAGCTAATGCTAAAATAAAAAATGAATAATTACCTACATGCTATATAATTTAGTTTTATTTAAACTTTACCCATTCATTCTTAATTAATTACGCTATGCACATTTAAAATATTACAAAATCTTACATACACACACTTGAGTTAAAACTTAATCAAAATTTATTTGAAAAAAAAATATTGTGTTAGCAAATTATTAAAATTATATTTTTACCCTTAATGGTACATATTTTTTCTCTTCCTCAATACCACACTAAAGTGCTGATTTGTCCTAAAATCAATTCACGTCGCGGATGTCTTCTTCCTTTGCCGCCACCTAAACATTAAGGTTTTAGGACTTTTACTCAAAATATATTTAAATATCCTTAAAATAATATGATGAACAGCTCTGATTTTTTGTAATCTAATTATAGTTAGGTTATTGAAAAATTATGATTACTCATTATAATAAAAATAAGTTAAAATATATGTTTATAAGATTTTATAATATTTTGAGTGTGCATAATATAATTAACTAAGAATGGATGAGTAAGGCATAAATAAAACTAAATTGTGTGGCACGTAGTTAATTATCCCAATAAAAAAATATAGAAATCAAAGTAATGGCAAGAAAGGAGGGCACAAAACGAAATTGGTATTTATTCAAATTAAATTTCAAATATGTACAATTTTCAAACTATTTTGATTGAACTGTTAATTAGTTGACTTTTGAAATGCAAAAATTTATGAATTAATCATGAAATATACATTTTCAAAAGAGTACTTATTTATTAATGTATATAATTATGTAAATAATCTTTTAAAAAAATTAAGAGATCCCCATAATTAACTGCAAAGAGTAGGATTGTTGAAAATTTTTACACCACAAAAAAGAGTGCAAAATGTGAAAATCAAAATATATGTAATTTAAATTTTAAGATGCAAAATTCTAAAAATCATGTTAATTAGTAATTAGGCTTAATTCAGTTTTAAGAATAAAAACAAAAAATTATTTTAATATTGTGATTTTTATTGTATGTAAAATAAAATTGATTATTTTTTTTGAGAAATATTGAAAATATGAAATAAAATTAATTTCTAAATAATAAAAATTGTGTATATATATAATAAATGTAAAAAAATATTAATGGAGTAATTTTATAATAATTTTTGATAACGTTTAGGGCTAGAATCAAACATGAGCATTAGAGGAACAAAAAAAAAATCATCCCTAAAAAAATGTAACATATATATAGAGAAATTATATAGGGACATTTACACAATCGACATAAAAATTAGGCTAATTTATGAATTTCATCATAAATCTCAAAATCTTACAGATATCACATTTAAAACAGCTATTTTTTCGTTTTTCGCTGCAGAAAATTCTATCAGAGATTTCAACCATAGTTAAATCTCAACAAAATCTCAGTCATTGATTGCATCATTTAACCATCGACCTTCATGTTAGGGCATCGCGGAGCTGCATTAGTTCCGGCGATAATGTATTCAGTACGAACCAATGCAGTTTCGCGATGAGGTAATTTCATATCCAGCATTACCTTCTGAGTGATGCTCGCGTTAATACGTTGTCGCCGGAACCAATGCAACTCCGCGATGCCCTAACATGAAAGTCGATGGTTAAATGATGCGATCAATGACTGAGATTTTGTTAAAATTTAATTATGCTTAAACCTTCTGATGGAATTTACTGCAGGATGTGAAAAACGAAAAAATAGATGTTTTAGATGTGATATTTATGACATTTTGAGATTTATGGTGAAATTCATAAATTAGTTTAATTTTTGTGTTCACTATGTAAATGTTCCAATTATATATTGGTCAAAATTTTTTAAGGGAATAGCAGAGAATTTAAAGACACATCACAGCAAATATTTTGTTATTCAAGCTTGAATAATAATTAAAGACCAGCAATACAACAACAGACCTCTGCCAAATAATTCATGATAATATAATTATTCTTTTTTTTTTAAGGCAACCCACCGCCAAGGCCTCCCCCTGCTCCACCACCAAACCCACCGCCGGAGCCGGCGCCGGCTCCACCTCCCAGCCCGCCGCCGCCACCGAACCCTCCGCCGCCACCCCCGCCAAATCCTCCACCGCCACCGGCACCACCACCGAGCCCTCCACCAGCTCCTGCGCCTCCTCCATATCCACCGCCAGCACCTCCACCGAACCCCCCGCCGCCGCCGCCTCCCCCGCCAAACCCCCCTCCGCCTCCACCACCGAGCCCTCCGCCGCCGCCAAGCCCACCCCCTGCACCTCCGCCAAGCCCACCTCCTGCACCTCCACCGAGCCCCCCGCCGCCGCCAAGTCCTCCTCCTGCACCGCCGCCAAGCCCACCACCCGCTCCGCCGCCAGCTCCACCGCCAAATCCTCCCCCTGCGCCGCCGCCTCCCCCGAGACCACCCCCTAAACCATGGTGGAACCACTTCTGCTCCGCCAAGGCGCCATCTCCGGTGAGCTTCCTGCCGGAGGCAGGTAAGAGAAGAGAGGCAAGGAGTAGTATTGCAAGGAACAACAAGGAACGACTACTGCTGCTGATGATCTTCGCCATATTTGTGGAGCTCATGTGCAGATAATTTGGCATTGAGAACGATGATCAGTTATATAATGATTTGCATAAAGTGATTCATTAATGCAGTCTTATCCTTCAACTACCAACGGCATAGTGAGTTAATGAGAGCGAGAGAGAGAGAGAGAGAGACTACGACTGAACAACTTGATGACAGCTAGCCAGAGTTTCACGATGACCACCTTGTGAAGGCCATTAATTACAGATTACAATATAATGATAGATCGATCATGTATGTAGATCAAGTAGACTAATTTGGTCTATTAATTAATATTATCTTCTCGATCTTCTAGCATTAATTTAATGCACGTTCTCTGCTAGCCGCGGATGAATCTATTATCACATGGAAAGAGAGAACTTAGCTGGAGATCAAGATATTCATGAGATTGTAAAGGGGAAGCCGATCATGATTCTATGTTATATAGTTTGCAATATTTTGAGTATGTTATAGTCTCATATCATGAATGATATAAAGTTATTATAAATAGTATAATGGTTTTAGATCTTCATAGATTTATTAATGGATAATTATCTATATACCACACAATTTAGTTTTATTTATGCCTTACCCATCCATTCTTAATTAATTACGCTATGCACACTTAAAATATTATAAAATCTTACATACACACACTTGAGTTAAAACTTAATCAAAATCTATTTGAAAAAAAAAAATCTGTTAGTAAACCATTAAAATTATATTTTTACTCTTAATGGTACATATTTTTCTCTTCCTCAATACCACACTAAAGCGTTGATTTGTCCTAAAATCAATTCATATCGTGGATCTTTTCTTCCTTTGCCGCTACCTAAACATTAAGGTTTTAGGATTTTCACTCAAAATATATTTAAATATCCTTAAAATAATATGATGAATGACTCAGATTTTTTGTAATTTAATTATAGTCAGGTTATTGAAAAATTGTGATTACTCATTATAATAGAAATAAGTTAAAATATATGTATGTAAGATTTTATAATATTTTGAGTGTGCATAGCGTAATTAACTAAGAATGGATGGGTAAGACATAAATAAAACTAAATTGTGTGGCATGTAGGTAATTATCCCTTTATTAATTTGGTATAAGTATTAAGCCTATGGGTCTTTCTAGTGGACTATAGTGAGCTTAATGAATATTTTATGGTCTTTGATGGGCATTTGGGTTTGACTTGGTAAGCCAGAAATTTATTTTGCTAATTAAATTAAATTTTATTTCGTAATTAGAGTTAACTAGTTTTGAAATATTATTTTAATGAAAAGATGCATTTAAACTAAGAGATGTATCTCTTAATTAAAAGGTCACGACTTTTAAGTATCTTTTTGGCCATTGAATTAATCTTAAAATATCTATAGATATCACATATTTTTTGTAATCTTGTTTGTTAGAGAGTTTTGAAGCTTTGTAATTGTATCCTGAAAAGGTAATTGCATTTATACAGCAAATTTACCTTAAGAAATGTGTTAATCACGCCTCAAAGCTTTCTACTTTTCTTAATTCACTTTCATTCACATACATATATATATATATATATATTACTATTACTATTACTTTGAATGTACAAATTGTATCCTCTCTACGGAGTGCTAATGTGATATCCAAGAACAATGATTTGGAGCTGATTTGAACCTAAAGGCCCTGTTTGGCAATGGACTAAAAATCATGGCTAAAATTACCCATGGCCAAAATCTTAAATTTATTTTAAAAAAACTTAAAAAATTATTTTATATCTCATCTCACACAAATTCTAACATTAAACAATCACTTTATTTCACATCCAACACAATTCTCAATAAATCAATCAACTTTATTTCACATCATACACAATTTTTAATATAACCAACTTACTTTATTTCACATCATACACATTTTTCAAAAATCACTAAAAATTCTAACCAAATTTTCTTTTTTTTCTTATTACCAAACAGAGCAAAAGAAATAATTTTAGACCCAAACATAAGAATATTGAATTTATTTATAAGAATATGAACGTTGAGACTAAATTATACTTTTCTATCTCAACTTTCATATCCTTATGTCTAGGTCCAAAATTATTTCTTTTACATCTAAATCAACTTTAATTGGTCAAGCAATCAGTTGCAAAAATGAACTGCCTCACCCCTTGATGAATGTTTGGTATATTCAAGCATTGATGTGCAAAATATCTAGGGGTTAGGTAGATCTAACTTCGCCTTTCACTTCTATGTATGTCCACTTCTTGACCTCCACATCCACCACATTAATCATCATGACCATAGTTGGAGGAGTATGAAGAAGAACATCCTTGTCTAGTGTTAATATTAACTCGTAATGGGAATATCGTTACTTCAGTAGACCGCTTGGATTTCAATTATAGAAGTCAAGCTTGAGATTAAACGATCTCATGATCCTCCTCTATGGTGAAGCTGTCCGCATGAGTAGTGATGACGAGAACTAAGATGATATATATATATATATATGCAAGTTTATGTTAAAATGTGATTTGAATAATAATTAAATAATCCTAATTATAAGGATTATTTGTTAAGCTATTGAGATTTTTATAGAAATCAGATACAGGATTTGTTATAAGCCACTGTTATAAATATGGGATGATCAAGTAAGCTGAAAAAATTGGAGAGAGAGAAACAGAGAAAAGGGGGATTATTACGATTTCTGGTGGAAGGCTGCAAGTTCTCAAGCTTCTTCTTGGGAAACGTGAATAGGTGATTCACTTGGATTTTTTTAGCAGTGATTTCTCTTTGATCTTCTTCATAGGCTACGGAGGTGATTTCATAGGAATTTGGAGGCAATCATCTGAGGCTCAAGGAGCAATTAAATTGTCTAATCTGAAAGAAGAAAAGATCCAATTTCTGTATCCCGTCTGAGATCGATCGAGAACCAGGTGATTGGTGTAAGGTTCTCTTTTTATCTGATTTTCTACATAATAAAGTCTCTCTCTGCTCTCCCCGTGGATGTAGGAGGAATACTTCCGAACCACGTAAATCTGGTAATCTTGTGGTTGCTTCATTCTTTTATTATCATTATTTCCCATACTTATCTGACATGATTTATTTGACTAACTACACGTCCGCAATCCGAATTTTCCGCTGCGTATTATTTCACAACAAATTTACACATGTAGCAATATACAAAAGTATATCTGCATCGAACATTGCATGACCAATAGTAGCCAAATTAATGACCTTGATATTCTTCAAAGATTGCATATTTGATTGTTAATAAAAAAAATAGTCTCTCACTTTAACCATAGTTTGCAGTTGAGCTTCGATTTTAAGAATGCACGCTACGAAATATTGTGAGAGATAAACGTTAGGGCTAAAATATTCTGAATAGCAATTATAATTGAAGTGAGATTCTTATATTATTGTGAATGTGATTGGCAGCCCCACCTAATTATGAAATCATGCACCATTCCTATAAAAAAAAAAGAAAAAAAAATCAGGCATCAATTTGAAAAAATAAAAAATATTATTATTTAAATACATATTATTTTATGATTATGAAGAAAGTGATATATAGATAATATTTAAATTTTTTTTAATATATAAAATAATTGTTCAAAAAAAAAATCCAAAAGTCAAGAGTCAATGCTCAAGTGAACAAGGGATAGGTGAAAACAAAGTAAATGAGCCATCAAATCCTCAGGGTCCCACCAGTGAACCAGCGGCCACACTGATTGGCTCATAAACGACGATTTCCGAATTTGACCAGGGAGAGTCGTCGGCGGGCTCAAGGCTCGCGTTAGGGTAATTTCATTTAGATCCCTCAAATTATTTGATTTAATTAGATGAACTTATACAAAAATTATAAAATTATCATATCTAGATATCAAAATATCTAAAAAAAAATAAAAAAATGACGTCAAAATAACATTGAACTAAGCACCCCTTTAGTCATATTGAAAGTAGAAACTGCATTCAAGTTGGGAAGAATTATAACATTATGTGTTAATTAAACTGTGGAAATTCATCTGAATAACTTTGTTATAAAAGTACATAAATATCAAAATATACTATACAAATCTACAATAATTCCTATATAGTTCACTGGAGGGCTAATTATTTTTAAAAAGTTTTCAATCAGGACCAACATAATACTTTTCATCTAAAATACAGCTAATTTGTTAGAAAAATAAAATTAAAATTTTTTTTTTTTAATTTTTCATTTTAGCCCTGTGCACTTGCGTCATTGCCCTCGTGGCTACGCTTTGCTTGTGCGGCCTCGACGGCAGGCCAACGGGCCCAGGTGAGCGCAGGCAGACGGCCGCCCTCACAGTTGCTCGTGGCCGCTCGTGTGGCCTCGCAATCTGGTGGTCGCGCATAGGTAGCTATGGGCTCAGGTGGCCATGCGCGCAGGTGGTCGCGTGAGCGACTAGGAGGCCTCAAGAGCAGGAGGTCGCCCTCGCGGCTGCTCACGGCTGCACGCGAAAGTGCGCGAGGCATCATACGATGGCTGCAGCGCGAGTGCCTAGGCGATCGCACGCGTGGCCTCACGAGCAAGTGGCCGCCCTCGCAGCTGCTCACGGCCGTGTGCCCTCACGCACAGGGCGGCCTAAGGCACGTGATCGCGCTCGATCGCAGCTGCTCGCAGCCTCGCGCACAGATGGTCGCCTATGTCACGCGGCCTCGCCCACGTGGCGGCTTGGGGCACAAGCGACAGCCATCGCAGCGACGGATGACTCGATCCAGCAGACTTGCGCGAGTAGAGTCTGGCAAGACTGAAAATAGTGGTGACATATTTTGAAAATTGATAAATTAAATAAGAATATTTTAATCATTTTAAAAATACTTAACAAATTCTTTCATGAAAGGACCACGATATTTTATGTAATATTTTCTGTAAATTTGAATAACATATTTTGAAAATTATAAATTTTAATAATATAATAGTTAAACCTCAGAATTCTAAATGAAATTTCCCCAATGCACACGTTAGAGAAATATTAGACTTCAACGAAGCCCGCTGACAGCCAACTCAAATTTATTGCCTTAGCTTACGGTCAATATATATATATATATTTAATTTATGGGATAATTACATCCAGATTCTTGAGTTTATAAATTATTATCACACAGGCCCATATATTTAAAATAAACATTAGGCTCCTAGTTTTTAAAAAATTATCATACGGATCTTTTTTAATTTTTATTATTAAAAAATATTTTAAAATTATCATTACACCTTTAGCTCTCCCTCTCCACCCGGTCCAGCGACCACACCACCTTGCGCCGCCCCGCGCAGTTGCTGCGCTACCACACGCGACCGCCGGATCGGGAGAAGAGAGAGGGGTCTCCTCACGATTCTGCGGCCACCCCACTACGCCACCCTGCGCGGCCGCCGGCGGCTTCGCTTGGCCGGACGACACCCCCAGCGGCCGCGAGACCCAGCGCGGTGTGAGGGGTGGGGCGGTGACTGAGAGGGGTGGAGCGGCCGTCGGATCAAGTGGAGAGGGAGAGGTAAAGGGTATAATGGTAATTTTAAAAAAAATTTAATAATTAAAAATAAAAAAAGACCCATATGATAATTTTTTAAAAACTAGGAATCTTAACATTATAATTTTAAAAATATAAATTTATGTGATAATAAGTTTTAAATTTAGAGATCTGAGTGTAATTATACCTTAATTTATTTAGCATTCAATTCGCCTCCTCTCCCCCAACTGTTTAAACGCGGCTTCGCATCCTCAACTCAATGCTCTTTGACTCTCTCTCTCTCTCATCCTTACTCTCTTGACTCGTTGACGCACACCAGATTTGGCGCAAATGCATTTCAGCTCGACTTTTAAATAAATCAATTAAAATAATTTGATTCCAATCCTGCAGTTTTTTTTATTACTTAATATTCTATCAATATAATTCTACCCATAAGCACAAAATTTTAAAATTTGTTTTAAATTTCGGGAGACAATATAAAAATATCGACAATTTTGATAATTTCGATCAATAAACTTGGTGTTGACCGCTTTGATTTTTTTTTTAAATTAGTCAAAGTTTGTAAACTCAAGATTGAAATATTAAAATAAATTTTTCTCCTATAAACTCAATAGAATAAAATATTATTTCCTTTTTTACCTAAGACTAACGCCCAACCAAACATAGAAAGCTGCCCTATTTGGCGCGATGTCCAAAATCAAGGCTAAAATATCACTAATTTAAATAATAATAATAATAATAAATAAAATTTTTAATTATTCTACATAAATTCTAATATAAAGAAATATTATTTTACTTCACATGCTCAATAAGTTTCAATAAAAATATTAACTTTATTTCACATCCTCGAACAAAATATTAGAATAATATATTTTGATATAGAATGTGAAATAAAGTTAATATTTTTATTGAAATTATTAAATATGTGAAGTAAAATAATATTTTTTCATATTAAAATTTATTTAAAATAATTTAAAATTTTATTTTTTATTATTATTATTATTATTTAAATTATTATCATTTTAGTCCTCGTGGCAAAAAGGTAAGACTCTATTTTAGGTTGATTAAGGCGATCTACAAATTTAAGGGAGCAAATTTAATAAAGTTAGAAGTGAATTTTTGATATATATATAATAATATTGAAATTTATAAATAAAATAAAATTAATTTTAATTTAAAAGGAAGCTAACTGAGTACTAAAATGAGGCTTAAAAATGTATGTTAAAATCTGAAACGAAGCCATCGAAAAAAAAGGATGCTGTACGAAAGAATTTAAGAAAAATTTAATGCTGAAAAATGTTTTCAATTAATATATAAAAAAGTTTTTTGAGTTGACTTTAGAAAGTAGAAGCTTATAAAAGGAGACGATGGAGCTGGGGTTGGAAGCAGCTCAGAGATCGCCAGTCATGGCTGCTTCTAGCAAACACTCTCCTGCTTTGGTCCTCCTCCTCCTCCTTGCTGTCACAGCTCAGCTATTATTCTCAGCCCGTGCTGACTTTGGCGACGAAGACGGAGGCTTCGGCGGCCCAGCGAGGTTTGGCCGCGGCCCCTACGGCTGCCGCTACCACTTCCGCGGTTGCCCAGGTGGTGGACGCGGCCTCGGAGGTGGAGGAGGGTTTGGCGGCGGTGGAGGAGCTGGGGGTGGGGATGGCCTCGGCGGCGGACAAGGCGGTGGGTTTGGTGCTGGGGGAGGAGTTGGTGGTGGCGCAGGAGGTGGTGTTGGGGGTGGCGGCGGTGGAGGAGCTGGGGGTGGCGGTGGCCTCGGCGGCGGACAAGGCGGTGGGTTCGGTGCTGGGGGAGGAGTTGGTGGCGGCGCGGGAGGTGGTGTGGGGGGTGGCGGCGGTTTCGGAGGTGGAGGTGGAGGAGGTGTGGGTGGAGGTGATGGCGGTGGGTTCGGAGCGGGGGGAGGCGTCGGCGGTGGTGCGGGAGGAGGTGTTGGAGGTGGCGGCGGTTTCGGTGGTGGAGGTGGTGGAGGGGTTGGCGGCGGACATGGAGGTGGGTTTGGTGCTGGAGGAGGAGCCGGTGGTGGCGCAGGAGGAGGCGTTGGAGGAGGCGGTGGTTTTGGTGGTGGAGGCGGTGGAGGTGTTGGCGGTGGACACGGCGGTGGGTTTGGTGCTGGAGGTGGCGTCGGAGGTGGCGCAGGAGGTGGCGTTGGTGGTGGCGGTGGTTTCGGTGGTGGAGGCGGTGGAGGTGTTGGC
>JAEMOT010002650.1:28837-39519 GCA_019297695.1 Apostasia ramifera | reverse complement strand
CTAGAATGTGAAATAAAATTGATATTTTTATTTTAAATTATTGAGTATGTAAAGTAAAATAATATTTTTTTATATTAAAATTTGTGTAGAATGATATAAAAAATTTATTTATTTTTATTATTATTATTTTTTAAACTAGTACTAATTTGGTCCTATTTTAGTCCTGTTTTGATTTTTGCGCCAAATGGGTAAGTGTATAAATGTCAAGGATTTGATATCTAATATATAAACATGAATTTTCTTTTTTTTTTTGGAGCAAAAGACATGAAAGATTTTGATTCTATTAAAATCGTACCACATAATCAAAGAAATTATGAAAAATCAGGTAAATTTTTTTTTTAAGTCTTACTAATTATATATTTTTAATTTCCCAATTTATTATATCATTATACTTATTAAGGTAAAATTATTAATTTATACTAATGAGCAATTTATGGGAAAATATCTCACAAAGATTTTTTGAACTCTTGAAACTCAATTCAAAAAGTATGTTCCTCTAGAGACCTACAATTAATTATGCATTAATATTATATTTTAAGAATAATTACCTAAATGTCACATAATTTAGTTTTATTTATACCTTACCTATCTATTTTTAGTTAATTATGCTATACACACTCAAAATATTATAAAATTTTACATACACACATTTTAACTTATTTCTATTATAATGAGTAATCATAATTTTTTAATAACCTAACTATAATTAAATTATAAAAAATCTGAGCTGTTCATCATATTATTTTAAGGATATTTAAATATATTTTGAGTGAAAATTCTAAAATCTTAATGTATAGGTGGCGGCAAAGGAAGGAGACATCAGCGACGTGAATTGATTTTAGGACAAATCAGCGCTTTAGTGTGGTATTAAAGAAGAGAAAAATATATATCATTAAGAGTAAAAATATAATTTTAATGATTTACTGACAGAATATTTTTTTTTTAAATAGATTTTGATTAAGTTTGAACTCAAATATGTGTATGTAAGATTTTATAATATTTTGAGTGTGCATAGCATAATTAATTAAAAATGAATAGGTAAGTCATAAATAAAACTAAATTATGTGGCATGTAAGTAATTATTCTTACATTTTATTAGAGTAAAAAAATAAAAAAAATAATAATTTTTTTAGTCAATCTAGAATGACATATGATACGAATCAAAATTTATTTATTATATAAAAAAAGGTAGGAAGTTAAAAAACTTGACGTCCTGAAAATTCTGAGTGTTATAAATTAAAATTAACTTTTGTAATACGTATGTAAAATATGAAATATAAATTTTTTTTTATCCTTTGAATTTTTTTATGGCAACCGTTTGAACGTATGGTACTATGGTTGCGTTATTTATTATTTAAATTAAAATATTAAACCAAAATTTAAAATTTAAATAATTAATTTGGTTTGATTAGAATATACATGATGGTTCTATGAATGGTTTGATAATTTAATTTTTTTAATTATATAATTTTAAAATTAAATTGACTAAATTAACCGATAATTATATATATATATATATATATATATATATATATATTACTTTAAATGAAAGATAAAATTATGTTATGTGATCTGATTATGCACAATATAAATTATTTATAAAATTATTTCTTCGTTTTAGCTTTCACCTCCGCTGCCTGTGATTGTACATAATTTGTGTTGAACATTATTGTTAATATTCATGATATGATATTATATGTGAAATATCAATAAAATTAATGAAAAAAATTAATATGTATACATTATAAATGGTAAAATTGTAAACATAAAATCACATTTTCGTAGTGGTAAATAGAAGTTGGTATTTTCTTTTTATCACGTTGAATATAAAAAAAATATTATTATAAGATATAATAGAAGTATAAAATAATATATATATATATATATAGAAAGAAATTTAGACTAAAGTTGAACCGGTTTGCTTGGTTCAAATTTTTTTAAAAAAATATATATTTTATATTTTAAATTTAATTATAAAAAAATATTTTAATATTAAAAAGTGTATAATATGTGAAGTAAAATTAATTTTAATATTTATATTTATATTAAATATCAAATAAAATTAATTTTTATAATGCGTCCATGGAGCAAGCGAAGTCAAAAAAGCTCTGAACACGGTCAACACAATTAAATCAATATCTTAGTTTAATTAAGTTTGCTAATTAATAAAATTGAAAATCAAAACAAATGTTTTTTAATTAAAACTTACAATTATTTGAGTACTAAAAGAGAAAATATATTAGTAATAATAAATAAGATAGATTACATTTAAGTCTTTAAATTAAGAATTTAATCATACTCAGAGTCATGTTTTTAAAATTTTAATCTGAGTATTTTTGATTTTTTAAATTTTAATATATAGGTATTTGATTTTTAAAATTTTAATATCGGTGTAATTTTTGAATTTTTTATTATTATATTTTTAATTTACACTTATATCCTTCCCAATGTTGGTGAGTCCGTCAGCTTGATTTTTAAAATTTTAATATCTAAGTTTTTTTTTAATAATAAAAAATTTTTAAAAACAAATTTAAATATTAAAATTTTTAAAATTAGAGACTTAGATGTTATTTTTTTTTTCTTTTCAAACAAGCCCTCAAGTTTTTCTTTTCTATCACCCAGCTACATAGGTTTGTGTAAAGAAGAAAATATAAAATCAGACAAATGAGCAGAGCTGGCAAAAAATTATTGGGTGCGATATGTCGGTATGTCATCATCATCCGATTAGACGTATGTGAGTCCCACTGCATAAGTGGCGGGTGCCAATTGGCGCCAGGATCAAAACAGGACAAAAACAGGACCAAAATGGTACTAATTTAAAAAACAACTATAATAATAATAAATAATTTTTTTAAATCATTCTATATAAATTCAAATATAAAAAATATTATTTTACTTTACATACANAATTAAAATAATTTATTTATTATTATTATTATTATTTTTTAAATTAGTACTATTGTGGTCCTGTTTTGGTCCTCGCGCTAAACAGGCTAGAGAGCGATGTTTGTTATTTTGAAAAAACTTTTTTGTGCGCCAATCAGTGCGCGTCAAGTCCCAGGTGGAGCGCACTGATTGGCATGTGCACGGTGCACGGGCATGTAGGAAATTTTACCCGTGATCTTGAGAGCTGTGCATGCATGCGCTCCACCACCACCTTCCAACTGCTATCTATTTAACACGGGGAATATAATGGCATGGCAGAGGAGAATTGAATGAAGCTGCAGCAGGTCAGATGAGAAACAGACGAGAGGAATTAATCTCATCTTCCCTGCGACTGCAAGCTCTCTCTAGCTAGTAGCTACCTGCAGGCTGACAGATGGCTGATTATCTCCTTCTTCGTCTTCTTCTCTCCTTCTCATTTCACTCTGCTTTGGGCTTCGCACAGACTGATCTGCCGCCGGCGATCTACGTATTCGGCGACTCGCCGGCGGACGTGGGGAACAACAACTACTATGTTTACATCACATATTTTCTATGAAAAAAAAAAACTTATTCCGCATTCATTTAATTAATATTTTAATTCTCCATCTATAATTTAGTAAAACATTTAGGATCAAGTCGACCACTGAATATGAGTGGGTCAATCTTAGCCGTACGAGTTAAGTTCGTATCAAGATCACGTTGAGGGTGCTTGTGGTGCTCCACATTGAGATCTTGGCATCTACGGTATTCAATCTTGCACTCGTAGCATCGAGGAGCAGGCTTGGGATAGCGATCCGACTGTTATGAAGCAGGTATCTGCGATAGGATAATGTTTTAAAAAAAAAATTATTAAAGAAAAATGTCTTTGACGGGTTTTTAGACTGATAAATAGTAGTAAAAAGAACACAGACGTCAGCGATCAAATGAAGACAAAGTCAACAATGTGAACTGTCAATATTTCTATGGACCGCTCTTCCTTATTATCTTAAAAAAAAATATTTTTCATATGTATAACATATGAATTCGTTTATCATGTCAATGATATTACTCTATTATGTTTAAATTCATTCTCTTACATAAAATAAACTAAGAAGGCATTTGGGTCCGTATTCTCTCAGTGGTATATCATGTTATTCAGAAAAAATAATTACTTAATTTAATGATATATATAAATAATTTTAAAAAAAATTATGAAATTATCAATAAAAAAATAATATATAGATATCATGATATCTAAATTACACGATATAATATTAAGATGATATTAAATCAAACACCTCTTAAATCTTTATAAAAGATGTTAGAATAACCAGTGAAAGAATATCTTTTCGTAATATTTAGCTGGCATTTAATTCAATATTATATGTTATATTATTTAGAGAAAATAATTATTTTTAATGATATTTTTTAAAATTTAATATTTAAATAACATGACATAACATTAAGATAATATTTTAGTGATATTTTTTATGTAAAATTTCAATGTCAATCTATAAATATAAAATAAGAAATTTAATGATATATAAGTATTTTTTTACATAAATTTTATGCAGTCATAAAATTTATGTACATCATAGCAATATAAGACGAAAATATTTTTAAATATATTAAAAAATAAAAAATTACATACAATATACATATATATATATATATATAGCAACGTGCACATATTATAGTATATATTAATCATAATATAAAATTTATTTTATAATCTTAAATATTGCATATATGCCTATTAATAATAAATAAAATGTAAATAAAATATTTAATTTATAGGTAATCATCAACACAATACCATCTCACATGCACCATATCGAGCACTTCAATAGCCATCATAATCGTGTGTTTGAATTAGAATAACTATGATTTAATTATGTTAATATCGAAAAAGTGTTACGATTGTAATTTTAAAGATTAATATACAGTGCATGACGTGTATGTATGTATGTGTGTGCGTGCATGTGCGTATAAAGAATTTTTTCAATGGATCAAAAATCAAAAATTGATAGAAAATTGAATTAATTTTTGTTTTGAATCGAAATCGAGTCGATCTAAATGAGCAGACTAACGAGCGAAAAGTTCGGCTCGGTAATAATTTCGAGCCTATTTTGAGCCGGGTAGGCTCGGCTCGATCCAGCTCAAAATTGGCTCGAACTAAAATATATTTTATATTATAATGTATATATATATTTATTATAAACCGAGCTGATCTCGAGCCGGATCGAGTCGAGCTTACCCGGCTCGAGATCGGCTCTAAAAAAAATTGAGATTTGATTCTCCAAATTGGCTCGAAGTCGATTGGAATCGACTCGAGCAGGCTCAAAGTCGAACCCAATCGAGTTCGAGTCAATTTTGAGTTGATCGAAATGTGATCGATCTGGACCAGCTCGAAGTCGGATAGGTAACAGCCCTACAGTGATGCATGCATGTAATGGCACTGAGAAATAAGAATTACAGTTGAAGAACTCAACTAGAACTTCGCATTAATTGCCAGCAGAGGAGCTCAGGGTGGTATCTCCACCACCTTATCTGGCTGTCGCCTCGAGGCCTAACGGGTCGGAAATATTCCTCAAAGGCGTCAATTTTGCTTCCGGTGGTGCGGGGATCTTGGATTCTACCAGCAGAGTAGTGCACATCTCAACACCTCTCTTTCTGATCTCTCGTTGTAAGCGTGCTGTAAGCATAAACTTCAGAGAAATCTGATGAAACAGAGGAAATTTTACAGGGAGAATGCCTCTCACTGAACAAGCAGATAGACTTTTTCTCCACAGCATACGCGGCAATGGCGGCACAGATTGGAGCAGCAGAGGTGCAGGTATCGGAAGCAATGACATCTTCAGCTTCCTCAACTCCGACTGCAGAGCTTCTGATTCCTCTCAGCTGCACTTCATCTCAACTCTGATCGCCGCTCTTCAAGGTCAGATCAAAAAAATGTATAATATTGGAGCTCGTAAGTTGGTGTTCGTCGGCACCGGCCCTCTGGGCTGCTGCCCGGCGCAGAGAAGCGAGAGCAAGACCGGCGACTGCAATGGGGCGGCGAACGGCGCCTCCAATCTCTACAACCAGGCGGCGGCATCTCTTCTGAAGGAGATGAAGTCGGAGCTCGCCGGCATGAGCTACTCCTTCAACACCTCGCTCGCCTTGCTGCAGCTCATTCAGAACCCCTGCTGATCACGGTAACTTATGTGGTTTATTTATAGGAGTTTTTACATAGAGAACATGAAATTTATACGAAATTACATATTTTACCATCAATTCATAAATATTATCACAAATACACTATATTCATTTAAATTTTACGCATTTCACATATTTTACATCATATTCTTTGATAGTGAACTTCACATTTCTAAATTGACCTTGATCTTAACTATATTATTAATATATTAATTAAATACTATAAATAAATTAATTTATATAAATAATAATTTAAATATTTATGAATTTATGTATTTTAATTTATTTATTCTATTTAAAATTTCGAATTAGGGTGCCGAATTTAAATCCACATGACTATAATTTTTAATTGAAGTAAGAAAATTGATGTGTTTATAGTAAAAAATAAAAATATATATTAGAATTCAAATATTAATGAATTTATGCATTTTAATATGAAATTCAATTTGAAAGAATTCAATTTGAATGGTTTAAAATGAAGTTTCAACTCATGCATATAACTCGAAAAATCTTAAATCGGTTTTGAGTTAGAGGTTATATAAACATGTAAAATTATTTTTTTTGAGCTGACAACTGATAATATTTGAGACGGAGCAGAGCCCACGCACCACCAAACCAACAAGTGGTGTACCTTCTCGATTGTCATAGGGGCGAAAAGTGTTCGTCCAGGTCATTTCAAATTAGACAGTAATTAGTTGAGCAGTCAGGCGAGAGATTTTGTGGTAGGAAGGGGAGCTCAATCGAAGAGGCTAGCTAGCTAGGGATTGAGGATGAAGAGAAAGAAGGACAGGGCGGATAGGGGTGCAAATTGTATATATTCGGTTCTAAGAGGAATCGAAATTGAACTGACTAGAGTCGGTTCGATGATTTTAGGAACCAAATCAAGCTAGTTTACTAAACCCAAACTGAACTTAAATCAAATTTCTTAGTTCGAGTATGATTTTAAGCATGAAATATAATTTTCTTTCATACTATTTTAATGATATGATAACAAAAGAATTCATTCAAAATAAAAAAATTTTCTTATATAATTAAATTTATAAATTCAAATCGTGAATTCATCGCAACTCATATAAAAAAATTAATATTAACCTATATATTAAAAGGCCATAACCAATTAACTATACAACATTTAATAATCAATAATTAATCTGATTCTGGTCAGTTCCGGTTTATCCGAATAATAGAACCGAAAACCGATCTAAAACAATCGGATTTAGTAAATTTAGAACCAGATCCTAACCGAACCGAACTATAACCAAACCAAATTGATTCGATTGGTTTACTTTCGGTTCGATTCTCAATTTTTTAGGTTTATTTGCACACTTACACCCAAGGGTAGTTGGCGGAGAGAATGTTATTGTTGCCATATTCGTCAAAGATGAAATGAAACAGTCGTGTTTACAATGCAAAAGGGTATTATAGTCATTTCATATATATCGGATGAGTATGATATCACGACTTAAGCTAGGGACTTGATAGTAATTCAACTTAAAAAATATTTTTATATCTATTTATATATGTAATCTATATGATATAAAATGTTTATCATTAATATTCTTTTGTTCCAGCAGGAAGAGCCACATCTTCTGGGACTTCTACCACCCCACGGAGGCCACCACCGGAATCCTCGTCGATGAAGCTGTTGACGGGGTGGCGCCGCTAGTTTTTCCGGTCAATGTCAGGCGGCTGGCCGGCCCCTGAGGATTGCCTCGAGGGCATTGTAATTAGTTATCGTTTTAAGTTAAAAGAAAATAGATAGACTATTATGTAATTAAGCATCAAAAATGTCGGGAGAATCAGCATCAAGTTTAGCTCTTTATTTCATTTAAGTCGAGAAAAATTTAGTGTTTATCTAATTTTTCCATTTTAGGAATTAATGATGTGCTACAATCAAGTTCTGCTCTTAGATGTTTGAATTTTGACTATTACATGTATTTTTTATTAGGGGTAATTTCATTTAGGTCCTTGAGGTTTACTTGACTTACCATGTAGTTTTATAATTTTAAAAACATGCTAGATAGATCCCCAAAACTTACTGTATAGATCATTGTGATCCTTCTATGACGGTATCAGTTAAACGCTGTTAAAATTACGAAAATACTCTTTTTTACCTTCCATATTTTCGATCTCTGGCTGCTAGCAATGGCCTATACATGAGTAAGTTTTGGGGCTCTGTTTGACATATTTTTAAAATTGTGGACCTACGTGACAAGTTGAGTAAATCTCAAGGGCCTAAATGGAATTACTTATTTTATTATTTTGGTAACAACAAATGATATTTGAAATTGTTTTAATTCACTTAATTGGGATTTTACTTGGGTTTTTAATCTCCCTAAATATTAAACGATCAATTGCAAGGCTAATTGGGCTTAAAACAGGCCCATGATGGTGGCCCAAAATTAAAGGGAGATGAGATTTAAATCCCTTGATCTAATGATAAAATTTCGTAGAACCAAATAGAGAATTTTTAATAGTGTTCTCTTAGGCCAGCGGGAAAAAAAATTTGCCTGAAAATTAGGAAATTTTAAATTCAAACTATGATATTATCATAATTTTTAAGCGGAGAGAATTGTGATATCAAAAGATAAAATAAAATAAAAAAAAAATTAAAAGTTACTTAAAAGAATAAAAATAGAGGGTTCATATTAATATGATTTTCAACGATAACAATTAATATTTACTTATCAAATTAAAGATAACAAATTTAATTTTAACTCAAAATATATTACACCATAACTTTATATAATAAATGTCTCTATCAAACATCAATTTTAATTTTATAAAAATTAACTTTTACCAATAAACACACATTAATTTTGATTAAATCTAATGTCATTGTTCTAAAGAAAATTATAAATAATGGATGAGATTGAGAGAGTACAGATTATCATGCATGGAAGACAAAAATAAAAAAGATATACATATATATATATATATATATAATATAGATAAATCTCAATTATATATATATATATAAACAGAAAAATAAATTAAATTTTTATCACACTAAGTGAAGTCGATTATATTGATCTTTTATTTTATTAAAATAAATACATTTCAAGGTATATAAAAAATACTCTGTAAGGCTTTATTTAGTTGAAGGAAAAGAAAATAATTTTAAAAATTTTTATGAAATTTTTTAGAAAAATATGTATTATGTGAAATAAAGTGAATTAGTTATGTTAAAAATTATATTGAATGTGAAATAAAGTGATTGTTAATATTAAAATTTGTGTAGGATGAGATATAAAATAATTTTAATTTTTTTTTTTAAATAAATTTAAAATTTTGAGCATAGCTAAAATAAATTATTTGTTTAATCAGTTGCCAAACTGGGCCTTAATTACAAAAATGTATTCGGAAATAAAATTTTAAAACATTGAGCTTAATATGCTGCCCTAGCATTTTGTTTTTCCCACTTTAACCTTATTTGTCACTTTAACAGCAACGAATAATTTTCCATCAAAAAAAAGATATAATTGAATAATTCCCACAAATTTAATAATTATATTAAAAATATGACAATTGATGTTCAAATTATAGTGAAATAGATAATAACGTTATTAGCAGAATTCAAGCAGAATGGGTAGAATGGAGAAATACTTCTGGTGTGTTATGCGATAGAAAAATCTCATCCAGAATCAAGAATAAATTTTATAAAACTGTAGTAAGACCAGCGATGTATATAGTACAAAAATAAAATAAATATTGCAGAAATGAAGATGCTAAAGTGGATGTGTGGATATACACGAAAAGATAGAATGAGAAATGAGTATATCCGAAAGAAAATTAGTGTTGTACCAATTGAGGATAAACTTAAAGAAAGTCGACTTAGATAATTTGAATATATAAATTATAGGCCGATTGAAGCTCCAGTTAGAAAAATTGAGTTATTAGATTTTGCCAATGTACAAAGAGAAAGAGGAATATTAAAGAAAACATGACAAAAAACTATAAGCAATGATCATAGTTACTTAGACTTAGATAAGAATTTAGTAACTGATAGAGCGTAATAGAAATAAAGAATTCTGTAGCCGACCCCACCTAGTGGGATTAAGGCTTGATAGTTATTGTTGTTGTTGTTGCAACAAAATATCTGAACATTAAGTCCGACAGAAATATATAATAAAAATATTCTCCATATTAATAAATCGATCATTACTAATATTATTTTCATTTGTTATTGATAAATCACCTTCTTCAAAAGATAATCTTTGTCTCTTTTAGCTTGAAAATTTTATAAAATCCTAAGTGTGAGCATGACAATTTTTTAAAAATAAATATGTATTGTTATGATTATTTAAGTCAAATGATAATAATCTGGATTTCTTGATTTCAATTTATGCTCAAAATATTTCATCAACCCTAATTCAACAAGCAGTATTAAGGAAATTTAGAGATCATTTGGTTCGATGTTATCCTAATGTCATACTTAATTGAATGACTTGTTAAGATAATATTAAAAATAAGGATAAATTTCACCCAAGTCCCTGAGTTTAAGGATTATTATAACACAGATCTACGTTTTTAAAATTATATCATCGGGGTCCCTAGGTTTTCAAAAATTATCATCTGGG
>JAEMOT010002650.1:16137-28103 GCA_019297695.1 Apostasia ramifera | reverse complement strand
GGGAAGTCGCGGCTGTCAGATCTGGTGGAGAGAGGGAGGGTGGGTATAATGGTAATTTTGTATATTTTTTAATAATAAAAAAATAAAAAAAGGACCCAGATGATAAATTTTGAAAACCTAGGGACCTCGATGATATAATTTTAAAAACGTGGACCTGCGTGATAATAACCCTTAAACGCAGGGACCTGAGTGAAATTTGCCCTAAAAATAATAATAATAATATTTCTCAAAAATGATATTTAAATATCATCAAAGATTAAATAATATTTAGATAATATGATTACATTAAGATAATATTGAACCAAATGCCCCCTTAGAAAATGGAGATACGCAGCATAATTTACATTGAAATTTCAAAAGACATATATAGACAAATTGAAGAAGCATTATGATAAGATCGGTGTAATTAAGATACACGCAAGATAAATCAATTTCGTACTCGGGTTTAAAGGGTTTCCCCATTCCTCCATTTGGTACAATGTAGTTCATATAATTTATAAACAATTGCAGATGAATAGAAGTCTGAAAAGCTATAGTAATTGTGCGTTTTACTCTCCATAGATGACGTTTGATGATTAAAGATGTGCATTAAATTTACAAGGAGATTGACATCAAAGAAGGAGGCGCTATGATCTTCAATATGAAAATTATCGAAAAAAATAATATGGTTGAACATTAAAATTGTAGATATTTTTGGAACAGTTTTGTCAAAGGGATATATCAAAGATATTTCTTCGACTTTGTGACTTTTTTTTCTGAAGAAAATTCTTTAATTTTAAGTCTTATTTATTTAAAATATTTATTTAACACTAGAAATTTTCTACCGCAAGCTTAAAAATCTAATTTTAAGATATTACAAATCAAAGAATAATATTTTTTAAATATTAATATTTCTTATTTTTTAATTATTATGCTTTATGTACTACTTTTTATGCGATGGGAAAATATTTAACATGATGTTAAATTTTAGCTATTTATTTTTAATATATTTAATTTTTTTAATATTATTTTATTTTTAAATTATGTGTAATATTTTTAAAATGAAAAATGAGCTTATAGGAAATTTAGTAGTTTTTATTTTTATTTTTATTATATTAGTATAACTATTTTTAAAAAATTATGATTCAGTTATTAAGCTGCATGATGGTGATATTTTTTAATTCATTATAACATTAATTATTATTTCATATTTTCATTTAAATTTAATTTCAGCTATAGTTTTCAAATTTTCGAAGAGGAGGACAATCCAGCTGTTTCCATCCAAATATCCGCGCCGTAATAATCCAAATCGAGCCGTCCATTAGACAGTTCTCATTAGAATAAACGGTTCAGAACAACGCAATTGCTGTTTGGTGTTTTGAACTTGTCAGCATTTAGTAAAGCGCGTGTATGGGGGAGATCCCCTTGGAGGCGAATTCGGGCCGATTTGAAAGCTTCGCCCTCCATAATTACACATTTTGCGCTCTCTAAAATTAAACTTAATTCTCACGAAATCAGTACTATTTT
Source organism: Apostasia ramifera (assembly GCA_019297695.1). NCBI lineage: Eukaryota > Viridiplantae > Streptophyta > Magnoliopsida > Asparagales > Orchidaceae > Apostasia > Apostasia ramifera. The sequence goes on along the minus strand of JAEMOT010002650.1, from coordinate 26,597 downwards.
TACTCCCTATCCCTTGTTGTACGCCACTCCGTTCTCTCTCCTGGGCGCGAATCTACAATATCCGGTGGGTGCATTTATCGCCTGCGGAGAGGTAAAGCCCCCACCCCGTGGGCCCCACTCCACCCCGGCGACCCCGCCGCCCCCCACCACCACCCTCCTCTATCCCTCCCCGCACTCTCTCTCTCTCTCCCCCCTTTTTCTTTTTTTTTTTTTGAAGAATTTCTTTGCAGCAGAGTTGATTATTTCTTCTCTGACAATTCATCGTACCACCGTCTCCAGAATCGGATTCTTCCTCATCAGTTTATTCACCAGTCTCTCCCTCTTTGGGGGGGGAAAAAAGGAAATTGGAAGGGAATAAGATTACTGCAGTGTTGCTCTGTGCGTGGTCTGGGGAGGAAGGAAGAAGTACGAACAGCAATAGACGCGAGGAAGGGGAATTGGGTATTCTTGTACAGCGGTAGGATTGTAGGCTGAGGAGGGAGATGAGGGCACCTGGATCTGTAAAGGAGGAATCGGGTTCTGACATTAGTGCAGTTGTGAACGGCGGCGGCGTCGGAGGAGGAGCTGGGCAGCAGGGGTTGAAGAAAGGGCCGTGGACGTCGGCGGAGGACGCGATTCTGATCGAGTATGTGAAGAAAAATGGCGAGGGGAATTGGAACGCGGTTCAGAAAAACAGCGGCCTCCAACGCTGCGGGAAAAGCTGCCGCCTCCGTTGGGCGAATCACCTCCGCCCCAATCTCAAGAAGGGTTCCTTCTCCCCACAGGAGGAGATGCTAATCCTGCATCTCCACGCCCAATTGGGAAACAAATGGGCTCGCATGGCCGCTCAAGTACTTTCTCTCTCGCATTTCGTCTCCTCCTCTCATTTTCTTCTTTTTCTTCTTCTTCGATTGTGATCATCTTTCTGTTTAGTTACCGGGAAGGACAGATAATGAGATAAAGAACTACTGGAATACAAGAATCAAGCGGCGGCAGAGGGCGGGTCTGCCGCTATACCCGCCGGAGATCCAGCATCAGATGGCGCTGAGAAACCAGATGCAAGCATCGGCTTCTTCGGGAATAACTCCGCCGCTTCTAGCCCAGGCGACTCAAGCGCCTGCTACTGCTCCGGTGTCATCTTCGTCGCTCTCATTGTTCAATTCCGCCTCGCTGTCGCCGGCGGCCACTCCTATGCCTCTCTACTCTACAAACCCTTTTGGAGCAAAGAATTTCTCCTTCCAGTTCCCTCTCACCCCTGTTACCCAGACGGCCGCCGCGGCTTTGTTCCCTAATACTCTATCCCCTGTTTCTGCTGCCGTCGCTTCTCAGCAACTCCAATACGGAATGGGAAACTTTGAACTCAGCCCACCGCCGCCGCCTCTTCACTCGCCGTCTTACTCTATGAAGATGGAGCTCCCTTCAAGCCAATTATTCCCTGAGTCCGGCGGAGGGCAGCTCTCTCTGGGGCAGGGCAACAGCGGACTCCTTGATGCTCTACTGCAAGAATCGCATGGCGTCGGAAATTTGGTCAAGGACGGTCCGCTGCTGGAACCGCTGCCGATAGCCTCCGGCGGCCGCTCCGGGGATCCTCTTTGTATGTTCCGGGATTCGGAATTCTCCATTGGTGAGTGAGCCTTTTCAATTCCACTCTCTATGCCGACAGTCAAATGAAGAATTCGCTCGTCCTTCTTCAAACCGAATTTCAATTTCTCCGGCGAATCTATTTCTTGCTATGATGCTGTCTACTTCTTTTTCTAGCAATCCAAGTAAAGAGGGAGTCGCCGGAATCAGTTCCGCCAGCCGTCACTGCAGCGAACCACGACATATCCACGCTGCTCGACATCATCCCTGCGCACTCCGCATCGCCGGCTCCAGTGACGTCCTCCTCGGCGCTTCCTGACTGGTGCAAGAACTGCGACAGCGCCGGCGAGTTCTCCAACGGCCCCTCGTCTGTGGTGACCGACGACGACCTGAGGCTCGAGATGCAGCAGCTTGCCTCTACGCTCTCTCCGGCTCCTGTCGAGCACGACTGGGGCCTGGGCTCCTACTCCTGGGACAACATGCCCAGCATCTGCTAAGATTTCACGCCGCCGGCCGGCGGCGATGAATATTGGTACATGATTATTATCTCTATTTTCCCGTGATCTTCAAATTTGACTTAAAAACTGATGCCATGAAAACTCATTGAAGAATAATGAAATATTGGACTATAGTTTAATCATAGTATGTAAAAATTGCTGCAAAATGTTGTGTTTTGAGAGCTGCGAGTTCGCGGGGGTCCGGCTCGACTCAAATTTGAACTTCAAGTTCGAATTTCATCGATTCAAAACTAAACTACTTTAAGCCTATTTGTTGATTATGATCAAATTTGATCATCTCTTTGCATCAGTGTGCAGTGTATATAATGACATTGTCTATATGAGTTATTGTATGCATAAAAGTGTGTTTATATATGTCTAATTTTGTTCTTACATGAGTACATATATATATATATATATATATATATATTTTTTTTTTTTGTTGATGGAACGATATTTATACTCTAATTCAATTTACATTGTCGAGTCGTACGGAATCCAAGTCGATTTATTTTAATATGTAGGAATTTAGTTGGCGTATAATATAATTGAGTTTGAGGAGGTTGATTTCATTAGTGTTGAAGAGGGTTTGCATCGAGTTGAGTTTGATCATGTCAGTTTCGCTTTTGAATTGCATCTAAATTAGAGCAAGTTAATCGAATTATTCTTTCATTAGATTTGATGTCTGATTTAAGTTCCGGTAATAATACTTAAATTGAATTTGCTACGCGCAATTCATTGTATATATATGTATATGTAGATGTATACATCGAAGACTAATTTAATTTTAGTTTGTTTTATTTAGAGCAATCTTGCTATGTAATCTTAATAACAATGTGATATTTTAAATAGTTAAAAATTAGTGCAATCTTGAATTTTTTAATTTTTTTTTGCCCTTCTTAGACGTGTTTTTTCAGGATAAATAGCATTTTAATATATAAGTTCTGCTACTTTTAGGTCATGTTTGACGTGAGGATCAAAATTAAGATAAAAATGGTACTAGTTTAAAATATAATAATAATAATAAATAAATATATTTAATTATTCTACACAAATTTTAATATAAAAAAATATTATTTAACTTCACGTACTCAATAATTTTTAATAAAAATATTAACTTTATTTCACATCTTTGATCAAAATACTTGAATCGAGCATTTTTTTATGGGGTTTTTACATACATGACATAAAATTTACAGGAAATTACGCATTTCACCATCAATTCGTAAATATTACCACTATCACTTCATATTCATTTAAATTTTACGCATTTCACATATTTCACATATTTCACATATTTCATATACTTTATAATATTATATGTAAATTAAAATGCATAAATTCGTTAATATTTAAATTCTAATATATTTTTTATTTTTTACTATAAACACATTAATTTTCTTACTTCAATTAAAAATTATAGTCATGTGGATTTAAATTCTGCACCCTAATTGGAAATTTTAAATAGGATAAATAAATTAAAATACATAAATTCATAAATATTTAAATTATTATTTATATAAATTAATTTATTTATAGTATTTAATTAATATATTAATAATATAGTTAAGATCAAGGCCAATTTAGAAATGTGAAGTTCACTATCAAAGAATATGGTGTGAAATATGTGAAATGCGTAAAATTTAAATGAATATAGTGTGATAGTGATAATATTTATGAATTAATAGTGAAATGTGTAATTTTGTGTAAATTTCATGTCCTGTATGTAAAAATTCTTTTTTTTATTTAGACCAAAATACATAAAAAATATCAATATTATATAAAATATTTTTTTTTTATATTAGTATTTGTGTATAATAATTAAAAATATTTATTTATTATTATTATTATTATTATTATATTTTTAAATTAGTATTATTTTTATCCTGATTTTGGTCTTCGTGCCAAACAGGGTCTTAAGTAAAGATCAAAAAGTATTCTTTTTCTAATGACAGATGATATTTTTATAATAAAAAATTATTATTTTTTTTATAGATTTTTTAGTGATATTTGTCTAATAGTATTTCTCATTCAATCTTGTTGTAAAATTAAATAATTTTATAAGTTTTTTTATTGTTAAAGTAATATTTGTTATAAAAAAATAGAATAATTACCTACCACACTATTTAGTTTTATTTATGCATTATCCATCTATTCTTAGTTAATTACGCTATACACACTTAAAATATTAGAAAATCTTACATACGTACACTTTAACTTGTTTTCATTATAATGAGTAATCGTAATTTCCAATAACCTAACTATAGTTAAGTTACAAAAAATCTGAGTCGTTCATTATATTATTTTAAAGATATTTAAATATATTTTGAGTGAAAATTATAAAATTTTGATGTTTAGGTGGTGGCAACGGAAGGAGACATCCACGACGTAAATTGATTTTAGAATAGATCAGCGCTTTAGTATGGCATCGAGGAACAAAAAAAATATGTACTATTAAAGATAAAAATATAATTTTAATAATTTCCTAACAAAATATTTTTTTTTTCAAATAAATTTTGATTGAATTTTAACTCAAGTGTGTGTATGTAAGATTTTGTAATATTTTGAGTGTGCATAGCATAATTAACTAAAAATGGATGGGTAATGTGTAAATAAAACTAAATGGTGTGGCACGTAGGTAATTATCTCAAAAAAAATTGATAAATCAACTTATCTAATTTGAAAATTATAAAAAGCTATGTGCATGCACGTTAGAATATATAAAGAAAACTCAAATGCTATCTATTAATTCATTCAATGTGTCTATTAATAATTGGAAAAAAGAATTAATTAAATAAATCTATGGTTAATAATAATTTTCTGCAGAATAAATTTAAATAAACAAAATTATTCATAACATTTAAATATTATATATAAATATATAATTTATTCAATGAGTCTATTAATAATTGGAAAAAAGAATTAATTAAATAAATCTACGGTTAATAATAATTTTCTGCAGAATAAATTTAAATAAATAAAATTAATCATAACATTTAAATATTATATATATATATATATATTTATGTGTAAAATATTATATATATATATATATATATATATATATATATATTGCTTGCATTCAAAGGGTGCATCTGGATTGCATGACCGGTGATTACTTCTCCATGCATAATACGTGCTTGCCTTGAACTCCCCTATCTTTCTTCCTTTGTTATTTTTAATTAAAATCTTTATTTTTTTTATCATTATTTATCTAGTAATTCTAAAAATCTCTTTTCCTTCAAGATAAAAAGAGATTCTGAGAAAAATAATATAAATTTGAGATAATTACCTGCGTATCACACTATTTAATTTTATTTATATTTTACCCATTTATTCTTAGTTAATTACGCTATGCACACTCAAAATATTACAAAATCTTACATACACACATTTGAGTTAAAACTTAATCAAAATGTATTTAAAAAAAAATTTCGTTAGTAAATTATTAAAATTATATTTTTACCCTTAGTGGTACATATTTTTCTATTCCACAATGTCATATTAAAGTGCTAATTTGTCCTAAAATCAATTTACGTCGCGGATATTTCATTTCTTTACTGTCACCTGAACATTAAGGTTTTAAGATTTTCACTCAAAATATATTTAAATATCCTTAAAATAATAGGATGAACGACTCAGATTTTTTGTAATTTAACTATAGTTAGGTTATTGAAAAATTATGATTACTCATTATAATAGAAATAAGTTAAAATGTGTGTATATAAAATTTTATAATATTTTGAGTGTGCATAACGTAATTAACTAAAAATGAATGGATAAAGTATAAATAAAATTAAATGGTGTGACATGTAGGTAATTATTTTTATAAATTTTCATAAAGTCAATGTAGATAATGTAAAAAAATGCAAAATGATAGAAGGATAAAAAGAATGTGTACTTAATGCAATTATATTTTATTTTTTGATATAGTGGATTTAAATTAGAGCAAATTACATTTAAGCTTTTGAGCTTGGGGTATAATAACACACAGGTCCACTATTTTAATTTGCAGAGTCTGATATAATATATTAATTAAATTTATTTTAAAATTTTTTAATATTAAATTCTTATAATATACTAAAATTGTCTTTCTAATCTCTATCCTCTCTCTCTCTCTTTGCTACACAACTGTGATCGGAGTCACAGTTGCGAGGGGGCAGCTGTCGAAGGGTTGACCTCACACTGATTGCCCTCATGAGGGGATGCACAACCCCTCGCAACAGGGACGGTGTGGGGCCAGCCCTATTGCGATAGCCCTCGTGGGGGAGTACACAGTAGCCAACTTTGTGCCGCGTGTTGTGTCCTTGCGAATGGCTACATCACATGCATGCAGTCGGCTGCCGTGCAACTCCCCACGAGGGCTAGGAGCCACACGTGGCTGCGCATACCAAGGAGGGAGAGAGAGAAAGAGAGCGAGAAAATTGAGGGGATAATTTTAGTATTTTATAAAATTTTAATTCTAACAAATAACATTATTATAATTAATATATTATATAGATCTAATTAATATTAAATTTTAAAATTATGAATTTGCATGATATTATATTAATTTTAATGTAATTTACTGATTTTTACCCGAAATAAAAATTTGCGTAACTGATTAACTACATAATTAGATTTAATATCATAAGTGCTTTGCTGGTAATTTTAAATCAAGAATTCAAGCACAGTGGAAGCAGGAAAAAATGTTACGCTCCCGTTTTGCGCGAAAACTAAAATCAGGATGAAAATAGTATTAATTTAAAATAATAATAATAATAATAATAAATAAATTTTTTTAATGAATTATTCTACACAAATTCTAACATAAAAAAAATATTATTTTACTTCACATACTCAATAATTTTTAATAAAAGTATTAATTTTATTTCACATCTTAGGTTAAAATATTCGATTTGAATATTTTAGTCTAAGATGTGAAATAGAGTTGATATTTTTATTGAAAATTATTGAGTATGTGAAGTAAAATAATATTTTTTTATATTAGAATGTGTAGAATGATTAAAAAATTATTATTATTATTATTATTATTATTATTTTTTAAACTAGTATTATTTTGATTCTGATTTTGGTCCTCGCGTCAAATAGGACCCACTCTTTTAGAATTAACTTTAAAAATTAAATTTATTTTACATCCAACACAAATACGAATATTAGAATTAACTTTACTTCACATTTTATATATTTCTTAATATTAAACTAAATTTTTTTTTCATTAAATTTATGAGATAAAATATTTTTTTTTTCTTATTAAAAATTTAACCCACAGATCAAACGAGACCTTATGAACCTTAATTGATCAAATGAAATGCATAAAGGGTTGATTTATGATTGTTTTATTTACTAGACTAAATTAAATCTCTTTAATTAAATTATAATCACATATTTTTTTCATGATTTAAATTCGACTTAGGAATTAAAATCTATCATTCTACAGATTTAAGAATGTTAATTTCATCAAAATTCAAACTTTTGAAGCTCATTTTCCCAAATTATAACATAAAAATAATTAAAAATAATAATTTATTAAGATAAATTTTTGAATTGATTTTTATTTATAAAATATTATGACTAAAATAACAAATTTTAAGTTAAATTATAGATTATATTACATATTAATTAAAAATTATTTCGTTAATACATAATTATCTTTATATATATTTATATGTTAATTAACCTAAGCTTCACTCTCCACCTTTGCCCTTAATTAAAGTTATATTAGAGATGAAATATGTATCTGAAATTTTAGGTCTAACATTAATCTTTGAATAATTGAGCTTCAATTTAATTATTTTTAGTATTTTCTTTAGAGTGTATGAATAGAATTAATATTAATTTTTTATTTAGGAGAAAAAAAAACTGTCTTGAGGTACCAAACAGTTCTACGTACAACAAATTTACAGTTTATTTGAGGCAGAAAGATATTCGTTTTTATATAAGATTTAGGAGACGTTTGGTTCAATATTGTCTTGATGTTATGTTATGTTATTTAGAGAAATCAATTATTTAGTTTAATGACATCTATAAATGATCTTTTAAGAGATTATAAAATTATTAATTAAAAGATGACTTCTAAATTATATAACATAACACCAAGATAACAACGAACCAAATGTTCTGTTAATATTATGTGCTTATAATATGCATCATCATATATCTATATATTATATGCTATACTCTATGTATTATGATGTGATTATACTGTATATATGCTATAAAATTCAAGCTATCATATTGATGATTTTGACTTATAGTTATAAAATAGATAAATTAAAAACAAGTTAAAAATTTTCTTGACGTATCAAATATGTTTGTGGTAAATAAAGCATCCTTCGAAAGTTAGCGAGAGGAACTCCTCTCTAAAGAGTAAATAGAAAAGAGATTTTCTAGTAAAAAAAGAATACAAGAAAAAAAAAATTTCTATAAAAAAAGACAAGAAATAACGTAGGGATAATTACCTACATGCCATATAATTTAATTTTATTTCTGCTTTACCCATCAATTCTTAATTAATTATACTATGCGCACTCAAAACATTACAAAATCTTACATACACACATTTGAGTTAAAATTTAATCAAAATTTATTTAAAAAAAAATATTCTGTTAGTAAATCATTAAAATTATATTTTACTCTTAATAGTATATATTTTTTTCTTCTTCAATACCACTCTAAAGCGCTGATTTGTCCTAAAATCAATTCACGTCGCGGATGTCTTCTTCCTTTGCCGCCACCTAAACATTAAGTTTTTAGAATTTTCACTCAAAATATATTTAAATATTCTTAAAATAATATGATGAATGACTCAATTTTTTTGTAATTTAATTATAGTTAGTTTATTAAAAAATTATAATTACTCATTATAATAGAAATAAATTAAAATGTGTGTATGTAAGATTTTATAATATTTTAAGTGTGCATAGCGTAATTAACTAAGAATAGATGGGTAAGATATAAATAAAACTAAATTGTGTGGTATGTAGGTAATTATCCCTTTTATATATACGTACCAAATAGGGAGGCAAATTATGGCTTAAAAGGCGCATTATTATAGCCTAAGCTTTTCTCATTCTGGGCCGTGGGAAAATGGGCCAGCCCATAAAGCTACATCCTTCTATTAAAGCCCATTTCTCTCTATATTTGCTGTTAATAGTGGGCCCAATTGATAGATGCTGTCCTTTTCCATTTTTTTCTTCCTACTTTTCTTATATATTTCAAAAATGATTTTTCATATATATATATATATTTATATATGTATATATATATATATATATATGTATATATGTATGTATATATATATATATATATATTTATATATCTACACACATATATTGAAGCTTATTTTTAATATTGAGTTATAGAATTTACGCACTAGAAAAAAGACTTAGGAGTCATTTGATTTGATATTATTTTGATATTATATTATATTATATAGATATTATTATATTTAAATATTATTTTTTGAGTGATATTTTTATAATTTTTTAACAAATTTTCTAAAGATATCATCGAATCAAATAAATATTTTTTTTAAATAACATAACATAATATCAAAGTAATATTAAACCAAACACTCTCTTAAATATATTAAGATTAATGCTATATATTATGAAAAATATGTCTAAAAATTTAGCACAACGAATTTGAAAATGCTTGTTCATTCATTTTATCGTTTACAACAAAATGATAGCTTAAAATTAACCTAATTTAATTTTAAACAAGCATATCACATCATACATAAAATTTAATATTAAAAATTAATTTTATTTCATATCCTACACATATTAAAAAAATAATAACTAATTTATATCACATTCCTCACATATTCCGATAAAATAACTAATTTTATATCATATCCTTCTCATATTTCAGTATAATAACTAACTTTATTTCACATTATTCACAATTTTTAATAAAAAATATCTCTATCTAAATTTAATTTTAATTTTATTAAATTTAAATTTTATAAATAAATAGGCCCTAATTGTTTAAAAAATCAAAGATCAATAGTCGGTAGACCAACAAAAATGTTATTGAAAGTAAGTTGTAATAAAAGATTCAAGTTGAAGATCAAATCTAAATTATGAGTGCATGCATATAAATATAAATATAAATATATATATATATATATATATATATTTATTTATATATATTTTAAGATCAAATGTGATACTACATTTTCTTTTGGGATTTTTACATACATGATATAAAATTTATACGAAATTACGTATTTCATTATTAATTTATAAATATTACCACTATCACACCATATTCATTTAACTTTTACGCATTTCACATATTTCACATATTTCATATACTTTATAATATTATATGCAAATTAAAATACATAAATTTATTAATATTTAAATTCTAATATATATTTTTATTTTTTACTGTAAA
>JAEMOT010002650.1:1231-15967 GCA_019297695.1 Apostasia ramifera | reverse complement strand
GTATTTAATTAATATATTAATAATATAGTTAAGATCAAGGCCAATTTAGAAATGTGAAGTTCACCATCAAAGAATATATTGTGAAATATGTGAAATGTGTAAAATTTAAATGAATATGGTGTGATAGTGGTAATATTTATGAATTGATGGTGAAATGCGTAATTTTGTGTAAATTTCATGTCTTGTATGTAAAAATCTTTTTTTTTTAAATTAAAAATATTATACGTATATTTTTATTTATTATGTGTGGCCGGCTACTATTGACTTATCGTTTGTCAATCTGTTAAACCGTTAATCGTTATTAATAATAATTGTTGACGTAGGATTTGGGGATCCCAAGAAACACCGAAGAGAGAGAGAGAGTTCCGGGAGACGGCGGCGCGCAAAGGGGGGTGAACCTGTTTATGAAGGCTCAGGGAGAAGATTCAATCCAAAGCAACCAGAAAAGCGCACAGAGATTTAAGGTGGTTCTGGGAGGAAATCCCCTACGTCCACCGGTCGGTCAGCGAAGGAGTTTCACTAATCAGAAAAAGATAGCCCTGAAGGCTGTACAATGTTCTTAAGAAAAGAAGAGGAAGAAAGGAAGAAGAAGAAGAAGAGAGAGACGGAGAAGGTCAGGAGCTCCTCAGTTGGGGCCCTGATACAATGAATAATTGTTTTCTTCTCTTTTTTCTCTCTCGTTTCCGCTAATCTCTGGTATCTTTTCTATATCCTCCTCGCTCCCTCCTTTTTGGCCGGGACTGTTCAGCGGTTTTTATAGTCGTTGACGCGCGTAGCTCCACCCTGGTTTTCCGGAGAAAAGGTGATGGATGAGCTCTGAATGCCGCTTGTCTGTCACTGGAGAGGTCCGCAGCTGTACGAGGAAGATAACATCTTTTAATGCTGGTACTTTTACGGGGGGAGCGTCTGTACGGAAATCAGCGGGGTTAGGTGAAGTTGATTGTGACAGGCGTTACCTCGTACCCTCGGGCCCGAGGGTACGAGAGATGATCCTAGAACGTCGTGGTCGATGTTTGAGTAAATCCTCGTGCCCGAGGTTTGACTTGGGTCAATAGTCCTGCAAAACTGGAAGCTGAGTCAGCAAATCAATCAATCAAGTACAGACCCGTCGGGCGCCACGCGTTCGGCCAGGATGCAGCGCAGGAACCACGTGTTAATAATAATATAGACTGATAAGGTACATCTTAATTTTGTTATAGATATATGTTCTCCTTTAAAGAAATCAAACAAGATCACATTTCAGATTACTTAAAATATATTCTTTTCAATTTTTCTAAAAAAAAAATTTGTATCACTATTGAGAATTCATTTACTTGCATTTAAATATAAAAATATCGCATAATATAATATATATATTTTTTTTTATAAGATTATATGTATATCGAGTAATGTAAATAGTGCGGTCGATTTTTTAGCTCATTATGCTGCATTTTTTCCCATTATTTTTTGTAATATTTTCAGAGATGATATTTGTTGAATTCTACAATATTCATAGTATTATTTTAATTTAATATTATGATTTTTCACCTTTCAAAAAATAATTAAATAAATATATTATATTCAGATTCTTAAATTAAGTTCATCTTTCACATCAGTTGAATCATTTTACATCAATATTCAGAATTATTTTTCAAAATTTATTTTACTTATTTGCTTTTCACGAATTTAAAGCATGGCCATTCAAATCTCTCTCACGTGAGGGTGTTAATATGAATCGAAAATCAAAAATTGATCAAAAATTAAATTAATTTTAGATCAAATTAAAATTAAGTCAATCTAAATGAGCCTACTAACAAGTTAAAAGTTCAGCTCGATAATAATTTCGAGTCGATTTTGAGCCGGAGTTAGCTCGGCTCAAATTAAAATTTATTTTATATTATAATATATATATATATATTATAAACTGAGCCGATCTCGAGCCGAATCGAGTTGAGCTTACCCAGCTCGAGATCGGCTAAAATAATTTGAAATTTGATTCATTTTTGAGCCGAAATCAGCTCGAAATCAATTGGAATCGACTCGAGCCGGCTCGAAGTCGAACCCAATCGAGCTCAAGTCGATCAAAATGTGATCAATCCGATTTCGAGCCAGTATTAGCTTGGCTCGAAATCGAATCGGTAACAGCCCTACAGTTTCTCGTTATCTTTTGTCAGATTTTAGCTTTTTCTTTTTGTTAAAATCATGTAAGTGTACGTTAATTTATTTGCAACATTAGAGAGAGAGAGAGAGAGAAGAAGAAGAAATCTAAAATCATTTCGTCATCAGAAAAAAATATTTTAGATGAATCACATTAAAATAAATTTAAAAAAATGAGGAAATTACATGAAATAAAAATTAGAGGGAGATATTGACTTCTATAGAATAAATAAAGAAATAATGGATCTATATGTAAATGGAAGATCAAACATATCATGGACCCAATAGTAAGTTATCTTATTTTGAGTTAGTGCCATGTAATTTCACAAAAGAACTTTTTCCTCCAAATATGCTTGCTTGATCATAAAAAAAGTTTAGGTATCATGCTACATGATTTAGATAACAATTCCAAAAAAAAAAAAAAAATTGTGACGAAGAAATCTACATGAAGCGTTACCCAAAATTTTTAACATAAGACCTCATTTGCTTCGAGTTTTTTTTTGTTGAATAAAAGAGAAAAATATTTTATTTTTTTAAGTTTAATAGAAGATAAATTTATTTTAATATTAAAAAGTATGTAAAATATGAAATACTTTTAATTCTAATATTCGTATTTGTATTAGTTGTGAAATAAAATTAATTTTTGTAGCTGAAATTTACATTGAGCAAAAAAATTACTTCGAACTGAAGAAAATTGAACTTTCAGCCACCAATTTAAAGTTTAATTAATTAAATTTAGTTGAGCTTTCAACATTTGTTCGACTGATACTAAGCTGTTCTTCACATTTATTTTAATCTAAAAAAAATAAAAATGTTGTTCTTGAATATATACTGAATTACAATTTTTTTCCTTATGTGATTTATTTCTCCTAGATTAGTAGGGATGGTATCGACGGATTTGAGTCGGATTTGATAAAATTTATATCTTTTTTTTTTATTATTACTCATACTCGCGTCATTCACACTTCTACTTTATTTCTGTCTCACTTTATTTTTGCAATCTGTGCCCGCTTTATTATGCTTCTCCCTATTCCACCTCACTCAAAATTTATTATTAATTATTTATTTTAAATAAAAATAAAGAGACACTATTTAATTAAATTTTTTAATTTTAAAATTATGTAATAATATTTAATTACTAGAAGATTATCTAAATTCGTACTGTTTCATAATAGAGCGGGCTGGTTGAGAGTTATGGGTATAGTTATAGGATTTATACTTGTTTTATTAGGGGCTGATCGGGGCAAGTTAAATGAGCGTAGATATAAATTAATAACCTTGTTTATTAATTTGATTTTTTTTTTTGGATAAACTTTAACATCTTGTATTTTATCTTAATTTGTTTTATAAATATTTTTTGAGTATCTCTCCCAAAATATTTTGCTCTATGGCAAAGATATTTTTTTTTTAAAATCATGAGATTAAATGGAGTGAATTTCTTTTTTTTTTTTATAGGAAAAAATCTAGTGAATTACATCCACATATATATAATATATAATTATTAATGATCATTTTTTAATTTTTTTATAATTTGTTTTTGATATATATATATATATGATGAAAAATAAAATTAATTAATTATGAGAATATTAAATAAAATTAATTGATGTATTAAAAATTATATAGATTAATTATTTTTTTAAAAAAAACTAATTATGATCAAATTGATGATCAATTATATAAAGGCTAAATAATTGATTCATGGCATGAATCCCTATTTTATTTATTTATTTCTTTATTTATTTATTCAGAATATCTCTTAAATAATCCTTTTTATTTTTTTTATTTTTTTGAGAAGGATTCAGAAATGTTGCATGCTCCACATGTCTGTATGAAAGCGTTCAGGCTATGCGCCTCACGGTCTCAGGGACTTTATGGTAATTTGAGCCTCAGCAGGGAGGTAATTTTGTAAATTTTTGATCTTCTTCTTTCTCTGCCTTCAGCATTTCAAGTCTACTGCGTCCGCCTCGTCTCGCCGGCAGCACACTTGGCGTGTTCTCGCCATTTCCCATTTTCTTCCCCTCAAAGAGAAGATTTCAGAAGCCAACAGAAAAGAGCTCAGAGTATTGGGAGGCGAAAATCAGTACCATCTCTCTGTGTAGCAGCGTGTGATGATCTAGATATCTTCACTTTTCAAATTTGAGCTCCATATGTCGTTGGTGGAAACTCTATGGAGGGTCGAATTTCTGTGTTTATCTGTTTTTTTTGAAGATTTTTGATGGGATTAGTAGTGAAAACGGTGGTAGGCATGAGTTCGAAGAGCAGAGGAGGGGTTGGAGGCGGAGAGGCTTCGGCGAGGAGTATGGTTTCCCGAAAATGGACCTTGTTGCTTTGTGTCGGGAGCTTCTGCGCCGGTCTCTTCTTCACAAACAGGTGCCTTCTCGGATTCCCCTTTGCCCTATTTCTTGTTTTCTTTGGTTTGCTTTTGGTTGACCTGAAACTAGTTTCGGCCAGGTTATTCATGGAATTTTGGGAGTTCTGTATCAACGAATTGTCTGATTTAGAATGAAATGGTTCTCTCTTTTTTCCTCTTCCTCTTCTAAACTCGGAGAAGAGAATATTAGGTTAACAGTTGCTTGTGTTGGTAAAAGCCGGAAAAACTAAAATCAAGCCTTTATCTTCTTTTATGCTTTGGGTTGATGGAGCTTCTCTACAAGCTATAGACTAATCTAGTTTTCTGTTAATGTATTGTTCCAAGAAGTTGAAGCAGGATTAACTTTTGTTCAGGAATCAGGTTAAGTAGATTTAAGATTTCATATTACAGTAAAAGGGATTCAAACCTTTTATGATCATCAATGAAATAGTCCTCTCTTCCCCTTAAACTAGAATTGTTGATTTAGCTTAACATTTTATTTTGTTGACAAAACCTGGAAATACTAGGAGATTCAAACTTTTAACTTTTCTATATGATGCTTGGGGGTGATGGAAGTCCTTGACAAGCTGTAGATTGATCAAGCTTTTTGTTGATGGATGGATTATCGTACTAGGATGAAATTAAAATAATTTTTGGTCATGGATCATGCGATGCCTATCAAATCTTTCAAAGGGCTGGTATTTTGTTATGATAGTGGGGATGGATGGTTTATGAATGCCAAGTCGGGAAGAAAAGACCAGAAAGCTGACTTGGGCTATGTTTACCTGGTGAATGAGGGGCAGAAAGTGAAAATCTCTAGTTAATGAATGTTGCAAACTATGGTTAATGATGAATCATTATGAAACCATTTATTTCCTAATGAAGTCTTCTCACTGTCTAGTCTTCGTGATTCATGTTGCATGTTGTTTCTAATTTTGTATGTTATATATGTTTTGATTTTATCTTCATTTATCAAGCTAAAGTTTGATCATAAACTAGTTAATTCTATGTAGAATGTGGACAATTCCTGAACCTAAAGAAATTATCAGAAGAACAGGAAACAAAGAGGCCAAGATGGAGCTAATTGCTAGTGATTGTGATGTGAAATCTGTAAGTGTCAGACTTTTGTGTATGTTTTTATCGCTTAAAATTGTGATAGGGTAATTATGTTGAAAATATCCGTAACACTTAATTCTTCATTTTAATGCTTACCATATCTTTATCGTTTTAAGCGATGTCTCATATGTAAAGCTTAATATTTGTTTTTTATCATCAGATAAGTACGAAACAAGAATCCAATGATATTTCAGGTGAATTCTCAAAGACTCACCACTCTGTACAGTAAGTCAATCTTGCTTATAGCCCACTAGCTTTAGGAGTATTAATCTTTCTGCTGAAGTTGCCTTCAACTACGGACTAGATGAGCACTTGCTCTATGCAGGACATTGGATAAAACGATATCAAACTTAGAAATGGAACTAGGTGCTGCCAAAGCTGCACAAGAATCTTTCCTCAATGGTTCTCCAACATCAGGCAATACTCCGGTGAAGAAAAGAAAATATCTAATGGTGGTTGGAATAAACACAGCATTTAGCAGTCGTAAAAGAAGAGATTCAGTTCGTGCCACATGGATGCCACAAGGTTTTCAGCTGAAGATATTTATTTTGTATATTATTACCAGATTTGGTTGTTATCTGCCTTGGAATGAATTATAAATATTCTTTTGAAACAAAAGTAGGTGAAAAGAGAAAGAAGCTGGAGGAGGAAAAAGGCATTATCATTCGATTTGTTATTGGACACAGGTTAGCAACTTTTTGTCAAACTTGTAGTTTAGTTGTAAAATAATGGCAATTTAACTGTATATCTAGTGATAAAGGATGTTAATTTGTTTAGCAAATAACATATGTGATAATAGCTTTTCCATACCTCCATGTGCATTCCATGTTCTCTAATAAAATTCTCTCTTATCATCTCCATGTAGCATCTTTTTTAATGCACCTTCACTAATTTTGAGTGTTTCTTCATAGTGCTACATTGGGTGGAATCCTAGATAAAGCTATTGAAGCAGAGGACATGAAACACGGGGATTTCGTGAAGCTGGTAGTTTTCTTTATTCCTGTTGTGTTTATATATTAAGCAGGGAGACTTTATTAAGAATGTTGTGCTATGTTGATCCTCTAAATGAAAAAGGCTTAATAGAGGAGCAACATAGTACAATATTACTTAAGAATTAAATAGATTGCAACTTGATCCCTTACTTTTTAGAAGTTATGAAATTGTCCGAGTTTCAGTAGGTTCCATATATAAGTCCTCTGACAACAAAAGATGATATTATTCTTTTGGAAAGTTTGATATAGATCTTTTTCTTTATGATAGTTTAAGACATGGGCTTTACTCTTCTCTTCATTTCTACTTCTCCATCTTCTCTTTCGGCAAGAAAAGGCAATCTGACCTAATTGTTTCCATAGGTTTGCCCGGGATAAAATCTGACTTGTTAGGATATTGTAAAGATATTCTCTAAATTTGTGATGTGATTATTTAAAAGGTTGAATTTCTACAAACTTGCAAAATTTAGTTGTATGATTGCAAGTCTTTTGCTAAGCTTCTGCAACTTAATTATAGTTTTTCATTCCATTATTATTTTTAACTCAATTAGATTTGAATCGTATTTTTCATTATCTTTTGTCAGGATCATGTTGAAGGGTACCTTGAATTATCGGCCAAAACCAAAGCATATTTCGTTACTGCTATCTCCATGTGGGATGCTGAATTTTATGTTAAGGTTGATGATGATATACATGTAAACATAGGTAAGCCTTACTTATCTATATTGTGATTGTTGGGTATATATCAAATCCCTGTTTTTTTTAAAGATTTTAAATTATCTTTTTTGATCAACTAAACTTCTTTCGGGTGCTTGCTACTGATATATACAGTCTTGTAACTTTTGAAATTATGAAGTGGTGTTTTATTCATTGCATACTTACTTCCAAAATTTTGTATAATATCATATCAAAGAAACTCACCCGTTAGCTTTCAGATGCTCCTATTGGCTATTTCCTATTTACTTAATCAGTACATGTTCCTGACAGTTTGTAAACTATCATTGCTTTGTTGCAGCAACTCTGGCTACCACTTTAGCAAGGCATCGTTCCAAGCCAATGGTGTACATTGGGTGCATGAAGTCCGGCCCCGTGCTGGCACAGAAGTATGTTTAATTTTATTGGGAAAAGATCTAGATGAACAAGCAGTGATATGAAATTGGCTTCATGAATTAGAATTTTCATCTGCCAGGGGGGTGAAGTATCATGAACCTGAGCACTGGAAATTTGGGGAAGCAGGTAACAAATATTTTCGGCATGCCACAGGTCAGCTGTATGCTATTTCAAAGGATTTGGCTTCCTACATATCCTTAAACCAGTAAGCCAACGGTTTTGCTCAATGTAGACTGATTTTGGTTCCATTATGAACATAAGATGTCCTCATTGATTTCTCACGTTAATATGATATTCATGGAAGCTTTTCTTTTTCCTCATCTCAGGCACGTACTGCACAAGTATGCAAATGAGGATGTTTCCTTAGGCTCCTGGTTTATTGGCTTAGATGTTCATTATATTGATGATCGTAGACTATGCTGCGGCACCCCACCGGGTAAAGTTCAACATTTGATCAGTGTATTGCTGCAGTTCTTGATGCATAATAGTGTAAAGTTTCTATGCACATTTCTTCCATATATTCTAGTGTGATTATGGTTTGTATTATAATTTCCTTGAATAATTATGACACAAAGAATAGCAACAATATTTAGCTCAAATCCTGCTATTTATATATATTACATAGAAATTTAGATACCATAAAACTAGTACTTTGGTTAACTTCCATCAACAGTTATCTACAGTATTTCATTTCAGGTTATTCTGTTCCACCTTACTATGGTCGTTTCTTTGTAGTTTATCATGCTAAATTTATGGTCCGTCACAATTGACCATTATAGTAACCATCTGTGTACTTAAATTTTGTAAACAAACTTGATGATAAACCGCATAAAATAAAAACAAAATAGGATGTTGTGTTCTTTATGTCTATTAATTTATTATGTTATGTAAATAGTGAGATGTTGTTTAATATGTTATATTCTTTTTTGTTTGTGTTAATGTATGTGATTGCTCGGATATTTTTTTATCTTGTCTTTCGTTTTAGAACAAGAAAATTTTGTTATGTACATGTGATGACGGGTAGTGTTTATCTAATCCTATGCTACAAAATAATTTTTGCTGGTGATGTTCTTATTTCAAGTGAGCTTCTTGTCCTCCATCCAACTCAGCATATTAGTGGACTTCTGCAGATTGTGAGTGGAAAGCACAGGCAGGAAACCTGTGCGTTGCCTCTTTTGACTGGAGCTGCAGCGGAATCTGCAAATCCGTTGAAAGGATTAGAGACGTCCATCAGCGTTGCGGCGAAGGCGAAAATGCTATTTTCAATTCAGTATTCTGATTCATTTACACGTTTAGGAGATGAGGGCTTCTTCTTCATATTTGGCTAGAAATGATCCCTCACACAAGATTAAAACGAGACACATTACTTAGGAGAGGGAGAGGCAGCTTGCCTCCCTCCTACATTCTTCCTGCAGTGCTTGGATGAACAGTTTGATTTTGTAGAATTCTTGTGAAAAATCAATAAAGCCTAGTTCTTCACTAATTACTTTTGTTGTTAGTTGCTTAAAAATGTATACTGTTATCATCTATATGTCATACTCATAATTGGAACTGATGGAATGCTATTCAATAATGGATTGGGTTATGTTCCCAGCTGAGTTATGCGTAATGTTTTTAAGTTAACTAACTTTTAACCTGTTTATTAAATGGATCAGCTTGTGCTGCACATTATCGAGTCTAAAAAGATTTGGATTGACCTCAATTGACAACCTAATGTCATTTTAGAAAAATTTTGTCATAAATGAGCAAGTTGGCAACTACACTTGGGATCCATTTGAGTAGTTCATGGAAATATTTAGGTTCTATTCGGTTCATAATTTCAACTCGTATGCAGATTGACTTTAAATTAAATTAATTGAGTTGGATTCGAGTCCGGTTTAGATTTGATCCCAACCTGTTGATCCATTTTGCCCAGCCTGAGTGTTAAAACTGTTGCTCCTCATTAGCAATACATATATATCCTTTCTCTTAAAAACTTATACTCAAGAATTACATCTCTGTGATACTATCATGGTTAAATTATTCTATTTGAATACCTGAAAACTGACTGTCATGTCTACCTGAATGCAATAGTGAAGGGTCTTCTTGATTGCTAGAGAAATTATTATATTTGATATGTGCATCGTTTGAAGCTCAATCATCAGGCGTCACATATGCACTTCGAGTATGGCTTGTGCACATACGACATTCTGTGAAAATTTTGAGCTCAAACTTAATTTTTAGGAATATTTACCTACATGCTACACCATTTACCTTAATTTATACATTACCCATTTATTTTTTATTAATTACGTTATAAATATTCAAAATATTATAAAATCTTACATACAGACACTTTAACTTATTTTCATTATAATAAGCAATCATAATTTTTCAATAATCTAACTATAATTAAATTACAAAAAATCTGAATCGTTCATCATATTATTTTAAAAATATTTAAATATATTTTAAGTGAAAATCCTAAAATTTTGATGTTTAGACTGTGACAAGAAAAGAAGACATCCGCGACGTGAATTAATTTTAGAACAGATCAATGCTTTAGTGTGACATTGAGGAAGAAAAAATATGTACTATTAAAAGTAAAAATATAATTTTAATAATTTACTAATAAAATATTTTTTTTCAAATAAATTTTGATTGAATTTTAACTAAGTATGTATAGGTAAATTTTATAATATTTTGAATGTGTATAGATAATTAATAATAAATAAATAAATAATATATAAATAAAATAAAATGATATGATGTAATTAAATATCTCTAATTTTTATAATCTGCTAAGTCAAAAGCTGAAAGCTCCACTTTGTCGCTTTCTCGGTCATTCACCCACCGCACTCGGCTTTGTTTAAGGAGCCCATCCCTCCTCTTGACTATCTCCTACTTTCCTTGCTCTGTTCTCCCAGGCTTCCTCCATTATTGCTGCAGTTTCTGTTCTAAAGCAAGCCGAGAAGAGATGAAGAAGGTTTCGATCATTAATCTAAGATCAACAGAAGTCTTGCTTAGGCTCTCTGTTGTTCCTCTCACCGTTTCCTCAGCTGCTCTGGTGGTTCAGGCTAATGCTTCCAGTGATCAATATGGCGAGATTAAGTTCACCGATCTCTCCGGTTTCAAGTGAGCTCTCTCTCCGACTCTTCTCTCTTGATACTGTCGCCCTTCCCTCTTTCACATCCTCGAATCTATCTGCAGGTTCTTGCTCGCCACGAACTGTATCTCCGCAGCATACGCCCTTATCTCTGCAGCCCTCACTTTAGGAGGACTGAAGGAGATGAAGTATTTATGGAGTTTCTTCATCTTAGATCAGGTTCTGCCGTGAAATCCTTAATGGGTTTTCTCTACATCATCTCGTTTTCGTCTTGTTCTAAAGGTTTTGTCTCCATTTTGTCAGATCGTAGCTTATTTAATGGTGACATCAAGCTCAGCAGCTGCAGAGCTTCTTTATCTGGCTCATAAAGGAGACATAGAGGTCGCATGGGGTGAAGTCTGTAGCTACTTTGGGAGGTTCTGCAGCAGGGGGAAAACTTCGGTAGTTCTTCAATATCTTGCTCTATTTTGCTTCATTTGTCTCTCTCTGATCTCAGCTGTGAGGATTTTTAGCTTGTTTGATCCCCCTTCAGTTTCTCCTAATAAAGAAGAGAAGATACAAGGCATGGAAATGCATTGAAGAAGAGCCCTGATTTTAAGGAATCACCAGGATCCACTCTGCAAATGCTGCAACTTTACTTCATCTTGCTAGGAATAGCTATAAAAAAAGAGCAGAAATATAATCATTGATGGAACTTATATGGAGTTTCATTAATGCTGTGCTGTGGACCTGTGATATACATAGAGAAGTATCTATGTAAATACTTATACACACATGTATAGCGGGATTTTCTTTAATCTGAACATGAGATCACAAATTCATACACTTTCTTACCTTAGCACATTTGATCATCTGCAAACCCTTTGATGATGTCGACTCCCAATGTGGGGATGCAGTTGAAGTTAGGGTGGCAAGCAGTGAGGCTGTCGAACGGTTGGAGATCTCCACAGCTTGCAGAAGAAGGTAGTCGTGTTGCTACGATGTTGTGAATAGGTTTGCGGAGGGGAAGGGCTTGGAGAGGTTAGGGATAAGCTGGGTGAGAGTGGGTTAAGAGTGATTAATGGGCTTAGTAAACACAAGTTAGTAATTCAGACTGAATGAAAATACTATTTGGCTGGGTTATAGTTGGGTTTAACTTAATTTAATCCATCAAACTCAGTGTAGTCAAACTTGGTGTAAGTCATGTAGAGGAACCCATCATCATCTTTGTTCTCCTCATAAATGGCTGACATTAGGTCAGCTACAAACAGCAAAACATGAAGCAAGTAAAAGCCAGTTGAACTAGAAATGGTTTTAAAAAGTTTCCCCTCTTGCTCTCGATTTGTGTGGGATACCTGATGGATCCTCAACAAATTTAACCAGTTCTGATAGTACTTGATACAAAATTTGATCAAAGAATGATTCTCTTCTTGTTGAGTGAGCGCTAATAATAATCACCTTCGAAGATAATATCTTGTAAAGCAACCTCCCTAGACATCTAAATGACTTTCTTAGCTGCAACTCCTTCTGCATAAATGGAATCAAGGGCTCCACTCATATTAGCCACTAGGTTTGCGATAAACTGGCTAAGATGATTTCTAACAATAACACCAATCCCAATATAGTCTTTTACAATGTCAACATCATCAAAATTAACTTTGCACATAAACAGGGGAGGGGCTCTCCACTTGGTGTTAGAGGCTAAGACTTCTTTGATTGGTTTCTGACTGGCTTCTTCGTACTTTTCCAAATAGCTCTCGGTAAATTCTATGATTTCTTCCTGTTTACGAGCAAGTCTGCCCCGCAAAGTGTTGTTGCGAGCATTCCAAATAGCTCAAAGTAACAAAGAAAGCCTCCATAGAAAATGGGAGACACTAAGAAATATAAGAAAAATCAGCAGGAATAGCCATAAAAAGATGCATTATCTGGAAAATTGACAAATGAAATAAGAATGACATGAATCAAGCATATAATCTACATGCTGAAGAAGATAATACAAAATCACAAACACACATATTGATTATAAAATATACACAGCAGGATAAATTCACTTTTTCCTATCAATGTCTGCTATATCACTCCTCTCACATTTCTCCACAATCACCTAAAAAAATAAAGAAAATAAAACCTACAAGTATTCTCTCAGGATACTTTTCTCTTATCCTCGCAGCTTCTGCTTGCCTCCCTTTTGAATAACAAATAAAATTTAAGATATTAAGAACCCAAGATCATGAGAAATCCAAATAATCATATTTCCAATATATTTAAGCATAATATCAGGATCTTCTATATTCAAACAAATCAAGCATGAGCTTCATATGGACTGAATTAGCTTCAACTACTTTAGAGCCTTTTACTATGGATCTACGTTAATTTGATCCGATATTGATTCGACTGTTTAAGTAAATGTAAATAATAAATAATTAATTTAAGTTGTTTATATTTAATTTTTACTCTAGTTTCAGTAATCTCTAAATCCTAATCACAACTTCGCACATTGCGCTCTCTGTGTTGTTGCTTGCGGGGCCTCTTCTCCCTTCTCTGTTGACGAGAAGGCCGCTACAGCCGTATATTTCATCGAAACTGTCACATAAGAACCAACTGGATATTTAGCCCATTACATCATGAAATAGCTTCGTATTGGTTTGCATAAGAAATATTTCAATAGAACTTTTTAAAATAGCTGAAATTGAAATATTTTTTCAAATCATTTATTATAAAGTATGATATCTTCTGTCTCTTTAATGAGATTTTTGACAGCATCAAGAGCTTGATTCAGTATTATGGTCTGTCAAATATATTCCAATGAAGTTTAGCTTCTGATAGAGGCCTACAACGCCCTACTTAGGTCATTACCATTTGAATTGCATAAATTTTAATTCAATATTTTAGAATATAAAGTAAAAATTAAATTATTTTGATCTGAAATCAATCCAAAATTCGATCCAAAAATCCAATTTGTCGCGGGTCATGGATCGGATTTGGATCGACCCCGATCCGAGTATTATGTGGGTCGGATTCGGATCAGGATAGATCCAATTCGAATTCGACCCATTGACAGGCCTATCTACAGCACTCCGCCAACATTTGCTGCACTCTAATGCAAGAGGAAACTTCAACAACCAATATCCACAACACCCAGGGATTGAAGGAAGCTTCAAAATGGTCAATGGATATAGAGAATATGATCGATAAGGACCTAGAAGATATGCTTCGAATTACCCTGTGGTCTCGAGAAGAGCCACCAATTATATCAATGGTTCTTGCAATGTGAATAAGGGTGTAAATCTGATACTGATGCAAGAGGATGGTGCTTGAGGGCCAAATGGCCACAATTTTATGCAGGGTGCTGGGCAGCATGTCTTTGACCCTTCTGCAGACCTTAAAAACATGATGAAATGGTCGCAAATGATGCGCGAGCAAACCGCCAACAAATTGTTTACGGAGATGCTAGTGTCGGAGGAAATGTAGTTGCTGATGTGGGGATTGGATAGGAGGAATTTAGGTGGTGGGGACAAAGATCAACATCGAATCGGATGGCTAGGATGACGTCACGTGCTGAATCAAAATTCAAATTCAAATTAATTAGAGCTATTAGAGATTTCCATATTAGCTTTATTTAAATTTGATTTGATTTGATTTAGAGCATATCTGGAAGATTTGAAGACTCACCACATTTGGAGCTGATTTTATTTTATTGTAATAGAATTAGTTCCATATTTGCTTTTATTTATTTGGTATTTTATTTTCTGTATTTAATTTTGTATTTTTAAATTTCTACATGGGATCTCTCTATATAAAGAGGTCGCCTTGCATTGTAAAAAAAAAAGAGTATTGTGATGAATGAAGTTATGTTTGAGTTTTCTCAAAGCCTAGATCCGGGTTAAGGGGTCGATATTCCGGTGAAGGAAAGGGTAGGGTTAGCCTTTGGTGAGAATCCTCAAATTAGCCTAGTTATCTATTTTTCA
>JAEMOT010002647.1:42500-53300 GCA_019297695.1 Apostasia ramifera | reverse complement strand
CCAAATTCCGTCCGCCGTAGTCGCCCACTCCTGGGCGGCTGTCACAGCAATGAGGGCTCCCATCGCTTCTGCTGTTGGAGTGGCATATGTATAGTGCTTGGAACCAATTGTTGCTAGGAAATTGCCTTTGATGATCTTGGTGATCTCCTGTGCTAGCAGGCAGTTGTCAGCAATGCCATGACCCGGAACAAATGCTCCTTGCTCCTGAGAAATGAGAGAGCTGAGGACGTCCTTCACTTGATTGATAAGGATTTTGGCGATGACTTTGTAGATAGTAGTGCAAAGGCTAATGGGTCTGAATTGGGAGGGGAGTTCGGCACCCTGCATTTTAGGAATAAGGACCACTAGCGTATCCTTCCAAAGCTTTGGCATGGACTCATAACTGAAGAAATGATGAACAACAGTCAAGACATCAGAGCTGGTAGCACTCCAGTAGCCCTTAAGGAATGAGCTAGTTATGCCATCGATGCCAAGGGCCTTATTGTTGCCAAGAGAGTTGATAGCGGCTACAATCTCCTCATTGCTGATAGGTGAGCCGATCCTGAGAGCATCTTCTTGAGAGATCGTAGCTCTGGGTGGGGGAATGCTCAGCTCAGACAGAGGGGCAATGGTGGGCCTCCATTTTGAGGAGAAGTGGCCAACCAAAGCAGCTTGGATCTCTTCTTTGTCTGTGATTTCCTCACCTTCTTGCCCAACTAAGCGATGAATGTGGTTTGTACGCTTCCGGCAAGTCGTAGCTTTATGAAAAAAGGAAGAGTTGCGATCTCCACACTTGGCCCACTTCACTTTGGCTCTTTGTAGCCACCAAGACTCAAGTCTGCTAAGTGTGGTGTTGTAATCTGCAATCAACTGTAAAAGACAATCCAACTCACTGTCATTCAGACCAGTGTCGATGGACTCCCTTAGTTGAAGCTCCGCAATTCTGCTCGCAAGATCTTTGGCTCTGGCGTGGATATTCCCAAACTTCTCCCGACTCCAAATCTTAAGGGCGCGAAGTGTGCGGGCGAACTTGTGGTTGAGAATAGCGGGCGGACTACCATGAGCAGGTTTATGCCATTCCCTAACCACAATCTCCTTGGAACCCTCTTCGTCAAGCCAGACATCTTCAAATTTCAGGATGCCGCCTTGCGGGTTAAACTCCAAGTTTCTACCTTGAACCAAAAGCGGGCAATGTTCTGACCCAATTCTGGTAAGATGAGTAGGAGAGCAGATAAAGCCGCTGAGTTGAAGCAAACTCTGTCTAATCTGACCCACATATGAGCTTTGCCCTTTTTGTTGTTGCACCAACTATAGCGCTGCCCCCCATTCCAGCCATCATGAAGATCATTGTTGGCTAGGAAGCTGGCAAATTCATTGTGGGCCTCTGTAGGGGTAAAAGGCTTGCCTCCTCGCTTGTCGTCTTGCAAAAGAATGCAGTTGAAGTCACCTCCCACAATGGCCGGAATCTCCGCATCTAACAATGGGGAAATGCTATCCCAAATAATTCGACGCTTTATGTAGTCTTTGTCAGCATAAACAGCGCAAATGTGCCAGATATGTTGACCCATAACAGTGCCTGAGCAACAACAACTTGCTTGTTAGAGTGAATGACACGGAGCCGGGTGATGTGGTTGAGCCAACACACAATAATGCCACCGGATTTGCCCACTGACGGCTCCACATAAAAGTCTCATTGACGTCCCACTAGTCTGTCAACTTCTCATTGAACTCTGGTTTCTAAAAGACAAATCACTACCGGTGAGTGCTCCCTGACTAAAGCTTGAAGGTGATTGCGTGAAGCCGGCTTTTTAACTCCGCGACAATTCCAAAAAATGGCTTTAATCATTGGGGGGGAGGAGGAGGGGTGAGAGTTGGGGGGCGGTGAGCTGCCCTTCATAACAAAGTCGGCACGAGTCTCCCGTCCCTTTTTGATCTATATGCCATCACTAATTGGGGTTATGCATTCCTTGAGGTTAGCAAGCTCTCTCTCCTAATGTTTCTTTGAGATTTGTTCCTTACCCTTGCGAGTGTTGGCATTGGGAGAGAGTAATTTCTGCAGAGGAGATTTCAACTTCTTCTTGGTGGCTGAATAGGGCTGCATAAGAGGGGTAGTAAGGGGTTTGACATCTCCTTCCTCCATGCATGGATCAAGGACAGCAAAGGGATTGTTGTGCAGCGGAGTGAGGGAAATGTTGTCTTTGCCTTTGGCTATGAACTGGGCGGCCTGGGGCTGCATATTGGACTGTTCCTGCTGCAGATTTGTACTGGCTACATGCAAGACTGTATTCTGCACACAGCAGTCTTGAGAATCTGCAATGTCCTTCAGCTCTGTATTGCCTTTCTGCACACTGCATTCGACATTCTACTTTTCCTGCAGCAACCCCTGCATAACAACTGCACTGTCCTGCATCACTTCAGTACCCTTCTGGTTGTTCTGCAGTACCCCCTGCATTGCTACTGCAATGTCCTGCGTGTCAACAGTGCCCTTTTACTTGGTCAGCCTTTTTGGGATGTACAGGTGGCTGTTCTGAGGAGTTTTTGCCCCTATAACCTGCTGCCCCACCACTCTGAAATGTTTGGCTGAGCTTTTCTGTTGCTGGTGGGTAATAGTTTGCTGCTGCTGCTGTTGCCTTGCTGAATTTAGTGAGGTAGCAGGTTTAGATTTGTGAAGAATGTTGCCTGCAGCCTGTTTGGGTTGTTGTCCAGCCACATTCCGTGGTTTGGGCGGTTAGGTACCAGCATCCATGGCCCGACTGAGTCCTTGGACGCAATCTCGCAAGGGTCAGGGTGGGCGTGCAGTAAGTAGCCTTCAGTCCCACTAGAGGTAGCATTATCAGCATTAGTTTCCATCAAGTCATTAGGAGGAACAGGGGAGGACGTGGTGGAAGCATTGACTTGCGATGTCGGGCCTAGGAGGGGGCAATTCTTGTCTCTATGTCCAACAACACCGCATTTAAAGCAGATGACCGTAATACCTTCATACTCAACTCTTTGGAAAAATTTACCTTTCGGCCCATTGATCCAAACCCCCGACTTAAGGGGTTGGGCTAGTTCCTCCTTGCGTGGGCTGGAAATCAGCCCAACAGATTCAATGGTGCTGCTGCTGTTCGCAAAGCCAGCACCTATGGCTCTGTTTTGGGCTGAAATTCCAGCATGAGTGGCTGCTGGAGCAGTGTAGTTCGCTGCAGCAGTTGAAGCTCCAGCTTGCGGTGAAGGGGAGGCGCTGATTTGGACTGCAGCGCCAGCATTTACAGCACTTGGATCTGTTCGGTTTTGGGCTAGAGGCTCCTCTGTTTTGCTGGATCCAGGCCAGACTGCAGTAGGGGGAGCTCCAGCTTGCGGTGAGGGAGAGACGCACAGCAGCTGACCTACATCCTCCTTGCAAAGGCTGGAGTTTAGCCCTGCACCTGTGCTGGTGCTACTGTGGACAGTAAGATCCGCACTGCATGCTCTGTTTTTGCTTGCATTTCTAGCGTGGACAGCAGCAACAACATGCGCAGTGTTCTCTGTTCTGCTGGATCTGCTACAACCTGCTGCATTCGAGGCTTCAGTTGTGTGTTCTGTGCAGAGATCTGATCCCAACACTCCATTCAAAGAGGTGCAGTTGGTGTCTGCGGTTCCTGTGATTCCTGCAGCAGAAAAATCTCCTGCTTCGCTAGATCTGCTGCAGGCGGCGGTCTTCTTGGGTTCGTCTTCAGCTGGCAGCATCTTTGGCTTAGGGAGACCATGGGAGGAGCCCATGGGTTGCTGATCTAGGCTGGCCATCACCTGCGACCCATGGACCCTGCCCTCCCGAACTGTAGATAGCAGCATGGACGCCGCCAACAGAGAAGAAGACTGCGGTTCAAGTGCACAGATCTATTTTGAATACATGCTGCCTTCCAGTTTCTCTACAGCGGAAGCCACTAGTCCGCCTTCCACCTCTTTCTTGCGCCGTTCATGGTTTTCCGGCAGGGAGGCTGGCCGCCCCCCCGAACGCTTCTTCCCCAGCTCTCTGCCTTGGTCAACACGGTCTAACCTGCAATGAGAGCTCTAAAATCTTTTGGGTTCCCAAAGTTTTTGGGTTCCTTGAAATTCGGCCGTAGCCTATAATACTATAAAAGTAAAAAGATACATCAGGTACAAAAGGTTCGATTCTTGTCGAGAATTGCACAAAAGTCGAGTGGGAGGGACATGCCCCCGCGCCACTCTGTATCATCTAGACAAGAAAAGGAAGCTACAAAATCTGCCGCTCTATTGGCGGCTCTGTATACATGAGTAATCCTATAAGCCTTGAAGGCGCAAAAAAGGTCGGCGATCTGGGTCGTGGTCCTGTCGGGAGGGTGTCCTCTAGCTGCTCGCTGAAAGTCCGCAACAGTGGTGGCTGAATCGCCCTCTATCCAAATCCCGTCCGCCAAAGTCACCCACTCCTGGGCGGCTGTTACCGCAATGAGGGCTACCATCGCTTCTGCTGTCGGAGTGGCATGAGTGTAGAGCTTGAAACCAATTGCTGCTAGAAAATTCCCTTGATGATCTCAAACAACTCCACCAGCACCTGCTGCACCGTTTTGTTCAACGGAGCCATCAAAGTTCACCTTAATCCATCGTTGGGGTGGGGGATCCCAATGGGATGAAGAGGGGTAACAACAGCCTTCAAGGCTGTTGGGATCCCAGTTCCCCACGTTGGAAGAAGGTTGTTCTTGGGCCTCGCTAAAATGAATAAGTGCAGCGATAACTCTAGCAACGGGAAAGGTTTGTTGTGGACGCGTCCGTTGCGAGCTCGCCAAGAGTGGTACAATGCAGCCACCGCTCGGATTGCCTGAGGATCGGCTGGATTTTTTTGAACACGTGACTGCAAATTGCTGAGAAAAATCTGCAGTAGATGACCACCACAAGCTTGGGATGACAAGGATGCCGTTGTCGTATCAGCAACCAAAGATGGTAACGTGGAGGTGGCATGTCCGGGGAGGGATGCTACTGCTACAACAGTAGAAATAACTGCTGTAGTAGCAACATAATTGGATACTGCTGCTGCTATAGCTAGTTCGGTTGCTGCTGCAGTAGCAGAATTTAATTCTGTTGCAGTAGCAGCTGGAGTTGCTGCTGTTGCTGCAGCAGCAGCAACTGGAGTTGCTGCTATTGCTGCAGCAGCAGCAGCTGGAAATGCTGCTGTTGCTACAGCAGCAGCAGCCGCTGGTGTTGTTGCTGCGACAACAGCAGCAGCAGCTGAATGTGCTACTGCTATTACAGCAGCAGCAGCACACAGCAGCAGCAGCAGGTTTTGCTGCTGCTGTTTCTGCGGCAGCAGCAAGTTGAGCTGTGGCTGTCGTAGTTGCAGCTGTTAGGGGCAGCGCACCGCATGAAGCAGCTGTTGGGAGGCGGTTCCGCAGCCCCGGTCTTGTACTAGAATCGCCGTAATCTGCAAAAAAAAAGTTAGCATAAAAGGGGTCCCTGTTGTTGCCAGCAGGTCTGGTTGTTTTTCGTCGTGATATGTCTCCATCATCATGCCAGCGGAGAGGGCTCAGAGTGGTGGGGCCAACATCACGCTTTCTCTTGGACGGATCCTGCCCCGCGTCTTGCAAGTTAAGGAGAGTTGCAGTGCTAGCGGGACAGAAAGCTACAGCTGGAATGGGGACTGCAGGATGTACTTTCTGCGCTTTAGCATTCGGCACTTCTGTGGTGGTAGCCTTTCTTTTGCTGCACTTTCGACTAACTGGGCAATGTTGCGGGGGTGTCAAGGTGCTAGCAGGTAGCGCACAATTGGCCTCTTCAGACTGCACAACATCAGCCCCTATTGCTAACTCCGCCCCCTCCCATTGTAGGGCATTAAAGACGGTGCTAGTGAACTTACACTCACATACAAAGTGTTGCACATCCTCTTCGGCAGAACAACCCCATGGGCATCTGTTAGACTCCCGCAGACGCCTACGCTTCAGCCAGAAAAAAGTGGGAATAGCGTCACAACAAATCCTCCAGAGAAAAGTGACAAAGCGGGGCTGCGCATGCAACTTCTAGACCCAGCTGTATTGGAGTTCTCTGCCGCAAAAGAGATCTCTATAAAGAGCTGCGGTGGGGGATTTGGTAGAATCAGACTTAAGCCAAATAAGGCTATCCCTCTCCTCCTTGTCAAGCCTCGGTAGCCTGCTTATTCTCAACGCTAACTCTGAGCCAAAGAATTTATGGAGCTCAGAATGGTTTCAATTACCGTTCACCTGGAGGAGCTGCTGAACGGTCAAGGGGGGCAGTTCAGTAGTATTGATGAAGGTAGGCCACCGCAAGAAGGGGTTGGAGTCAACCCAGGCGTCTTCCATAACTTTGGTACTGCCACCAATGCCAATCTTCCACATAGAGTTTTATAAGGCTATAGTCCCTCCCTGACAGATAAGTTTCCAAGCCCACGAATCACCCCGTTTGGTGGAGAAGGTAATCTCTCTATTTCCGTACTTGGCCTGGAAGCATTTGACCCATAGAGTGTCCGCATTGTTAAGAAAGTTTAAGGCTAGTTTGGCCACGAGAATAGAGCGTCATTCCTCCAAACGGTGGATGCCCAAGCCCCCAGCATTCTTTGGCTTGGTTACCTGCTCCCATGCCACTAGATGAGCTGCATTCGAAGTTAGGTTGTCGTTCCATAGAAAGCATCTAATTAACTCCTCAATCTCCACCAAAACATTATCAGGAACAAAGGTATGGGAGAGGGAGAAGATAGGAATAGAGGTGAGCACGCTGTTAATGAGTGTGACTCTGCCAGCAAGGGATAGGTGCCTGGTGCCCCAGGAAGAAATTCTTCCCCTTACAGATTCAATAATATGGTGGAAGTCGGCTTTTACTGGCTTCCTACTGATGAGCGGAATGCCCAAGTACTTGCCCTCAGCTTGCGTACGAAACCCCATTTGTTAGCAATCATGCGCTTCCGGCTTCCCTTCATCTTATTGCTAAAACAAATGGAGGACTTAGCCTTATTGATTTTTTGTCCAGACCAACTGCAGTAAGTATCGAAGATACTATTCAGGGTTATGACTGCTCTGTAGGTGGCGGGGGCAAACATGAGAATGTCATCTGTAAACAAAAGGTGAGTGATAAGGGGCCCATATGCTGTAGTTTGAATCCTCAGCAGGTCATCTCTATTCTGTTGTTGGTTAATAAGGAGGGAAAGAAGTTCAGAGCAGAGAATGAACAAATACGGAGACAAAGGGCAACCCTGTCGAAAGCCACAAGTTACTTCTATCCAATCGGATTTCTGTCCATTTATCATCAATGCAAATCTCGGCGCTTCAACACAAGCTAAGGCCCATCTGCTCCAGGTGTCAGGGAAGCCAAAGTGCTGAAGAATCTTTTGTAAAAAGTCCCACCTCATTCTATCGTAGGCCTGTTCCATATAAACTTTCTTGGACATGTAGCCAGTGGAGGATTCAGAGGAAGCTAACTTCTGCATGATCTCCTGTGCTAGCAGGCAGTTGTCAGCAATGCCACGGCCCGAAACAAAGGCACCTTGCTCCTGAGAGATGAGAGAGCTGAGGACGTCCTTCACTCGATTGATAAGGATTTTGGCGATGACTTTGTAGATAGTAGTGCAGAGGCTAATGGGTCTGAATTGGGAGGGGAGTTCGGCACCGTGCACTTTAGGAATAAGGACCACTAGCGTATCCTTCCAACGCTTTGGCATGGACCCATAGCTGAAGAAATGATGAATAGCATTCAAGACATCTGAGCTGGTAGCACTCCAGTAACCCTTAAGGAACGAGCTAGTTATGCCATCGATGCCAGGGGCCTTGTTGTTGCCAAGAGAGTTGATAGCAGCTACTATCTCCTCATTGCTGACAGCTGAGCTGATTCTGAGAGCATCTTCTTGAGAGATCGTAGCTCTGGGAGGGGGAATGCTCAGCTCGGATAGAGGGGCAATGGGGGGCCTCCATTTTGAGGAGAAGTGGCCAACCAACGCAGCTTGGATCCCTTCTTTGTCTGTGAGTTCCTCACCATCTTGCCCAACTAAGCGATGGATGTGGTTGGTACGCTTCCGGCAAGTCGCAGCTTTATGGAAAAAGAAAGAGTTGCGATCTCCACACTTGGCTCACTTCACTTTGGCTCTTTGTAGCCACCAAGTCTCTAGTCTGCTAAGGGTGGTGTTGTAATCTGCAACCAACTGTAAAAGGCAGTTCAATTCATTGTCGTTCAGGCCAGTGCCGGTTGACTCCCTTAGTTGAAGCTCTGCGATTCAGTTCTCAAGATCCTTGGCTTTGGTGTGAATATCCCCAAACTTCTCTCGACCCCAAATCTTAAGGGCACGGAGGGTGCGAGCAAACTTGTGATTGAGGATGGCGGGCGGGCTGCCATGAGCAGGTTTTTGCCACTCCCTAACCACAACCTCCTGGGAACCCTCTTCGTCAAGCCAAACATCTTCAAATTTCAGGATGCTGCCTTGCTGTTTAAACTCCAAGTTTCTACCTTGAACCAAAAGCGGGCAATGATCTGACCCAATTTTGGCAAGGTGAGTAACAACAGAGCCCGGGAGAGCAAATAAAGCCGCTGAGTTGAAGCAGACTCTGTCTATTCTGACGCACATACGAGCTTTGCCCTTTTTATTATTGCACCAACTGTAACGCTGCCCCCCATTCCAGCCATCATGAAGATCATTGTTGGCTAGGAAACTGGCAAACTCATTGTGGGCCTCCGTAGGGGTGAAAGGCTTGCCTCCTCGCTTGTCGTCTTGCGAAAGAATGCAGTTGAAGTCACCCCCCACAATGGCCGAAATCTCCGCATTTAACAATGGGGAGATGCTATCCCAAATAATTCGACGCTTTATGTAATCTTTGTCAGCATAAACAGCACAAATGTGCCAAATATGTTGACCTATGACAGTAGCCTGAGCAACAACAACTTATTTGTTAGAGTGGAGGACTTGGAGCTGGGTGATGTGATTGAGCCAACACACAATAATTCCTCTAGATTTGCCCACTGACGGTTCCACATGAAAGTCCCATTGGCGTCCCACGAGTCTGTCAATTTCTCTTCTAGAGAATGACTGAACTCTAGTTTCCAAAAGACATATCACTACTGGTGAGTGCTTCCTGACTAAAGCCTGAAGGTGGTTGCGCGAAGCCGGCTTTTTAACTTCGCGGCAATTCCAGAAGATGGCTTTAATCATTGGGGGGGGAGGAGGAGGTATGAAAATTGGGGGGCGGTGAGCTGCCCTCCTTAACAATGTCGCCACGAGTCTCCCGTCGCTTTTTGATCTGTTTGCCGTCATTAGCTGGGGTTACGCATTCCTTGAGGTTAGCAAGCTCCCTCTCCCAATGTTTCTTTGAGATTCGTTCCCTACCCTTGCGAGTGTTGGCATTGGGGGAGAGTAATTTCTGCAGAGAAGATTTCAACTTCTTCTTGGTGGTTAAAGAGGGCTGCATAAGAGGGGTAGTAAGGGGTTTGACATCTCCATCCTCCATGCATAGATCAAGGACAGCAAAGGGATTGTTGTGCTGCGGAGTGAGGGGAATGCTGTCTTTGCCTTTGGCTACGAACTGGGCGGAATGGGGCTGCGTATTGGACTGTTCTAGCTATAAATTTGTACTGGCTACATGCAAGACTGCATTCTGCACACAGCAATCTTGAAAGTCTGCAATTTCCTTCAGCTCCGTATTGCCTTTCTGCACACTGCATTCTTCCTTTTGCTTTTCCTGCAACAACCCCTGAATAGCAACTGCATTGTCCTGCATCACTACAGTGCCTTTTTGTTTGGTCTGCGGCAACCCCTGTACTGCTACTGCACTGTCCTGCATGTCAACAGTGCCCTTCTGCTTGGTCAGCCTTTTTGGGACGTACAGGTGGTTGTTCTGAGGAGTTTTTGCCCCTATAACTTGCTATCCCACCACTCTGAACTGTTCGGCTGAACTTTTCTGCTGCTGGTGGGTAGTGGTTTGCTGCTGCTGCTGCTGCCTTGCTGAATTCAGAGAGGAAGCAGGTTTAGATTTATAAAGATTGCTGCCTGCAGCCTGTTGGGGTTGTTGTCTAGCCACATTCCGTGATTTGCGGAGGTTGGATACCAGCATCCATGGCCCGACTGAGTCCTTGGATGCAATCTCGCAAGGGTCAGGTCGGGCGTACAGTAAGTTGCCTTCAATCCCACTAGCGGTAGCATTATCAGCATTAATTTCCATCAAGTCATTAGAATGAACAGGGGAGGGAATGGTGGAAGCATTGACTTGTGATGTCGGGCCTTGAAGGGGGCAATTCTTGTCTCTGTGTCCAACAACACCCCATTTAAAGCAGATGACCGTAATACCTTCATACTCAACTCTTTGGAAAAATTTACCTTTCGGCCCATTGATCCATACACCCGGCTTAAGGGGTTGAGCTAGATTGACCCGAACACAAACTCTCGGAAAGGCAATTTTGTCCATGTTTGTGGTGACAGGATCTAGCCATAATGGGGTGCCAATCTCCGACGAGATTCTGGCTAGATTCCCCTTACCCAAGCAGTAA
Organism: Apostasia ramifera; assembly: GCA_019297695.1. NCBI lineage: Eukaryota > Viridiplantae > Streptophyta > Magnoliopsida > Asparagales > Orchidaceae > Apostasia > Apostasia ramifera. Next base: position 42,869 of record JAEMOT010002647.1, on the reverse strand, counting down.
AGGGGGAGTTCTGGTAATCTAACCCAGATCGGTGTCGAGGCACCTACAGACGAGGAGGGGTCAAAGTCAAGGGACCAAACATCAAGTCCTAGAATTTGACCCGCTACCGTCCATGGTCCAGATCAAATAATAGCATCCCTATCTGCATCATTTCTAAATTGACAGATAAAATAATCTTTGCCTGCATCGAGGACTTTAAACCCATCGTAGTGTCCCCATCTTTTGTGAAGCTCCGCTGCGAGAAAATGGAAAGGCAGTCTCCTTCCAAATAATTTGCCAACCAACGATGAGGCTAGCTTGGATTGCATATGCGAAATAGAAGCTTTATCGAGCTAACATACTCCTTGCGAGCCTAGGCCGAACTAGCAA
>JAEMOT010002647.1:0-35000 GCA_019297695.1 Apostasia ramifera | reverse complement strand
CTTTTAAGCTTTTTGGGGGACTTTGAACTCCCGCGATTGCAAGCCGTGGGATGTGCTGCGGGTATATAGAGGGGACCATCGCGCCATCATGCTTTCGCCGTCTTTGTCGTGGTGTTCTCGTGTTGTATTCGCTACGCCCGCAGGACCATCGCGCCGTAGCGGCGTCTGACAGACCTTCGCTTTGGAGCTGGTGTGGGCTTGTCAGCTTTTTGGGGCACTTTGAACTCCCGGGATTGCAAGCCATGGGATGTGCTGCGGGTATATTGGGGGACCACTGCGCCGTCATGCTTTCGCCGTCTTTGTCGCGGTGTTCTCGTGCTGTCATCGAGATGGCCTGTGACATCCTGAAATTATATGTGAAAATAAAAGAAAATTGAATTATAGTTTGATTTGAGGCTTAAAAGTTGAAACTATTTTGGACCTAAAAGAAATATTTTTGGACTTAAAACTAATAATTTTGGATCTATTTATAAGAGGTTGGAATCAGGGGGACCAAAATGCAATTGTTCCAAACAGATTTTCTTTTAGGTCCAAAGGGAATTTCCGCCTTTCTCCTTTCGCCTTTCTCCGCTTCTTCCGCGTGTCGCTGCGCCAGGAGAGAGAGAAAGGGAATTTCCTCTCTCTCTTTCTCTCCCGCTCGGTGTCGCACCCGCGCCCTCAGTTCCGCCGTTCCGCCGAGAGCCGCAGCAGCGCTGCCCTCCGTTCCGCCGTTCCGCCGAGAGCCGCAGCAGCGCTGCACTGCCGCTAGCTCCAGCAGCAGGTGAAGAAGAAGAAGAAGAAGAAGAAGAAGAAGAAGAAGAAGAAGGAGAAGAAAAGGGAAGAGGAGAAGAGGGAAGCTAGTGGGGATTTCTGAGCGTTTAAAAGTAGGTAATCCTATCCCTAAAATTAATATTGTTATATTATTGCTTGTGAAAATAAATGAATGTTGTGATAATTTGAGACTTATGTTATTATGTCGTGTTTTCTGTAGTGTTCTGTATATTGCGTAAGGATATGTATTGATTTGAGATTGTGTGGTGAAGAGTGGGAAACTGAGAATCTTGAGAATCGTGTTTTCTGTTAGTAGTATGTGTAGGGAGAAATAATGGATGGATTTCAAGTCTTGCTTTTTATTGATGTTTGATCCATTAAGTGGATTTCAGAATAATGAAGTTGAGGAGATTATTAAAGTTGATCCTTATATATTATGAAATAAATGAAGAAATGAATAGATAGGACTTAGGGATGATATCTTTTCAATCAGTCAGTAGAATTATGTGAAATGTATTTCTTAAGATGATATTGGTTCTGAGTATATTATACGAGAATAATATGATAATGATGTATATTATATATGTTATTGTGCTATGTATGTTGTGTATGCTGTTATTTGAGCAAGTGAGTGAATGAGAAATACTTGTCTGTGAGGTGATGTGGTACTAATAGATTTTTGTATACCAAGAACCGATGAGGGCGGAGAGTTTCCTATATGTTTGTTATTTCGATGAGGGCGGGGAGTGTACGCCGGGTGATGTCCTACGAAAAAGGAATCATTGATACAAGGTGCGGCTCCTGTCAAGGCTTCTAGAATAACAAGCTGTAGGAACTCTTGTCAGGCTTCTAGGTGAAAGGGTATGAAAATAATAGAGCCACGTCATTATACAGAATATTATTATATTGTGAAGTGATGAAATTCAGTGTGTGCAATAATAAATGATGATAATTAATATGTATTTATAATATGGTATGTAATGTTATTGCATTCATGATTTAAAGGCGATGATGAGTAAAGACAGATTTCTCACAAGCGATCACACATGCCAACTCGAGCTTGATATTGACGCGACGGCGTCCAAGGCCCTTCTGGGGCTGATGGGGTGACGACTTCATAAAAATGGCTAATGAGAGTCATTGAAATGATTGTGGCATTTGAGGTGATTGGTTGAGAAACCTGGGGCCCAAAGATATAATGATAATGAGTAAAGATGATTATGATAAAGGTTAATATTTTTAAGATTTTATTGTTGTAGAGTCTGTTTTGATTCAAATACCTGAGTTGTATTCAATCTGTATGCAGTGTTAAATTGATTTTTTGGATATTATTTTATCTACTAGGTCTGTATTAACAGGCTCCTGCCATTTTTGGTGGCAGGTGTGGCACTAGAAGGATCACGGGACAAGGGAAAAGATAGTGAAGGTATTGCTGAATTGTGATATTAATGAAAAGAATATTACTTTTCTGGCGTCCGGGAAACCGGGATGTCACATGGCCGCTGGATCATCGCGCCGTAGCCGAGTTTGATTGACTGTCGCTTTGGAGCTGTTGTGCCCGTTTAAGATTTTATTGGCACTTTGAACTCCCAGGATTACAAGCCCAGGGATGTGTTGCGGGGATATTGAGTGGACCATCTCGCCGTCATGCTTTCGCCGTCTTTGTCGCGGTGTTCTCGTGCTGTCTTGGAGACGGCCGCAGGATCATCGAGCCGTAGAGGCGTCTGATTGGCTGTTGCTTTGGAGCTGATATGGTCTTGTAAGCTTTTTTGTGAAATTTGAACCCCCGGGAATGCAAGCCGAGGGATGTGCTGCGGGTATATTGAGGGCACCGTGTAAGCTATTTTGGGCACTCTGAACACCTTAGGTTCTATTTCGGGATTGCATCCCAAGGGTTGTGCAGCGGGGATATTGGTGGTACCCTCGAACAAATGCGTTGTCTTCGCGAGACTCTTGCGTCTCCAAGCAATCGCTCGAGAAAATTGCAAACATTATACGCGACATGTCCTGCGTTGGCAATGCGCCATCCCGAAAATTTCCAAGTGGGCACATTTTAGTCGCATGAGTGGCAATACGCTTCTATGCTTGTGATGGGCTTGTTGCGTCTGTGCAACAAACTTTTGCGTTGGAGCTGTCATGGCTGCGTAAGCTTTTTGTAGCTTACGAAAGACCCGGGATTGCATCCCAAGTGTTGTGCTGCGGGGATATTGGTGGTACCCCCGAACAAATGCGTTGTCTTCGCGAGACTCTTGCATCTCCAAGCAATCGCTCGAGAAAATTGAAAACATTCTGTGCGATAATGTGGAGTGTGGCCCTCTTCCTGTGCAGGCGGTGGGTTGAAGAGCGGGTCTCAAGTGCGTGCGTGCTCCTGCACTTAGCCCAACGGGGGTCTTAAGCCCAGCCCTTGATTTTGGTTATACGCGACGGCTGCGCATAGGTCTCACATACGCCATAACAGTGAGGCGCTTCGATACGTAGCTAGTCATGCTAAGGTTGACGTATATTTAAGTTGTTGTAGTTGATGACAAGCACTGGATCGAGGTTGCAGGTTGCTGTTCCGCTCGCTGGATGATGTAGAATTCTGAAATATGCTGACAGCGGCATTCTATCGAATATTTCGTGGGCAATTTCTGCTGTCTCCAAGCAACCGCTTGAGAAAATTGCAAAACTTCTGCAAGACAGGTCCTGAGTTGGCAATGCGCCTTCCCGAAAATTTCCAAGTGGGCACAGTTTAGACGCATGAGTGGCAATACGCTTCTATGCTTTCGATGCGCTTGTTGCGTCCATGCAACTAACCTTCGCGTTGGAGCTGTCGTGACTGCTTTTTTGTAGCTTTCGAAAGCCCTGGGATTGCATCCCAAGGGGTGTGCTGCGGGGATATTGGTGGTACACCCGAACAAATGCGTTGTCTTCGCGAGACTCTTGCGTCTCCCAGCAATTGCTCGAGAAAATTGGAAACATTCTGCGAGATAATGTGGAGTGTGGCCCTCTGCCTGTGCAGGCGGTGGGTTAAAGTGCGGGTCTCAAGTGCGTGCGTGCTCCTGCACTTAGCCCAACGGGGGTCTTAAGCCTTGCCCTTGATTTTGGTTACACGCGACGGCTGCGCATCGGTCTCACATACGCCATAACGGTGATGGTTATTGCTTCCCGCCGGATGTTCTGCGGGTTATTTGAGGGTACCCCCGACCAAATGAGCTGTTCCTACGAGACTCTTGCATCGGAACGAGAGATTGGCGCTGGGATGATCTCCGGGAGGAGAGGTCTCCCGTTCCCCAAACCGCACCACGCTTTCGAAGCGCGCTGCACTGACTGAAGGACGTTATGGTGTTGTGGGAACGATTTGCCGAACATCCTCGACGTGCTCAATCCCTTTGAGTTCTGTTCTTCCGTAGGAACGCTCGTTGCCTTCCTGGAAATGTTGTGTGGGGAATCCGCCGTCACGTTGGCTTTTGGTTTCCCCGGGAGCTCTCTAGGCTGCTAAGCTTTTTGGGCCCACTGTAACCCCCGGGATTGCATCCCGCCGGATGTTCTGCGGGTTATTTGAGGGTACCCCCGAACAAATGCACGGTTCCCTCGAGACTCTTGCGTCTCCCAGCAACCGAACGAGGAAATTGGAGAAAAGCTGTGGGGTGGGTACTGCGTTGGCAATGCGCTGTACTGAGGAATGTCGGTGAGTGCGGTAGCGTCGGATCGAGAGATTGGCATTGGGATGATCTCCGGGTGGACAGGTCTCCCGGCACCCCAACCGCAGCGTGCTTCGACGTGCTCAATCCCTCCGAGTTATGTTCTTCCGTAGGAACGCTCGTTGCTTTCCTAGGAATGTTGTGTGGGGATTCGGCCGTCTCGCAGGCGTTCAGATTCCCAGGGAGCTCTCGAGGCAGCGTAAGCTTTTTGGGCCCCATGTAACCCCCGGGATTGCATCCCGTCGGATGTTCTGCGGGTTATTTGAGGGTACCGCCGAACCAATGCGCGGTTCCTACGATACTCTTGCGTCTCCATGCTGTCGCGGTATATGTCGCAGTGTTCTCGTGCAGTCCTTGCGATGGCCGCAGGACAATCGCGCCATTGCGGCTTCTGACTGATCTTCGTTTTGGAGCTGGTGTGGGCGTGTAAGCTTTTTGGGCACCTTAAACTCCCAAGATTGCAAGCTAAGGGATGTGCTACAGGTATACTGAAGGGACCATCGCGCCGTCATGCTTTCGCTGTCTATGTAGCGGTGTTCTCGTGCTGTCCTCGCGACGGCCCCAGGACCATCACGCCGTAACGGCGTCTGACTGACTTACCCTTTGGAGCTGGTGTGGGCGTGTAAGCTTTTTTGGGCACTTTAAACCCCCGGGTATAATGAGGGGACCATCGCGCCATCATGTTTTTGCGGTCTATGTCGCGGTGATGGCTGCAGGACCATCGCATCGTTACGGCGTCTGACTTACCTTCGCTTTGGTGCTGGTGAGGCTGCGTAAGCTTTTTGGGCCCCCAATAGCCCCCGGGATTGCATCCCACAGGATGTTCTGCGGGTTATTTGAGGGTACCGCCGAACCAATGCGCGGTTCCTACGATACTCTTGCGTCTCCATGCTGTCGCAGTATATGTCGCAGTGTTCTCGTGCAGTCCTTGCGATGGCCGCAGGACAATCGCGCCATTGCGGCATCTGACTGATCTTCGTTTTGGAGCTGGTGTGGGCGTGTAAGCTTTTTGGGCACCTTAAACTCCCAAGATTGCAAGCTAAGGGATGTGCTACAGGTATACTGAAGGGACCATTGCGCCGTCATGCTTTCGCTGTCTATGTAGCGGTGTTCTCGTGCTGTCCTCGCGACGGCCCCAGGACCATCACGCCGTAACGGCGTCTGACTGACTTACCCTTTGGAGCTGGTGTGGGCGTGTAAGCTTTTTTGGGCACTTTAAACCCCCGGGTATAATGAGGGGACCATCGCGCCATCATGTTTTTGCGGTCTATGTCGCGGTGATGGCTGCAGGACCATCGCATCGTTACGGCGTCTGACTTACCTTTGCTTTGGTGCTGGTGAGGCTGCGTAAGCTTTTTGGGCCCCCAATAGCCCCCGGGATTGCATCCCACAGGATGTTCTGCGGGTTATTTGAGGGTACCCCCGAACAAATGCGCGGTTTCTGCAAGAGTCTTGCGTCTCCATGCAACCGCTCGAGAGAATTTCAGAAATGCTGTGGGGCGGTTACTGCGATGGCAATGTGCTGTCCCGAGGATATTGTCGGCGAGTGCGGTAGCGTCGGATCGAGAGATTGGCGCTGGGATGATCTCCGGGAGGAGAGGTCTTCCGGCACCCCTACTTCAGCGCGCTTCGAACGTGTGGTGCGCCGATTGAAGAACGTCGTGGTGTTGTCGGAACGATTTCTCGAACGTCCTCGATGTTGTAGCCTTCGTGCCTTGCAGGGGCTTGCCGGCCCGGCCAAGGCATGACCCATTCGCATCCATCTGCCATGATCCATCCGGGAGGAGATGCTCTGGCGGTGTGGAGCATTGGGCACATCTTGGTTGGGATTAGGCCTGAGCACTGCTTAGATGCATGAGTGGCAATACGCCTTTATGCTTGGGATGCGCTTGTTGCGTCCGGGCAACTGACCTTCGCGTTCTTGGGAGTTCTCGTTTCATGGTGCGTCGGTTGTAGCTTCATTTGTCTTTGACGGATGTCGCGGTTGCTTGCTAAATGAGAACCCGAAGTTATGTCGTGCTTTTAGCACTGTCGATTCATCGAAAGCACTTGCGACTCCCGTTGGCCGGAATGGGGTGCCATTGCAACCCATGTGACAACAAGGACGAAACCTTCGAATCGTGTGATTCGCTTACGGGTTTAAGGCTTGATGGTTGACTGGTCGTTGGCTTTGCTAAGCAGAGCAGTTCATGAAGGATTCGGGTCTCAAGTGTGTGCGTACCCGTGAACTTAGCCCAACGGCCGCTGCCGGCATCTTACGGCTTGGCCCTTGATTTTGGTTACGAGCGGCGACTGCGCATCAGCCTCACTTAGACCGTAACGGTGAGGGGCTTCGATACGTAGCTAGTCGCGCTGAGGTTGTGCTACCTGGTTGATCCTGCTAGTAGTCATATGCTTGTCTCAAAGATTAAGCCATGCATGTGTAAGCATGAAGTACTTTAGACTGTGAAACTGCGAATGGCTCATTAAATCAGTTATAGTTTGCTTGATGGTATGTGCTACTCGGATAACCGTAGTAATTTTAGAGCTAATACGTGCACCAAATCCCGACTTTCGGAAGGGATGCATTTACTAGATAAAAGGCCGATGCGAGCATTTGCTCGGCGTCCTGTTGACTCATGATAACTCGTCGGATCGCACGGCCCTAGTGCTGGCGACGCATCATTCTAATTTCTGCCCTATCAACTTTCGATGGTAGGATAGGGGCCTACCATGGTGGTGACGGGTGATGGAGAATTAGGGTTCGATTCGGGAGAGGGAGCCTGAGAGACGGCTCCCACATCCAAGGAAGGCAGCAGGCGCCGCTATACCAGGCTCTTCGAGTCTTGTAATTGGAATGAGTACAATCTAAATCCCTTAACTAGGATCCATTGGAGGGCAAGTCTGGTGCCAGCAGCCGCGGTAATTCCAGCTTCAATAGCGTATATTTAAGTTGTTGCAGTTAAAAAGCTCGTAGTTGGACCTTGGGTTGGGTCGGTCGGTCCACTTCACGGTGTGCACCGGCCGACTTGTCCCTTCTGTCGGTGACGTGCTCCTGGCCTTAATTGACCGGGCCGTGCCTCCGCCGCTGTTACTTTGAAGAAATTAGAGCGCTCAAAGCAAGCCCAAGCTCTGGATACATTAGCATGGGAAAACGTCACAGGATTTCGGTCCTATTGCGTTGGCCTTCGGGATCGGAGTAATGATTAAGAGGGACAGTCGGGGGCATTCGTATTTCATAGTCAGAGGTGAAATTCTTGGATTTATGGAAGACAAGAACCACAGCGAAAGCATTTGCCAAGGATGTTTTCATTAATCAAGAATGAAAGTTGGGGGCTCGAAGACGATCAGATACCGTCCTAGTCACAACCATAAACAATGCCCGGCCAGGGATCGGCGGATGTTGCTCTTAGGACTCCGCCGGCACCTTTTGAGAAATCAAAGTTTTTGGGGCGGGTACTGCGATGGCAATGCGCTGTACTGAGGAATGTCGGTGAGTGCGGTAGCATCGGATTGAGCGACTGGTGCTGGGATGATCTCCGGGTGGAGAGGTCTCCCGGCACCCCAACTGCAGCGCGCTTCGACGTGCTCAATCCCTCCGAGTTATGTTCTTCCGTTGGAACGCTCGTTGCTTTTCTGGGAATGTTGTGTGGGGTTTCAGCCATCTCGCAGGCGTTCGGATTCCCCGGGAGCTCTCGAGGCTGCGTAAGCCTTTTGGGCCCCATGTAACCCCCGGGATTGCATCCCGCCGGATGTTCTGCGGGTTATTTGAGGGTACCCCCGAACAAATGCGCGGTTCCTGCGATACTCTTGCGTCTCCATGCTATTGCGGTCTATGTCATGGTGTTCTCGTGCGGTTCTCGCAATGGCTGCAGGACCATCGCGCCGTAGCGGCGTCTGACTGATCTTCGCTTTGGAGTTGGTGTGGGCATTTAGGCTTTTTTGGGCACCTTAAACTCCCGGGATTGCAAGCCAAGGGATGTGCCGCGGGTATATTGAGGGGGCCATCGCGCCGTCATGCTTTTCCTGTCTATGTCGCGGTGTTCTCGTGCTATCCTCGCGATGGCCACAGGACCATCGCGCCGTAACGGCGTCTGACTGACCTTCTCTTTTGAGCTTGTATGGGAGTGTAAGCTTTTTTGGGAACTTTAAACTCCTGGGATTGCAAGCCGAGGGATGTGTTGCGGGTATAATGAGGGGAACATCGTGCAGTCATGCTTTCGCGGTCTATGTCGCGGTGTTCTCGTGCTGTCCTCCCGACGGCCCCAGGACCATCGTGCCGTAGCGGCATTTGACTGACTTACGTTTGGAGCTGGTGTGGGGACCATCGCGCCGTCATGCTTTCGCCGTCTTTGTCGCGGTGTTCTCGTGCTGTCCTCGCGACGGCCACAGGACCATCGCGTCTTAGCGGCGTCTGTCTGACGGTCGCTTTGGAGCTGGTGTGGTCTTGTAAACTTTTTGGGGGAATTTGAACTCCCGGGATTGCAAGCCGAGGGATGTACTGCGGGTATATTGAGGGGACCATCATGCTTTAGCCATTTTTGTCGCGGTGTTCTCGTGCTGGCCTAGCGACGGCCACAGGACCATCGCGCCGTGGCGGCGTCTGTCTGACCATCGCGCCGTCATGACTTTGCGGTCTTTGTCGCGGTGTTCTCGTGTTGTATTCGCGACGGCCGCAGGACCATCGCGCCGTAGCGGCGTCTGGTTGACCTTCGCTTTGGAGCTGGTGTGGCCTTTTAAGCTTTTTGGGGCAGTTTTAACTCTCGGGATTGCATGCCATGGGATGTGCTGCGGGTATATTGAGGGAACCATTGCGCTGTCATGCTTTCGCCATCTTTGTCGCGGTGTTCTCGTGCTGTCATCGAGACGGTCGCAGGATCATCGCGCCGTAGCAGCGTCTGAGTGACTGTTGCTTTGGAGCTGGTGTGGTCTTGTATGCTTTTTGGGGGACTTTGAACTCCCGGGATTGCAAGCCGTGGGATCTGCTGCGGGTATATTGAGGGGACCATCGCGTCATCATGCTTTCGCCATCTTTGTCGCGGTGTTCTCGTGTTGTCATCGAGATGGCCGCAGGATCATCGCGCCGTAGTGGCGTCTGATTGGCTGTTGCTTTGGAGCTGATATGGGAGTTTGATCTTTTTTGGGCATTTTGAACCCCCGGGAATGCAAGCCAAGGGATGTGCTGCGGGTATATTGAGGGCACCGTGTAAGCTGTTTTGGGCACTTTGAACACCTTAGCTTATGCTGCGCGACGGGTGCTGTGTTGGCAATGCGCCATCCCGAAATAGAACCTGTCGCGTGACATTGGAGCTTTCATGCCTCTCAGGGGCTCACCGGACCAGCCGTGTCATGACCCATTGGCATCCATCTGCTATGAGCTTTTAAGACGATTCTCTGGCGGCTTGGAGCATTGGGCATTCCTTGGTTGGGCTAAGTGTGAGCACTGTTTAGACGCATGAGTGGCAATCCGCCTCTATGCTTGTGCTGGCCTTGTCGCGTCTCTGCAACTGATCTCCATGTTGTAGCTCTCGGGTCCAGCGTTGGCAATGCACCATCCCGAAAATTTTCAAGTGGGCACATTTTTGACGCATGAGTGGCAATACGCTTCTATGCTTGTGATGGGCTTGTTGCGTCCGTTCTGCTAGCCTTCGCGTTGGAGCTATCGTGGCCGCGTAAGCTTCTTGTAGCTTTCGAAAGCTCCGAGATTGCATCCCAAGGGTTGTGCTGCGGGGGTATTGGTGGTACCCCCGAACAAATGCGTTGTCTTCACGAGACTTTTGCATCTCCAAGCAACCGCTCAAGAAAATTGCAAACATTCTGCGCGACCGGTCCTGTGTTGGCGATGCGCCTATCTGAAAATTTACAAGTGGGCACAATTTAGACGCATGAGTGGCAATACGCATCTATGCTTGTGAGGGGCATGTTGCGTCAGTGCAACAAACCTTCGCGTTGGAGATGTCGTGGCCATGTAAGCTTTTTGTAGCTTTCGAAACCCCCGAGATTGCATCCCAAGGGTTGTGCTGTGGGTATATTGAGGGGACCGTCGCACCGTCATTCTTTCACCATCTTTGCCGCGGTGTTCTCGTGTTGTCCTCGCGCTGGCCACAAGACTATCGCGCCGTAGCGCCATCTGACTGACCGACGCTTTGGAGCTGGTGTGGGTGTTTAACCTTTTTTGGGCACTTTGAACTCCCGGGATTGCAAGCCTTGGCATGTGCTGCGGGCATATTGAGGGGACCATCGTGCCGTCATGATTTCGCGGTCTTTGTCACGGTGTGCTCGTGCTGTCCTCGCGACGGCCTCAGGACCATCGCGCCGTAGTGGCGCCCGACTGACCGACGCTATGGAGCTGGTGTGGGCGTTTAAGCTTTTTTGGGCACATTGAACTCCCAAGAATGCAAAGTGAGGGATGTGCTGCAGGTATATTGAGGGGACCATCGCGTCGTCATGCTTTTGTCGTCTTTGTCGCGGTGTTCTCGTGCTATCCTCGCGACGGCCGCAGGACCATCGCGCCGTAGCGGCGTCTGACTGACGGTCGCTTTGGAGCTGGTGTGGTCTTGTAAGTTTTTTGGGGGACTTTGAACTCCCGGGATTGCAAGCCGAGTGATGTGCGGCGGGTATGATAAGGGGACCATCGCGCTGTCATGCTTTCGCTGTCTATGTCGCGGTGTTCTCGTGCTGTCCTCGCGACGGCCGCAGGACCATCGCGCCGTAACGGCGTCTGACTGACCTTCGCATTAGAGCTGGTGTGGGAGTGTAAGCTTTTTTGGGAACTTTAAACTCCTGGAATTGCAAGCCGAGGGACGTGCTGTGGGTATAATGAGACGAACATCGCGCCGTCATGCTTTCGCGGTCTATGTCGCGGTGATCTCGTGCTGTCCTCGCGACGGCCCCAGGACCATCGTGTCGTAGCGGCGTTTGACTGACTTACGTTTGAAGCTGGTGTGGGGACCATCGCGCCGTCATGCTTTCGCAGTCTTTGTCGCGGTGTTCTCGTGCTGTATTCGCGATGGCCGTAGGACCATCGCGCCGTAGCGGCGTCTGATTGACCTTAGCTTTGGAGCTGGTGTGGCCTTGTAAGCTTTTTGGGGCAGTTTTAACTCCCGGGATTGCAAGCCATGGGATGTGCTGCGGGCATATTGAGGGGACCATTGCGCCGTCATGCTTTCACCGTCTTTGTTGCGGTGTTCTCGTGCTGTCATCGTGACGGCCGCAGGATCATCGCGCCGTAGCGGCGTCTGAGTGACTGTCGCTTTGGAGCTGGTGTGCCCCTTTAAGCTTTTATTGGCAATTTGAACTCCCGGAATTCCAAGCCTAGGGATGTGCTACGGGTATATTGAGGGGACCATCACGCCGTCATGATTTCGCAGTCTTTGTCGCGGTGTTCTCGTGCTATCCTCGCGACGGCCGCAGGACCATCGCGCCGTAGCGGAGTCTGACTGACAGTCGCTTTGTATCCGTGGGCACAGTTTAGACGCATGAATGGCAATACGCTTCTATGCTTGTAATTTGCTTGTTGCTGACGTGCAACAAATCTTCATGTTGTAGCTGTCGTGGCTGCGTAAGCTTCCTGTAGCTTTCGAAACCCCCGGGATTGCATCCCAAGGGATGTGCTGCGGGTATATTAGTGGTACCCCGGACAAATGCGTTGTCTTCGCGAGACTCTTGCGTCTCCAAGCAACCGCTCGAGAAAATTGAAAAAATTTCCAAGAGGGCACAGTTAAGACGCATGAGTGGCAATAAGCTTCTATGCTTGTGACGGGCTTGTTGCGTCCGTGCAATAAACCTTCGCGTTGGAGTTGTCATGGCTGCGTTAGCATTTTGTAGCTTTCGAAACCCCCGTGATTGCATCCTAAGGGTCCGGCGTTGGCAATGCGGCATCCCGAAAATTTCCAAGTTGGCACAGTTTAGACGCATGAGTGGCAATACGCTTTTATGCTTGTGATTTGCTTGTTGCGGCCGTGCAACGAATCTTCGCGTTGTAGCTGTTGTGGCTGCCAAAGCTTTTTGTAGATTTCGAAACCCCCGGGATTGTATCCCAAGGGATGTGCTGCGGGTATATTAGTGGTACCCCGGACAAATGCGTTGTCTTCGCGAAACTCTTGCGTCTCCAAGCAACCGTTCGAGAAAATTGAAAAAATTTCCAAGAGGGCACAGTTAAGACGCATGAGTGGCAATACATTTCTATGCTTGTGACGGGATTGTTGCGTCCGTGCAACAAACCTTCGCGTTGGAGCTGTCTTAGCTGGGTGAGCTATTTGTAGCTTTCGAAACACCCGGGATTGCATCCCAAGGGTTGTGCTGTGGGTATCTTAGTGGTACCCCCGAACAAATGCATTGTCTTTGCGAGACTCTTGCGTCTCCAAGCAACCGCTAGAGAAAATTGCAAAAATTTCCAAGTGGGCACAGTTTAGACGCATGAGTGGCAATACGCTTCTATGCTTGTGACGGGCTTGTTGCGTCCGTGCTAGAAACCTTCGTGTTGGAGCTGTCGTGGTTATGTGAGCTTTTTGTAGATTTCGAAACCCCCGGGATTGCATCCCAAGGGCTGTGCTGCGGGTATATTAGTGGTACCCTAGACAAATGTGTTGTCTTCGCGAGACTCTTGCGTCTCCAAGCAACCGCTCGAGAAAATTGCAAAAATTTCCAAGTGGGCACAGTTTAGACGCATGAGTGGCAATACGCTTCAATGCTTGTGACGGGATTGTTGTGTCCGTGCAACAAACCTTCGCATTGGAGATGTCTTAGCTGGGTGAGCTATTTGTAGCTTTCGAAACACCCGGGATTGCATCCCAAGGGTTGTGCTGCGGGTATATTAGTGGTACCCCTAAACAAATGCATTGTCTTTGCGAGACTCTTGCGTCTCCAAGCAACCGCTCGAGAAAATTGTAAAAATTTCCAAGTGGGCACAGTTAAGACGCATGAGTGGCAATAAGTTTCTATGCTTGTGACGGGCTTGTTGCATCCGTGCAACAAACCTTTGCGTTGGAGCTGTCATGGCTGCATCAGCATTTTGTAGCTTTCGAAACTACCGTGATTGCATCCTAAGGGTCCGGCGTTGGCAATGTGCCATCCCGAAAATTTCCAAGTGGGCACAGTTGAGACGCATGAGTGGCAATAAGCTTCTATGCTTGTGACGGGCTTGTTGCGTCCGTGCAACAAACCTTTGCGTTGGAGCTGTCATGGCTGCGTTATCGCTTTTGTAGCTTTTGAAACCCCCGTGATTGCATCCTAAGGGTCCGGTGTATGACATGCTGATTCGCGCAAATGCTGTCGTGGCTGTGTAAGCTTTTTGTAGATTTCGAAACCCCCGGGATTGCATCCCAAGGGATGTGCTGCGGGTATATTAGTGGTACCCCGGACAAATGCGTTGTCTTCACGAGACTCTTGCATCTCCAAGCAACCGCTCGAGAAAATTGCAAAAATTTCCAAGTGGGCACAGTTTAGACGCATGAGTGGCAATACGCTTCTATGCTTGTGATTTGCTTGTTGCGGCCGTGCAACAAATCTTCGCGTTGTCGCTGTTGTGGCCATTTAAGCTTTTTGTAGCTCTCGAAACCCCCGGGATTGCATCCCAAGGGATGTGCTGCGGGTATATTAGTGGTACCCTGGACAAATGCGTTGTCTTCGCGAGACTCTTGCGTCTCCAAGCAACCGTTCGAGAAAATTGCAAAAATTTCCAAGAGGGCACAGTTAAGACGCATGAGTGGCAATAAGCTTCTATGCTTGTGACGGGTTTGCGAAATTCGGTGTAATTGTTGAGACCCTCGCCAGATCGGTGAACCCGTGAACAGTCGGCGGGTGTGCCCGATGGCATGCCGCGCCCCGCCGCCCGTCCTTTTCTGAGGGAGGCGGTTGGACGGCAAGTCCTTCGTTCGGCGTTGTACTGCGCCAAGGAAGACGCTGTGTTTAACGCGGAGCGTGATGTCATGCCCGCTTGCTCGCAAGCGCGAGGTATGAGTCGGCTCCCGTGCATGTTGAAGAACGCAGCGAACCGCGATACATGGTGCGAATTGCAGAATCCCGCGAATCATCAAGTCTTTGAACGCAAGTTGCGCCTGAGGCCAAGTGGCCGAGGGCACGCCTGCCTGGTCGTCATGCGCAGCGTCGCTCCCGCAGTTGCTTGTGTTCACTCGACACAGAACCAGCAGCAGGAGTCGGGATGCGGAGTGTGGCCCTCTGCCTGCGCAAGCGGCGGGTCGAAGAGCGCGTTGTCTTTAGTCGGCTCGTCACCCGACGGAGGTGGTGGATCGATTGGAACGAACCGCTTCGTCGTATTTACTTGCAATGGCGGCCACCAAATGATCACCGAGCTAACTCCTTGCCACGGGCATTGCTATCCAAGCGACGGTGCTGCCCTCGTAGTCGCGACATTAGGTCAGGCGGTGACACCTGCTAAGTTTAAGCATATCAATAAGTGGAGGAGAAGAAACTTACGAGGATTCCCCTAGTAACGGCGAGTGAACTGGGATGCGCCCAGCGTGAAAATCGAGATAACTGGTAGCCTGAATTGTAGTCTGAAGAGGCGACCTCAGCGACAGAACGGGCCCAAGTCCCCTGGAAAGGGGCGCTGGGGAGGGTGAGAGCCCCGTACGGCCCGCACCCTGCTGCAACGCGAGGCGCTGTCGCCGAGTCGGGTTGTTTGGGAATGCAGTCCAAATCGGGTGGTAAGTTCTGTCCAAGGCTAAATACTGGTGAGAGACCGATAACGAACAAGTACCGCAAGGGAAAGATGAAAAGGACTTTGAAAAGAGAGTCAAAGGGTGCTTGAAATTGTCGGGAGGGAAGCGGGTGGGGGCCGGCGATGTGCCTCGGCCTGATGCGGAACGGCGGCGCGCTGGTCCGCCACTCGACTTGAGGCGTTGGCTATTGCCGGCCATGGCGTCGGCCAGAGCCTGAGCTTTTGATGCTCAAGGACATACTGTGGATGAGCTTTTCAGGGTTTATGGGGTTCAAGGTTTACAACTTACGAGGTTTACGGGGTTCACGAGGTTTTATGATTTACGGGGTTTACGGTGTTTACGGTGTTTACGGTGTTTACGGTGTTTACGGGGTTCGGAGTTTACAGTTTACGGGGTTTGCGGTTTACGATGTGGTTTTTGGGGTTTACCGGTTACGGGGTTTATGGGTTATGGGGTGTACGGGTTACAGGGTTTTCGGGGTTTTCGGGGTTCGCAATTTACGGTTTAAGGGTTCGAGGTTTACGGTTTATGGGATTTACGGTGTTTTACGTGGTTTACGTGAGTTTAATGTGGTTTTACAGGGTTTACATGATTTTACGGGGTTTACGTTTTACAATCTTTTATGAATTTTATGGGGTTTTCTGGGTTTTTACAACGTTTTACGGGGTCTACATTGTTTTAAGGGGTTTTTGGGGTTTACGAGGTTTGTGGTTTACGGGAAAACCCTGGAAACCCAGAACCCCGGACCCCCGTAAATCGGGGTTCGAGGTTTACGGTTTACGGTTTACGGGGTTTACGATTTTTGAGGTTCGCAGTGTTCACGCGATTTTACTGGGTTTACGTGGTTTTACGGGGGTTGCATGGTTTTACGGGGGTTACGTGGTTTTACGGATTTTATGGTGTTTTATGGATTTTACGAGGTTTTTTGGGGTTCACGGGGTTCACGGGGTTCACGTGGTTTTGGGTGTTTTCGAGGTTTTCGGGGTTTACGATTTGTACGGGGTTTACTGTTTATACGGGGTTTACGATTTGTATGGGGTTTATGCAGGTTTACGGGGTTTACGCAGGTTTACGGGGTTTGTAGGGTTTACAGGGTTTACGGGGTTCACGGGGTTCACGGGGTTTTACGTGGTTCACGTGGGTTTACGTGGTTTTACGGGGTTTACGAGGTTTTATGGGGTTTACGGGGTTTTCAACCGGGGTCCGGGGTTCTGGGTTTACGGGGTTCACGGGATTACTGGGTTTTCGAGGTTTACGTGGTTTTACGAGGTTTACGTGGTTTTACGAGATTTACGGGATTTTATGGGGTTTTACTGTGTTTTACGGATTTTACGGGGTTTTTTGGGGTATACGGGGTTTTCTGGGTTTTCACGGGGTTCACGGGGTTTTGGGTGTTTTTGAGATTTTCGGGGTTTACGATTTGTACGGAGTTTACGGTTTGTACGGGGTTTACGGTTTGTACGGGATTTACGGAGTTTGTACGGGGTTTACAGAGTTTTTCGGGGTTTTTTGGGGTTCACGGGGTTCACGTGGTTCACGGGGTTCTCGGGGTTCTCAATTTTTACGGTTTTTACGGGGTTCACGGTTTTTATGGGGTTTGCGGTTTACGGAGTTTGCGGTTTACGGGGTTTGCGATTTACGGGGTTTACGGTTTACAGGGTTTTTGGGGTTTTTGGGGTTTTCAGGGTTTACGGGGTTCGCGGTTTACGGTTTACGGGGTTTACGGTGTTTAAGGGGTTTACACGATTTTTACGGGATTTTACGGGGTTTACGAGGTTATTCGGGGTTTATAGGTTTTTCTGGGTTTTTGGGGTTCGGGGTTTACGGGGTTCGCAGTTTACGGTTTACGGGGTTTACGGTGTTTAAGGGGTTTACACGATTTTTACGGGATTTTACAGGGTTTACGAGGTTATTCGGGGTTTACAGGTTTTTCTGGGTTTTTGGGGTTCTGGGTTTACGAGGTTCGAGGTTTACGGTTTATGTGGTTTGCGGTTTACGGGGTTTACGGGGTTTACGGGGTTTACGGGGTTTACGGTATACAGGGTTTGCAGTTTACGGGGTTTATGGGGTAAACCGCGTAAACCGCATAAACTCCGTAAACCCTGTAACCCGCGTAAACCCCATAACCCGCATAAACCCCGTAAACCTACGTAAACCCCAAAAAACCCCAAAAACCCCGAATAACCCCGTAAACCCCGTAAAAATCATAAAACGCGTCGTAAAAATCCTGAAAACCTCGTAAACCCCGTAAAATCTGTAAAAGATCGTAAAATCCAAAAAAGACCGTAAAATCACGTAAACCCTGTAAAACCACGTCCCTGTAAAACCCACGTGAACCACGTAAAACCTCCGTGAACCACGTAAAACCCCGTGATCCCCTTAAACCGTAAACCCTGTAAACCCCGTAAACCGTAAACCATAAAACCCGAACCCCGAAAACCCCGAAAACCCAGTAAACACCGTAAACCCAATAAATCGTAAAACCCGAACCCCGTAAACCCGTAAAACCCCGAAAACTCGGTAAACTCCGAAAACCCCGAATAACCTTGTAAACCCCGTAAAACCCCATAAACCCCGAAAAATCCCGAAAAACTTGTAAACCCCGAATAACCTCGTAAACCCCGTAAAATCCCGTAAAAATCGTAAAACATTATAAAAACCCGGAAAACCCCGTAAACCCTGAAAAATCCTGTAAAATTTGTAAAAGATCGTAAAATGTAAACTCCGTAAAATCACGTAAACCCTGTAAAACCACGTAAATCCACGTGAACCACGTAAAACCATGTAAAACCTCGAAAACCCAGAACCCCGGACCCCCGGACCCCAGCAATTACGTTTCTCTATTTTTTAAATTAATCGAGTAAATTTTCTAATTTGAAGTAAAATGCAAATAGGACATTTACTATGATTTTTTTTTAATTAAAAGTTTAATTTTGATTCTATTTTTATTTAAAATATTAATTTAATTTTTAAATTAATCAAATAATTTTATTACTTAAAGTAAATATTCTCCACTAAGTTCTTTTGTTCTGTCAAAGGAACTATTCACATATTACATAAAACTAAAAAATGTAATTGATTAATTTAAAAATTAGAAAAACTTAAATACACATTAGTCTAATTTAAAGAGACATAATTGTTATTAACTCGATCTTTCATAACCATTTTAGGCTAAGCAGCAATACACAGTTTAAATGCACTCTCAAAATTAACTTTATTTCACATTTAATATAAATATAAATATTAGAATTTAAAGTATTTCATATTTTACATACTTTCTAATATTAAAATAAATTTTTTTCTCATTAAATTTAAAAAATAAAATATTTTTTTCTCTTGTCCAAAAAAAAAGCTCGAACCAAACGAAGCTGTGTCCCACCTTTTGCAATGACCTCTCATTACAAGTTGAGTCAATAAGAATTTAAAAAAATGTCAAGAATGCTACTTCATCACATAAATTTTGCATTGTGAACAATTATTATTTGTTCGTAAAAGTAATATTTAATATACATTTATTTTGTGCAAATGAGACGGAATAAAAAGATTGTATTGGGTTGGTCTAAAAAAAAAAGAATGTATTGGATGAAATATTTGCACAGAATGGAAGAATATAAGATTGAGTCACGGTTGAATGTAAAAAATTTGTTTTTTTTTTTATATGTAGTACGACTGAACTGTAGAACTTCACCAATCGCATGTGTTATGCAATGAAAATCATCATATAGGGCAGCACAATTTTCAGTATCAAGTACAAATTTTTATTTCAATAGTTCTGCTAATTTTATTTTAAGTTTCAACAGTCAATTATAGTTTGATTTCTTTTCATTAATCTTTATAAATAAGTTTAATTTCTTCATTTATTATTATTATTATAGAATTTTATTATAAAAAGTCGTGTAATGTGCACTTTTTCAGCATTACAAGATTAGGCCTTTACTTTATTCATGTCTGGGCTTTTATTGGGGGAATGAACAAATTTGAGGACTTAAATGTGAAAATTTATTTAGTACATAATATATTTTAATGAGTTAGATTTTGTTTGTAATGTTAAAGAAAATTTATTTGAAGTTTATATGAAAATTTATTTATAATACATTTTATTTTATATATGTCAAACTTATCTAAATCGATTAGATACATTTAGGTTAGATGTGGACTTAATAGAAAGATTTATAAAAGTTTTAAAATTAAATTTAATTAAGAAAAATTTTAAAAAAATATTTTAAGACTTACATGCCAAGGTAGAGAAATTAGAAAAATTAAAATGAGCCATGAAACATTAATACTAATTAGGGATAACAAAAATATCACTTTTTTTTTGATAATAATATCATCCAAGTTTTATAATAAAAAAACATTATCCAAGTTTTCGAGATTTGAAGGAAATATTTCAATTAAGTCAACTTTTCTTAATTTAGTATTTTTTTTAAAATTATAAATAAAAATTATATTTAAATTAAATATTTAGGTATAACATAAACAATACCATCACTCCCTCACACCCATCCTAAGATATTTAATATAGGAATCTTTAATTTTTAAAATTTTAATATATAATTTGTTATAATATTTATTATTAAATTTTTTAAATTATTACTATCATATTATCCCTTTCTTCATCGCCGGAGGGTGTGTGTGAGCACCATCATTAATTTTCCTAATTCTAGGAACTGGGATTCCACTAGCCTTTCAGGTTGCCTTCACCCCTCTTCATCTTGGAATCCCCTACCTCAGAACTGATTAAAAATTAATTTTCATGGAGCTATAAGACAAGGGTCTGCAGCTGTAGGAGCTCTCATCCGCAACTCTATAGGCTAATTTTTGGGCGCTAAGGGCCAATACTTATCCACACAGGCTACCAATATTGCCGAACTGCATGCCGCTTTTATCTCTGCAGAGTTAGCCAAGCCATGGGTTGGCAAAGTTCAAGGTCTTTGGCTTGAAGGAAATTCTAAGACAGTTATTCTACAATTCCAAGCAGCTCTACACGGGCAACAGCAATCCACCACTGCCGAGGTTTGCGACACTATTAATACTTTGCTTTTTTTCCCTCATAAAATATCTCATGCATATAAGCAAGCCAATATGACTGCCCACTATGTTGCTTCTTCTGCCTTTTCTTCAAACGTTTGTTGGGGTTAAAATATGTCCCTCCCACTAGATTTTTGTGCAACCCTTCTCAAGGATTGCTTACTATGTACTTGATGTTTTGATTTCTTTCTGGTTATAATATATAGGCGACAACCGACTTTCAAGGAGGGTGTGAGAAAAAGGAGAGCGTATAATTAAATTTTTTTAAAAATTTAATAATAAAAAATTTAAATTTTAAAAATAAAAATTCAGGAGTTAAAATTTTAAAAACATTGATCTAAGAGGACATTTAATTCACTGTTATCTTAATATTATATTATATAATCTAAATATCATAACATCTAAATATCATTTTTCAACTAATAATTTTATAATCTTATAAAAGATTATTTATAAATATCATTAAACTAAATTTTTTTTTTTCTAAATAATATAACATAACATTAAAATAATATTGAACCAAATACCCTTAAATATTATTCTACCCTAGACTTAAAAACGCAAATGTAATTTACCCTATATAGAATAATGTTGCTGTCTAATTACATAGACACACATAATGATTTAAAAAACTACATGCCACTTCAAAAGAATACTTTTTTACATAATCAATATCAATTCAATTAAGCAAAAAATTAAAAAAAAAGAAAATAAGGAAAACAATTCAAATTAGTTGGATGATCATTTAAAGACGGAGTTCTTGCTTCTTTGTTGCCACCCTTAAAACTGCAAAGCTAGCAGAAATTGAAGTTCATGAAAATATTTACTTCATTGATTGTTTACCCAAAGATCATTAATATAAATAACAATCTTGGCACAAAGGAGATCATTCAATAATTTAGTTCAGAAAGATTATCTATGCCTCTGGAAGAGAAAAGAGCCTACAAACTTACCGGAAGCAGCTCCGAATGTCTACTTGTTTGAGTTGGCTATCACCTGGTATTTCCTGAGTGTCTTGAACGTTTCTCGAAGATCAGTAAAATGTTGGTTGTGAGATAGGCTCTTTACAAGAATGTCCTACATGAAGTCACCAACAAAGGCGAAGAACATTAATTACATCACCAAAATCAGAAAAGAATGATCAGCTGAAGGACTTGAATTCTCACAATATAGATCATGTTACAAAATCAACTCAAGAGCATGATATGAATTGTACTGAATAATTTTTCAGGATCTTTTAAAGAACTAAGCACACAAAATGGCTTCAGCTTCAACTAAATTAACCTGAACAGTACTTCTTAACAAAGAAGAAAAAGGACTTTTCAGCCAACTTAACTGGTACTTGTTAACCCAGATTCTGCTCAATAAAGACTAGAAGTATTTACCTATCCATCTATCCACATTGATGAATAACCAAGCCATTATCTTCCACTGAAGTACCGCAAAGAATTCCATTATCTGCATTTGACATCAAGTTCAGAATTTGGGTGAGAAAACAATCACCTGGGCTCTACACCTGTGTCAAACAGTAATCCATCAGCTTTTTCCTCTATATCATGCAGATTCACTCTCCCTTTGAAAGGCATTGTTGGCCCAATGAGGTGGCATATGGTAGCATTTATCAACACATAAAATAAACTTTTGCACCTGTTTGTGAGTGATACCCCCTTGCAATCAGAATTTTAAAAAACATTTAGCATTGTCGCTCTTCAGCTTGATTGGGCTGGTTATCCATTTCAGACCATACCATTTTCCATGGTCCTCCTTTGCTTCCTAGCCTATTGGTAAAGAAAAATTATTTAACACCAAATAGTAAACTAGAAGCTGCGGGGAAGAATTATGAATACCTCCACAAACCCATGGCAGTTCGCAGGCCCATAAAGAGAAACAATCCTGTCCAGACTCCATATAGACCGAAGACTGGTGAAGCAATAACCAGGAAAGCTGATGAAACTAACCCTGCAAGCACCTGCAAAGAAGAGTGTCTTTCTTTTTTTGTACTCATTTAAGATATTTAGTAAGAATCCGTGTATTAGCTCAAGGGAACTATAAGATCACACCATAGAGTATGCTGCATATGTGTAGTCAGAGACACCATAATAAAGTCCATCAAAAACAAAGGAAATGGCATTGAGTGGCTGAGATAACGTTACAAACTGCAAGAAAGATGCCTATAGTTATGGTCTAAAGGTTCCTATTTTAGCTGTTTAGGAATGATACATTCAGTAATCAACCTTACCCAAACACCAGAGCGAGCGATGCTTAAGACAGCTGGGTCAGAAGTAAAAGCATAGGAGAAGGCCCCAAACCCGAAGAACAAGATAACGGCCAATATAATTCCAGTTATCACTCCAATCTGCGAATTGATTAACATTGACAATGAAAGGCAGACAACATCAATGATGCGGGTGCATTTGATTGAGACTCTGAAAGTTTATAACCTGTAAAATTCGATGTACTATAATACGTGCTTGTTTATCATTCCCTTTTGAGTACTCACATGCAAGCATAGCCTGACAAATGTGCAGAATTCATGTGTCAGCCCAATTGCAGAGATTTTCTAAAGCTCTGCGACATAAAAGTTAAATTATAGAAGCATTAAACATTCAAACAAGTTCCAAGATATGCTCTTGCTTGTCCATGTACATGGAATAAAAATATACCAATAACATTGTGGGTCTGCTAATCTGTACACGGCTTAGACTCGAGAAAAGGACGCATATCTTGGAACTTGTAGGGAGCTAGATGAGGTAATAGGGTTTTCAGGATTCTTCGGGTTGTTGATGACAAACCCTTCTCTATTGATCAACCAAAGCATCTATAGTATAAATAACCAGTAACAAAGATGGAACATCGATGCAGTACGAGTTGCAAGAAAAAGCAAAAGCACAAAACACGGATTCAAGAATCCTTTCTTCTTCTATGTTACTTAATAATGGCTTACAAGAATGGGTTTGCACTCTAATGTTCAAGCCACTTCCCAGATGATGATGATCTCCATTTATAGATACTAGTATATTTCCCATGCGAAAATTGCATGGAATTATTTTTCATATTTTTTTAAATATAAATATATTTATTATAAATTTAAATNATGTAAATTAATTTTATTATTTGTATGTAAAACTTTTATTTGAATAATAGAGTTGATTTGTTTATTTATAATTTTACTTGCATTTCAATGTATGCATAACATATATTTATATGTTATCTAATAAATAATTTAAAAAAATATATAGAATTAACTTGACTAAATTTTAAAATTACTTTTAAATTTAAAATATTAATCAATTTGAATCAATTAAATTTATCTCGTAATTAAAATTTTTTATTTATGATTAATCTATTGACATTGAATTTAAGATTTGAACATTATTTCACTATTGATATTAGTATTTAGAATATTTGTAAAATTTAATTATTAGTATCAACTTTAATAAAATCTTTAAAACTTTATCAAATTAAAAGCTATGCATTATTATTTAAATTTAAAATGCACTCTCAACTCACTCGTATTTCACTTGATTCAAAATCAATTTAGTTTTTATTTGATTTAAAATTAATTTACTGTTAATGAAATTAATTTAATTAAAATACATATTTATTTTTATATTTGTTAATGTTAATAAATTGAAATATAATATCTATTATTATATGTAATATAAATTCATTTATTTTATTATATAAATAAATTTATTATTTAATTATATTTTTTAATATTTTATAGAGAAGAGATATGGTTAAGAGAAGAGAAAGGGAGGAGCGTATTAGTATTTGAAATATTTATGAATTTTAATTGTAATTATCAACTTAAAAAAAATTATAAAACTTTATTAAATTAAAATTTGTGTATTATTTTTTAAACTTAAAATTCACTTTCAAGTCAACTTATTTTATTTGATTCAAAATAAATTTAGTTGTTTTATTTAAAATTAATTTAATTTTAGTAAAAATTTGTTATTTAATTATATTTTTATTATTTTAAGAGAGATGATTGAGCAGATAGAGAGAGAGGAGAAAGAGGTGGAAGTGGGGCAGCAGGAGAGAGAGAGAGAGGGGGGGCGGTAGGAGAGAGAAAGCAGAGAGCAGTATTTGTTTTTTAATAAAAACTAAAAAAATAGGTAATAAAAGATAAAATTGAAATATTTAATTTTTAATAAGGGCAAAAATGAAAAGGCTTAATTTCAGCAGTTTGGTACCATCTTTAATAGTATAGTATAAGATTCAAGAGTTGAGTATAATACTAGGTTCAATCAAAAAATCATGAACTGATCCCTGCAGTTTTTGAAGAAATCCTCTTGATCAAAGTCCGACAGAATGATGCGGAGATCAAATCTTCCTCCGACGCTCGCTGACCTTCTGCTAAAGATCTGGGCCATCCCATAAGTTGTTGTTGGAGCCTTCCTTATCTACCGTGGAATCAACATTGTTGCTCTTTGTAATCTCTTCCATATTGGAAGGCAAATGGTTTAGCTCTAGTCATTAGATCTTCAACAACTTTGATTGACCATCATGTCTCAAACATTGGCCGAATCAATGTCACAATGATAACGGGACATTTGATGACCAAAGACACGCATTAGTTCACCATGATGCTTTAATGGATGGGGTTGAATTAGTAAAATCATTTTTATTATGTATCATATTTATTTTATTGGAGAGTTTAGTAGAACCATGTGTGCAGCCGCATGGCTGTCGTACAATGAACAGGCAAGGTGAAAATATGTCTTGAATAATCAAAACAAAAAATTTTGTCACATAGCAATATAAAGAAATAAAAACCTGTCCAGCTAATGCCAACGCATCATTAAGGAGAGAGATTGCCAGCCAAACTTGCAAGCATATTTGGTGAGCAGCCATAGGGATGGGGCCTTCTCTTGCAGCCATAGAAGTTGCCAATGTCATGGTCAGAAGAACAGCAACAGTTCTTCCAATCAATAAACTACCTGCAAAAAGTTGGAAAGAATAGGAGCATTAACAGCTTACTTGAAGCATTCATATATGCAGGACTGCAAGCATGAAGGCTCCTACGTTAAAACTACAATGTCAGGGTGGTAATGGACAAAATGGCCTCTAATTTTTTTATTAAGAAAATATAAAATAAAATTAATTGATGTGTTGAAAATTGTATAGGATGTAATATAAAGTGATTTTTTTATATTAATTTTTATGAATTAAAGCTGAAAAATCAAATATTATTTTATTTTAATTTTTTAAAGGTTATAGGTCATTTTGGCCATGATCAAAGTCAAAATAGCCTCCAACTAAACAAAATCCTTTAAAGGTTTATTAACTTATTTTTGCTTAAGTTTATTGGATTAAAATGTGAACTATCACTAAACCTTCATAGAAAGATCCATGAAATTTTAAGCAAATTTAAAGACACATAATTAATGTTAATTAAGTTTACGCTCCTCAAACACTGTCACAATTGCTTGTGTTCGTATTTACATATATATTTATAGCTTCATGTCTAGTACAGTTAGATTACAATACATATTTTTTACATCAATATGTTAGTTTGAAATTTTGTGATTAGTGAGTTAACACATAGCACTTGGTGAATTACTGCATTTACTAGAGCATTAGTATATTAGGTTAATCAAGTTAAACTAAGAAAGTTTAGTGACTAACATCTAGGTCCCATTGCGTCCCGCACTGTATAAACTTAGTATCAAAGCAAAGTTTGAGTGTTACTTCATAGTAGCATCCGATTCTACTTCTAATTAAGTCCTAAGTTCGTGTCTAGGTTTCTATTTACATTATCCACGCATTTGCATGCATTTTTTTGCATCTTTATCTGCTTTTTCATATCATGGCATATAGGACTCGGTATACATATAGAAGCATTGATCTATCTAGGAAGCAAATAAATGAACAGTATCAGTCTTATTCTCCCCTTAATGACTGTGATCGGAGGTTAGAGAGACATCAGTTGAGGGAGAGATGAAATATTTGAATCTGCTCAATGTTACCAATACCATACTCTAACTTTGTATTGTTATGAGCCTGATTACTATCGTGCCTTTAGTAGGCAAGCAGGAGAGTTTTTACCTTACTACGATGTGCACAATTATTATAATGAGTACAATCCCTATCCTAACCTAGGTAAAGAGATGACCTGAAGTATGCTTCAAGTGTTCTAGCTGATGATGCCCCTTTTCAAGAGGGTAAAGGGTTGACTAAGGAGGAATTTGTTAAACGACAACAATATGAAACTCTCCAGAGGATTCATGAGCAACTTAAAAAAAAGTGATCGTCTCACTAGAATCGAAGCTTATAGGTCTAAGAGTAGCTTTAGATTGATGCATGTTGACTCCTCTAGCTTGAGAGAGCCTGCGATCATAAACATAGACTACATCTACATTGATCCATATGTCGATAGAGCTAGTGACGCACTAGCTGATCTACAAAGTCTTGCATTTAAAAAAAAAAGTAGTAATCTTGAGACTAAGGACAGGGGTATCATCACTTCTAATCTAATAGTAGTAACTTCACCATCTTTCCTAGAAGTTGAGGATGGATTTTACTTGAGCTCTAGGGATCAAGTCCTGTTGAAACTATGGAGGCACCTACTTGTGAAACCACTCTAAGTTATACCCATCATATGAATCTATTAATTGGTTTAGACACACCTGACTCTATTTGTTAAGACGGGAAACAATCAAAGATTTTTACGTGGAAAACCGAATGGCGGAAAAAATCACGGCTCCTTTCGAGGAGGCTTGAAAGGTCACTAGAAAAAGCTTTTCTTTAGGTTACAGAGTATTCAAAGGAGTTTCTTTGAATTGGATTTTAGCCCCTTTGAAGGCTGTGTACAGGAAGTATATATACCCTGATCCGCTCTGCCCAGTCATTTCAGCCGAATAATCCACCGTCCTAGTGACGGCTCTTTTAATGCCTGCAGAGGGCTATTATGTGACTTCTGCTGTACGATGTACGAGCGGTACGACCTGTCAGCGGGAAAGCCGCTTCTTCTTCCAGAGCAGTACGGTTTCCAACGGTCGGGCATCTGTCAGATCAGGTTTCCGTTTTTCGCCTTGACTCTTCGGCGTCTGCTGTTCGGGCTGATACCTTCCTTGTTCGACTCGGAGGCCTTGCCTACGCGGACTCTGTGTGACTTTCCACGTGGACGGTCCTGATGAGGAAGCGTGGATCCAATTGCAACATGTCCCCCTGATAGTCGTGAGGCGCATTGATGCGCGTGCCAGGTTGCCACGTGTACCGGAGTGGCCTATAAATATTTGTGAAACGCCGGTTGGGTCCTCTGTTTGATCAGAGGAGGAACTAGTGTGATGGATCTCTTCTCAGGAATAGCTGATAGCCTTGAAGGTGGTAAGCCGGACCAAGCCGACACAAGGCGCCCGTCCGTTCGGGAAGAGGCGTCGAAGAAGCCGAGGATCCGCCTTTCCAGCGCAGGGGAAGGCGTACGTGTGACGTCCAGGTCCTCAGTGAATGATGCACGAGCAGCTCCTTCGGTGGGGGGCGCAATCATGGTGGCTGATGACGAAGCGCAGCCAATTAAGGAAGCTGCGGGGAATTTGCCCTCTGCGCCGTCTCTGGGGGTTCGGGAGGCGCCTTCGTTGGGGCAGGGCAACGTGGCCCCTGTGACTTCCTCTTCGGGCCCATCTGGCAGTCCGGGGCCTTCGTCAGGTCAGAGAGGCCCCGGGTCTGTCAGTTCGACCGCGCAGTATTTTGCGCGAAACGTCTGTTCTCATCTTGACAAGATTAAGGAGTATGTAGCGAGCAGGGATCAGGTAACAGCCCTCGAACAGAAGGCAGCGATCTCTGAGCAGAAGATGGAGGAAATTCTCTCTCTTCTTCGGAGACTGGAACCGTCTGAGGCGGAGAAGACGATCGCTAACTTGGAGTCGAAATGCGTTCGTCTTGAGGGCGACCTGGAGATGGCGACCGCCCAAGTTGAGGAGTTGATGAGGGAGAAGGGGACGCTGATGTCCCGAGTCCAAGAACTGGAGGAAGAGAACCGCCGTCGAAGAGAGTTTGCCCGAGCTGTTCGAGGTCTGCTTGCAGAGTCGGAGCTTTCTTCATAGACCTCTTGTATTTTTATTATTATTATTTATTTTTTTTTTACTATGTAAAAGTTTATTCAAATGGAAATGTTCGTGGTATGCGCCTTGTATTTTGTAATTTTCCCTTTGTGATGTGATTGTCTTGGGAAAAACGAGGTGAAGTTCGCGCCAAAAAATATTTTGAATTTTGGCTAAGTGTCAGTCCTCGGGGATCGGAACCGTCGGTTCCAAGGACTATAAATGTGTGAAAGGCGGAGGGACTGAGTTCAGGTCTCTCCTGCTCGTTTCTTTAGCCAGTTTCACTTTGTTTTTCCAAAATGGTCAAGAAGTCGCGCAGCAGAGCGAAGGACATGTGGGCAGATTATGACGCTCTTCGAGGCGAGGAGTGCATCTTACCATTGCGTACTTTCGAGACGGAGGTTTTGGAAGTGTGGGGGAGGGACCCAGATGTTGATCTAGAGTACCCGCCGGAAGGGGCAAGGTTCAGGACCCTGCCGGAAGGGAAAATAGCAGTGTGCCTCCATCACCTTCGTGGAGGACTATTTCTTCCCTTCCAGCCGGAATTCGTGAACGTTTTAAATTACTTCGGCGCCGTCCCTATGCAGCTCACACCGAACACCGTCACCATGATCTATTGCCTTGCCAAGGAGTTGGGGCGTCGGCGGATCTCTTGGGACATTGAGATCTTCAAGGCGGTTTTTCGGTGGGAGGCGAATCCCCGTTTGCACGGATGCTTCGTCTTGAAAGGTAGGTATTGCCAGGTGTTCAAAGTGAGGGACACAGGCTTCGCTGACTGGTACAAGAGGTTCTTCTTCGCCAAATCTGGCGGGGTAAGGTTTGCCGAGCCACGGAAGGTAGCTGAGGCGAGATTTCTGGGAGAAGGGAAAGGTTTTGAAGACCCCCGTTTTCGGGAAGTAGATGAGATCCGAAAACGGGTACATGATGCGGAGGATTACTTGCGCGAGCTCGAGGCCGACGTGCGGGAGTATACGGGTGAGTTTTGTCTGCCCACGCCTTTTCTTCCCTTGAATGCTAACCTTTTTTCTTTTTTTTTTCGGTTTGTCTCGTAGGTCAACCGGAGCTCGAACTGGGATGGTTCCGGCTCCGCTAGATAGGGAATAAGAGGGTTCCCCACGATCGACCGGGGCCTTCTCGTCTTCCAGCGAAGAGGAGGCGTACCGCCCCTGGGTCGTCAGCGGGAGGAACCTCTTCGGCGGCGCCTCTTGTTTTCGAGGAGGGGGCTGATGACCTGGCATATATAGACGACATACAGGTCAGTGATGATGCCGAAGGGATGCAGGGGAGGCGAGATGGCGAGATAGGGTCTGACGCCGAAGAGCCTAGTTCTGCTGGCCCAAGTGTTGAAGGGTCCGTGGGAGGTGTTCGGGTGGTACCTCCACGGATTGTCCCCGAAGGGAGGCCGGACTCAGTGACCAGGCTGGGCGCCCGGACTGCCGACTTGTTGGAGCAACTCACCAAGGAGGCCATGGCTCAGGAGAGGAAAGCGAAGGAAAATGGTCTCCGTTACTTGGAGTCGGAGCGTCAGCGTCACCTGGCCGAAAAGCGTCTCCGTTCGGCGATGCGGGGTCTGGAGGAGTCCAACCGTCGGGAAGCCGAACTTCAGAAACTTTTGGAGGAAACGTTTGTTCAGTCGGAGCGGGTCCGTGAGGAAGCGGTCGTTGGATTCCGCCAATCTCTCGAATTCAAGGCTTTTATTAAAGGGGCGTTGGAGAGCTCGGTGAACATGCTCGGGTCCGCTCTCCTCGATCGTGGGATGGTTAGCCGTGAGGACCTCGAAGGGCTGGATATGAACGAGTGCATTCTTTCGAGGAGCCGATCGTACCGGTGTCCCTTCTTTAACATGTCGGCTGAGAGGATGGGGCGGATGTTCGCCTTTGTCTCGAACATGAAGGCGATCATCCCTCCTACTGAAGCGGAAATGGCGGGAGGTGCCGAAGGAGTTCCGATTCCGGAGGAGGGCCCAGCTTCAGAAGGGACTTCGGGAGAACCCTTAGTCGTTTCTCCACTCCGTTCGCGGGATCCACTGCAGGACGTGCCGCGGACCCCTGGTGCTGATCTGGTGATAGATTCTGACCCGGAGGATTTCGAGGAGGAGTAGTGATCCATGTAATTTTTTCGTCGTAAAACTTTTGTAATGCAAAGTTCTGTAATGCAATGTTTTTTCTTTTGCACTAGATTTTTGTTTATGAAGCCTTGTTTGGTAGGATTTTAGGCCAGGGACTTCGAGAAGGGGAGTGCCCTTGACTGCCAGTCGCGCTTGGCGCTAAGTTAGGATTTTAGGCCAGGGACTTCGAGAAGGGGAGTGCCCTTGACTGCCAGTCGCGCTTGGCGCTAAGTTAGGATTTTAGGCCAGGGACTTCGAGAAGGGGAGTGCCCTTGACTGCCAGTCGCGCTTGGCGCTAAGTTAGGATTTTAGGCCAGGGACTTCGAGAAGGGGAGTGCCCTTGACTGCCAGTCGCGCTTGGCGCTAAGTTAGGATTTTAGGCCAGGGACTTCGAGAAGGGGAGTGCCCTTGACTGCCAGTCGCGCTTGGCGCTAAGTTAGGATTTTAGGCCAGGGACTTCGAGAAGGGGAGTGCCCTTGACTGCCAGTCGCGCTTGGCCCTAAGTTAGAATTTTAGGCCAGGGACTTCGAGAAGGGGAGTGTAGTATTCATGAAACACTGGTACAGGGGTTTTATGAGTAAAACTTCCTGATGTCGTTGCCGCTCCAAGTCCTTGGCAGGAGAGTCCCATCATCCCTTGATAGTTTGTAAGTGTTGGGGCCGAGCACTTTGTGGATGACGAAAGGGCCCTCCCAGTTGGAGCTGAGTTTTCCTGGTGTCATGTCTCGGCCAGCGTTGTTTTTTAATTTCAAGACCAGGTCTCCTTGTTGGAATGGTCTCCTGTGGACGTGTTTGTTGTAGTATTTTTCGATCCTTCGTTTGTGTTCCGCTTGTCGAAAAGCTGCCAATTCTCTGTCTTCTTCGAGGAGCTCGAGTTCGAATCTCCTTGCGCTTTCGTTCTGTTTTTGCCAATCAAGAAGAGCAGGTGGGTCGAAAGTGCTGGCATTTTCGACTCGAGGAGAGTAGACTTCTAATTCGACTGGGATGAGAGCTTCTCCCCCAAAAACAAGTGAAAAAAGCGTTTGACCCGTTGCTGTTGTCGGCGTGCAGTTGAGCCCCCAAATGGCTGCCGGGAGTTCTGTTGCCCATGATGAGCCAATCCTGTCAATTGGCTTTCTCAAGGTGTTGAGGAAGTTTTTGTTCGACGCCTCTGCCTGGCCGTTCGACTGCGGGTGTCTTACTGATGCGAAACTCAGGTTGATACCGTTTTCAGAGCACAGACTACGAACGGCCCGACTGGTAAAGGCGGTTCCGTTGTCGCAGATCAGGGAGAGGGGGACGTCGAATCTGCATACGAGCTGTGTCCATATGAAATTTTTGACCCCTGTGCCCGTTGGTTGGGCCATTGCCTTTGCTTCGACCCATTTCGAAAAATAATCCATTGCCAACAGTACATGGCGTAAGTTCTTTCCGATTTTGGGAATGGTCCCAAGAAGTCAAGGCCCCACATCGAAAACGGCCAAGAGCTGGTTATAAGGTGTAGTTGAGCTGCTAGTTGTCTAGGTATTTTCGAGTATATCTGGCACTGGGGGCATCTCTAGCTGAATTCTTTGGCGTCCTTCTGGAGGGATGGCCAGTAGTATCCTTGGCGAAGGATTTGTAGGGCAAGGTTTCGTCCTGCGGCATGAGTTCCACAGTCTCCGGAGTGGATCTGCTCAAGTATGATTTTCGAGTCTTCCTCGCGGATGCATTTGGCCAGGGGGAGCGAGTAGCATCTCCTAAACAGTTGTCGCTGGGAGATGACGTATCTGGCAGCTTTCACCCGGAGCCTGCGAGCCTTATTCCTGTCGTCTGGGAGCTCGCCCGTCTGGAGGTAGTGCCGGATGTCATCCATCCAGCTTTCGGGGTTGGACTCGACGTCGAAGATTTGTGGGTTTTCGAAGGCGGGGAACAGGATATCTAGTGCGTTATCGCTCTCTTCCTTGGCGAGTTCGTCTGCTAGCGAATTCATCTCGCAGGGGATATGAAATAGGGAAACCTGGCCGAACTGCTGGAGGAGAGTTTTGGCGAGTTGAAAATACCTCTTGAGCACTTCGTCCTTTGTCTGATAGGATCCTGTTAGCTAATTCACCATTAGCTTGAAGTCGCTGTAGACATCGAGTTGTCGTGCTCCGAGTCCCTTGGCAAATTTGAGCCCAGCGATGAGGGCCCCATATTCGGCCTGATTGTTTGTGACGGGGAAATGTATCTTCCCTGACCTTTGAAGTCGAATTCTCCAGGGACTGGTGAGGACGATGCCGACCCCTTGGATGCGCTCGCCGGAGGCTCCGTCTACATGGAGAGTCCATGGTTGTGGCTTCTTCCGGGGTTCGGGTTGTTCAGCTGTTGTGAGTTCGACGACGAAATCGGCGAGCGCCAGACTCTTCATGGCTGTTCGTGGGAGGAAGTCGATATCGAACTCAGACAGCTCTACTGCCCACTTTTGCAACCTTCCGGAGATTTCGGGGGAGTGGAGTATTCTTCGAAGGGGTTGATCCGTCATCACCTTGATGGGGTGAGCTTGGAAGTAGTGGCGTAACCTGCGGGCAGCAGAGATTAGCGCGAAAGAGAGTTTTTCGAGGGGAGGGTACCTCACTTCGGCGCCATAGAGGATGTGGCTGATGTAGTGGATCGGGTGCTGTCGGGCGGTCTCTTCTCGAACAAGTACTGCCGACACTGAATTGTCGGTAGCGCTGAGGTAGAGGAAGAGATCTTCGTCTTGGACCGGGGCGGAGAGCAGCGGTGGTGACAGCAGGTATTCTTTCAAAGATTGGAAAGCTTTCGTACAATCCTCGTTCCATGCCTGATTTTCTCCTCGAAGAATTTTGAAGAAGGGGAGGCAGCGTTCGCCGGATTTCGAAATGAATCTGCTGAGTGCCGTGACCCTCCCGTTTAGCTTTTGTATGTCCTGGACCGTTTGGGGTGGCCTCATCTCTTGTATGGCTTGAATTTTCTCAGGGTTCGCCTCAATGCCTCTAGCCGACACCATATTCCCCAGGAATTTGCCGTATGACGAACCGAAGATGCTCTTGAGGGAGTTGAGCTTGATGTTGTATGTTCGACAAGTGTCGAGCGTTTCACGGAGGTCTTCAAGGTGTTTCACACACACGCTTTTAATCAGCACGTCGTCGACATATGCTTCTACGTTTTGCCCCCTCTTATTCTTGAACACTGTGTCAATCATGCGTTGATAGGTCGCGCCTGCATTCTTCAAACCGAAAGGCATCACTTTGTAGCAGAAGGTTCCCTGGTCGGTGATGAACGAAGTGTGCTCTTCGTCGTCTTCGGCCATTCGGATCTGGTGGTAGCCTGAGAAGGCGTCGACGAAACTCATCACTGAGTACCCTGTCGAAGAATCGACGAGCCTGTCTATTTTCGGCAAGGGATAGAAATCTTTTGGACAAGCTTTATTTAAGTCCGTGAAGTCTACGCACATGCGCCACTTTCCGGAATTCTTTTTTACCACCACCACATTTGCAAGCCATGATGGGTAGGTGATTTATCTAATGAATCCTGCGGCCAAGAGTTTTTCGACTTCTTCTCGAATCGCACGTTGTTTTTCGCCGCCGAAGCTCCTCTTCTTCTGTCTGACGGGGGCCGCTCCTGGTTTGAGGCTTAGCCGATGTTCGGCTACGGCTTTATCTATCCCTGGCATGTCGCTAGGTTCCCAGGCAAACACATCGAAATACTCAAAAAGTAGCGCCGTCAGGGCGGGCTTTTCATTATCAGGAAAGTTTTTAGAGATGAGTACAGTTTTTCCGTCGGCGACGGTTACATGGTCGTTCTGTTCGACTGGTGGCAAGGCGTGATCTCTGGGGTCCATGTAGTCTGTGTGGAGACGCACGTTTTTCTTTTTTTTTTTTGGTTATGAAAAGTAGATAACTAGGCTAATTTGAGGATTCTCACCAAAGGCTAACCCTACCCTTTCCTTCACCGGAATATCGACCCCTTAACCCGGATCTAGGCCTGAGAAAACTCAAACACAATTTCATTCATCAAAATACTCTTTTTTTTTTTTTTTTTTTTACCAAATAAATCAAAGCAAATATGGAACTAATTCTATTACAATAAAATAAAATCAGCTCCAAATGGGGTGAGTCTTCAAATCTTTCCAGATATGCTCTGAATCAAATCAAATCAAATCAAATTTAAATAAAGCTAATATGGAAATCTCTAATAGCTCTAATTAATTTGAATTTGAATTTTGATTCAGCACATGACGTCATCCGGGCCATCCAATTTGATGCTGATCTGGGTCCCCACCAATTCTCCCCACGTGGGAGGAACTCGACCCCGTCGAGTATGGGTCATGCGACTCATGTGTCTCCGAGTGGGTCAGATCAACTGTAACCTTTGAGCCTCCTGAAAAAGTAAAATTCTCCACCGAACCAAATATCACTGATAATTGAATTCTATTAAAATTACTTGCTCAACAAGCTTATTCAATTAGCTCTAAAATTATTGAGGTGGATTTTGGCTGTGGACATTCATGGGTAAAGCTACACTCAAAGGGAACAAGAGGCTATTACTTCACTAGGTGTTACTGTTGGGTCCTGATAACCAATAGATCTGAAATATTGAAAGTATCAACTATTCTCATGATCTAATAATAATATTCAAACTTATTCAGTTGACCCAATTTAATAAAAATTTTAAAAAAAATTAAATTAGAGATTTAGTTATCTTAAATTACCGTAATAAAATATTTAGAAATTTTTTCTACGCTTAATTATAATAGCTCA
>JAEMOT010002644.1:127704-143991 GCA_019297695.1 Apostasia ramifera | reverse complement strand
AGGTTAGCGAGGAAAGGGTTCATGGTACGGGTGAGGGTGGCGACCGTGTTTGTCAGCGTCTGGAGCTGTTGGTCGTCCCTTGTTGCATCGTCCTGGGGTAGGCGTGTCGCCTGCTGTTCGCCAGGTGGTGGGGGAGCGCTTTCGTCGTGGGCGTGCTCCATGGATGTAAGGATCAGGTTTGATCCTGCGTGAGGGCACCAAATTGTTAAGACGGAAAACAATCAAAGAGTTTTTACGTGGAAAACCGACTGGCGGAAAAACCACGGTTCCTTTTCGAGGAGGCTTGAAATGTTACTAGAAATCTTTGGTTGGGTTACAGAGTATTCAAAGAGATTTTTTGTTTTTGGATCTTCAGCCCCTGTAGAGGCTGTGTACATGAAGTATATATACCCTGAGCCTGTGATGTCTAGTCACTTTCAGCCGAACAATCTACAGCTCTAGTGACAGCTCAATTAATGCCTGCGGACGGCTAGTATGTGACTCATGTTGTACGGCGTGTCAGCGGTTACGATCCGTCGGCGGGAAAACCGCGCCTCCCTCAGAGAAGTACAATCCCCCAACCGTCAGATGTCCCATCGGGGCCTTGTTTTTCGGGGTGATAACCTTTCGGCGTCTGCTGTTCGGGATGATGCTTCTTCTATTCGGCTCGGATGCCTTGCTCACGTGGAGACCACGTGAGCAACCACGTGGACGGTCCGGATAAAAAGGCGCGAATCCAATTGCAACAGTATCAAATATAACTACGATAATAACAACAATAAATAAATTTTAATACGAATTTTTTATTTTCATTGCACACTATTAATCAGTGGTACTTCATTTAACTCTAAATATATAATGTCATAATTTCTTATCATTTTTTTAATCTTTTCTTTTCTCTTTTTATATAAACATATAATTTTAACAATCAAATTTTCTTTACTAGAATTTCTATCGACCTACGATTTGCATATCAAAACAGTTTAAGTTGATTACTTTTTAATCTTATCTTTAATTTAGGCTATTTCGGGCTTTTTCATTTATATACTTACGATCCTACAGTAACTTTATCTGTATTATTTTTGTTTTATATGTTAATATATAACATCATAAAATATTGATAATCATATTAGTGTATTATAAAACTTACCTTTAAATATGTGTAAGATTTTTTAATCATACAATACATCAAATATAATTCTTCATTTAATCCAGCATATTTAATTAACATTACCGTTTAATTAATAATTATTTTGTATAATTGAATCGAAATATTTAAATCACGTATTCTTCTTGATAACTTATTCATCAATTGTCATATATTCAATACCGATAACTTATTTCGGGCTTTTATTCTTTTATATTTAATAAAAAAATTATTTTAATACTGAAAAGTATGTAAAATATAAAATAAATTATTTTTTATAGTTGAAATTTGTATCAGATAAAAAAAAATCTTTGAATCAAACGAGGCGCATCTTTTCCCAATGACTTTTACAATCTCCTAAAATTGATTCGATTCAAAATGAGTCAGCTTTAACTTGAGTTTAGGCCAAAGCCGAAACTCAGTAGCATTTTCGAATCACTTTCGATAGAAACAGATACAAAACTATCGAGTTTCTGTAACTTATTTTATACACAAATTCATGAGAATTTATTTACTTGAATTTTTTATGCACGTACATATAAAGGAATCATATTTACATCTGAAATGTTAAATATATGTGGTAATCTAAATTTATAATATATACTCATTCTAAAATAAATTAAATTTATTTTTTATTTTAAAATATATATATATGTTGTTAAAAATAATTAAATTTTAATATTAAAATTTATGTGTGTTGTGATATGCTAAGTTAAGACTAATATTTTTAATTTTAATATGATGATATAAATATTTAATTGAAAGTTTTATGTAAAATTTGCGTGAAAAGTATTTCTTATTTTTTTTTTGTAAATTACGAATTATTTTTGTGAACCAAACTAACCTGAATGTGATCGAATTTTTTTTTAATGGAGTTTTATTAATGTAAAACTCGAGTAAAATGAAGAGTGAGACTCGAAATCGAAAAAAGTTTTTTTTTTTAAAGTGAAATAATTATATTATTGGCCTTAATTATTAAGGGATAATTACATACATGCCACACTATTTTACTTTATTTATGCGTTACCCATTTATTCTTAGTTAATTACGTTATGCACACTCAAAATATTATAAAATCTTACATACACACACTTAAATTAAAAATTAGTCAAAATCTATTTAAAAAAAATATTTCGTTAATAAATCATTAAAATTACATTTTTACTTTTAATAGTACATATTTTTTTTTCTTCCTCAATGTCACATTAAAACGCTGATCTGTCCTAAAATCAATTCACGTCGCGAATGTCTCCTTTCTTTGCCACTACCTAAACATCAAAATTTTAAGATTTTCACTTAAAATATTTTTAAATATCCTTAAAATAATACGATGAATGATTCAGATTTTTTGTAACTTAACTATAATTAGGTCATTGAAAAATTATAATTGCTCATTATAATGAAAATAAGTGAATGTGCGTGTATGTAAGATTTTATAATATTTTGAGTG
Organism: Apostasia ramifera; assembly: GCA_019297695.1. Lineage (NCBI taxonomy): Eukaryota > Viridiplantae > Streptophyta > Magnoliopsida > Asparagales > Orchidaceae > Apostasia > Apostasia ramifera. Next base: position 141,415 of record JAEMOT010002644.1, on the reverse strand, counting down.
TGTATAGTGTAATTAACTAAGAATGGATGAGTAAAATATAAATAAAACTAAATGGTGTGACATGTAGGTAATTATCTTAATTATTAATTAATGTGGACCCCACCGTCCTCCCCTATTGCCATGCTACAAACCAAAGCCGGATGCCCTGAGCTCGCCGAAGAGGGAATGGCATTCACGGAGAGAGACGCTTTCCGGCAACTCGGAGTCGACGGCAGTACCTGCGGCTTCGCCATCACGGTGGCGCAGCCGCTGCAGCAGGCAGCCTTGATGTGCGACGTGTGCGAGGCGGTGCCGGCGATCGTCACCTGCAAGGCCGACGCCGCCGCGCTCTGCGCCTCCTGCGACGCCGACATCCACTCCGCCAACATCATCGCCAGCCGCCACGAGCGCCTTCCCTTAGCCCCCTTCCTCCACCAGGCGGCTGCCTTCTCCGGCGAGCCGCCGGAGAACCCATGGCTTATGGTCGACCACGAAAGCTTCTTCGTCCAAGATCTCGACTACGGCTTCGTGGTGGATGAAGCTGCCGTCACCGGAGGCGGCAGGCGCAGGACGCCGGCGTTCGGCGGCTGCGTGGAGATAGATTTCACGCGACCCAATGCTTCGTTGACGTCCCACAGCGTAAATCCACCCAAACCTACGAGCTTGAGCTACGAGCTTGAGCTAGCTCGAAGTCGAACGCTAGCTTGCTCGAATTAGAACAAAATTAAATGCCAGTAGATTTGAGCTGGCTCAAATCAATCTATAAATCAATGAGCGAAACCTGAGTCATACCTGATTCGTGCAGGTGACGCTGTCGTCGGAAGGGTCTGGAGGTGACGTATCGAAGCCGTGCGGCGAGAGTTTTGGTGCGTCAACGGCGGCAATGGATAGGGAGGCAAGGGTGATAAGGTACAAAGCGAAGAGGAAGAGCCGGCGGTTCGAGAAGAAGATAAGGTACGCTTCGAGGAAGGCGTACGCTGAGGTGCGGCCGAGGATCAAAGGGAGGTTCGCGAAGAGGACTGCCGGCGAGCCACTGGTGGAGTGGGTCTACTCAACGGCAGCCTCCGCCGGCACCGGTTTATTATTTTGAAGGACCTGTCTTGGTCGGTAGTTTTATATCGGTATGGAGCAAGATTTTAATTTGTTATGGATCGGCTCTGATTTAGAATTGAAATTTTTTATTTTCAGCAGAATCACATATTTTTATTCATTTGTTGTAATTTATTATCTTTAAAAAAAAATTCAAAACTTTGATCAGAAAAAAAAATCCAAACCTCTTGAAATGAAAGATGTCATCTTTAGTTTAATTTAAAAAATTTAGGATAAATTCGAGCAAAAGTATTGCAAATTGGTCTTAATTTTTTAAAAATTTTAATTTGTGTTCTTTAATTTATAAAAATTCTTTAATTTTGACTCTAATTAAAATGTAATTATTAATTTTTTATAAATATATTGTAAAATTATTTTTATTTATTAATTTTATAATATTTAAAATATTAATATTAATATTTTTTTAGTTTTAAATTGTAATGTAAAGAAAGCAATAAATGAGGAAAATTTAATTTTAAATTTTTATTAAATTTTTATTAAATTTTTATTAAATTTTTAAAAAGTTATGAGAACAAAGCATGTAATAATTTTTTAAAATATGTAAATAATTCAAATATATTAAACAATAATTAAATTTGATATTTTTTATAAAAAAATTAATAAAAATTATGGGTTTCTAAAAGGATAAAATTGTCTCACTTTTACAATATCAAGGGCTCAAATTAAAATTTTTAAAATTAGAAATTGATTTATAATGCATTTTGACCTCAGAGAGCTTGATGCAATTTACTCAAAAAAAAAAAATATCATACTAAAAAAATATTTCCATTCAGGAATTTCCTTTTTCAGTTTTATTTTAGGGCAAATCTAAATAGCCAATATATTGTTGAAGGGTAAATTGCTTATGGATTCTCGAGGCAATAAAGTGTGATGTCCTGGCTGCCGGCACTCGATCTTCTTTTTTACAATCGGCCGACCAGCGCTCGAGATGTCAGAAATATATTATTACAATATACAATATATATGATTTAACATCTACTGCTGCAACTTTCGATAACTCACATCATATTTTGTGATTTTTCTAGTGCAATACCTGCCACTAAAAAGGGCAGAAATTTATTAATACAAACTCTGTATATAAAGGAATATTCTAACATATAACATGATTATTAAAAATATATACATGTATCATAATAAAATAATACAAGTAATATTATGGAATACTCAATAACAATTTACATTAATATAATTACAGAACATGTCTTATATTAAAATTATCGTCATAATTCCCATGACCTTTAACTCACTCAATTTGCTAACATGATAACATTATTCTATTTAGTGATGTGGATCTATTATTTTCATACTCTTTTACCTAAAAGCCTAACGAAAGTTCTTTCAGCTTATTATCCTAGAAGCCTTGACAGCAGCCGCACATTGTATCGGAAACTCCATTTTTGATGATCCATTTTAGGGCATCATCTGGTATACACTCCCCGCCCTCATTGGAATAATACATTTATAGAAAACTTTTCGCCCTCATCAGTTCTTGGTATACAAAAAATTTTTAGTACCACATTATCTCACAGATTATCAAATTCATCCCATTTTTATGTTCAATTAACAAAATACATGATATAATATCACAATTTCATATTCTTGTAATATTAACTTGTATATTTACAAATATAATGAACTAATATTAATTTTAAGGGAAAGAATTATTTAACTATTATCGTTTTGGCTAAGCTTGGAATCTCACTTTATTTCTCCTTCTCCTTCTCCTTCTCCTTCTCCTTCTTCTTCTTCTCCTTTTTCTTCTTGTTTCTCAGCAGCAGCTACTGCTATTCTTGTTTTGGTGGAAAATAGCAGACAAAGGGCACGGGTGCAAATAAGGGTGTTAATATGGATCGAACATCGAACGAAAATTGAATCGATTTTAGATCGAATTAAAATTTAATCGATCGAAATGAGCCGACTAACGAGCCAAAAGTTTGGCTCGGTAATAATTTCGAGCTAATTTTGAGCCGGGGTAGGCTCGGCTCGATCCAGCTCGAAATAGGCTCGAATTGAAATACATTTTATATTATAATACATAAATATAATATATATTAAATATAATATAAATATATGTTATATAATATATATTATAAATTGAGCCGATCTCGAGTCGGATCGAGTTGAGCTTATCCGGCTCAAGATCAGCTCAAAAAAAAGTTGAGATTTGTGAATCGAAATCGGCTTGAAGTCGATTGGAATCGACTCGAGCCAGCTCGAAGTCGAACCCAATCGAGCTCGAGTCGATTTCGAGTCTATCAAAATGTGATCAATCCAATTTCGATCAGGTATTGGCTCGGCTCGAAATCGGATCGGTAACAGCCCTAGGCGCAAATGCAGCAACAGTAAGTTTAAAGGGAATTAAATCATTTTTCCGCCTTTCTTTTCTTTTCTTCCACGAGGGAGAGAGGGGAGAGAGAAGGGGCTACGGGCTGAGTACCGCTGGTAGCGGGCAGCCCATCCTTATCAATTTTTTTAAAGAAAAAATTATAATTTAGTCCTTTTATTTTTATATCTTTATAAATATATATCCAAAATTATTATATTTAGACCCAAAATTATTTATTTCTTAAATATCACATTGAGGATCTTTAGTTCAAGAAATTTTTAAAAATTTTTAATCTGTCACCTTTAAAATTGTTTTTATAAATAATATTTTTTAAATCAAATATTTACAAAATGTGCCTCCTAAGTTAAATATCTACAAGTAAATACTTTTTATTTTGAATATAAATTTACAGACAGTATGACAATGCTAACATCTGTTTACTATTTCTTTAAGCCAATTTAATATATACAGCTAATATTGCATCTAATCTATTTCAAGGAGATTCACAATAATGGATTATGAAAAATTTAATATCTTAAAAATAGATAAAAATTAAAATAATTTTTTTTTAAAAGTAGAGATGAAAAAAAAACTTGGTGGATTTTATTTAAGGGCTAAATTACACATAGCTCTTAAAAAAATACTATTAGTTGGGTTAAAATAATAGATGACAAATGAAAATTAGCGTTGAAGTACTACATGTAAATTTACATTTATTTTGAATGCTTTTTGTAAATATTTAATTTATAGAATTAAAAAATCTTTTTTTTTAAATAATAGATGTAAATTTTCCAATTTTAATTGTATGTGTAGCCTATTTACTTAGTCAGCTAAAATACCAGAAATAACTAATATAATATTAATTTATATCACATCTTACATATATATAAAGTTAATAATTAACTTGTATTGCATTTTTCACACATCACACTATCACAGTATAATAACTAATTTTATTTCGTATTATTTACAATTTTAAATAAAATAATATTATCTTTCAAATTTAATTTAAATTTTATTAAAATTAATATTTTTTGTTATTTAGTCTGCTGTATATTTTCTAAGTTTGTTTAGCTAGCTGCATTTTTCAAGTGTAATACCATTTAATTTTAAGCACTGTAAAACTTAAATTGTGACATTTAAATATTTTTGCAGTAAAAAATAATACCTTTGTCATCAATAAAATATTTTAATAAAATTTGATCAATAATATAGTAATAATATGGAAGAGATGAACTAAATAGCAATAAAGCTTCAAACACAATATCCTACTTGTAAGGACCAAAAAAAAAATACATATTATATATATATATATATATATATATGTTATATGTAATAATTTAAATTTTTATAAAATAACATGTAATTCTAGCACCTTAAATACCCATAAGAAGGTAAGAAAAATCTTTTTATGAATGCTAGTGTATATATTAAACTAGAAGCATTACCTTCTTAATAGCTCTTATGATATTCTTAGTAATTTATCCTTTTTTTATCTAATTGGAATGATTCAAATTTTATAAAATTACATGTAAATTTAGCACCTTAAATACCCATATGTAATTTAACTTTTTTTATTTATTAAATAATAATAGAAGATTATCAGAAAATACTTTTTATAATAATGCCATATATTTTAATTTAAAATTTTCTGTTAAAGATAGAACTTTTGGTTTATAATTCATTCTGATTAATTTAAGATGATTAAAAATTTATAAAATTTTAATCTGTGTTTGCTGTATTGTAAATGTATAATAGGTTGTATATATAGTAAGAGTTAAATATTGATTTAATACATCCATACCAATGATCATATCACAAGAATATATATATCTTATATTCTAAAAATAAATATAATCAATCGATATACTAAAAATTTACAGAAAAAACTAAACACAATCAATCGACAATATAAAAAAAAACTGAAAAAATAATATTAAGTAATAATTTAAATTTATTATATATATATATATATACATATCGTATATGTAATAATTTAAATTTTTATAAAATAACATGTAATTCTAGCACCTTAAATACCTTCTTAATAACTCCCATGATATTCTTAAAACCCACTAAGGCCTTGTTAGTATATAGCATTTATTTTATAGAAATTTTTACACATAAATTACACAAATTTTAGTATATTATAATTTATATATTTTTTTCAAAAAATTTGACATCTTATAATATAAAATTTCTCAAAAAATAATATGTAAAGTGTAATATGCCAACAATCATATATCACGTATATTTATAAATGTTTCTATTTTATAATATAATATTTTTGAAAAAAAATTATTATAACATCCACATATTAAGTTTTATCTTATTTCACTTTTTTTATTAAAAATAAATAACTTATGTGCACTTAATTAAATTTTTCATAACAAGTTAATGCTTGAATATTAGTTTGTGGGTGTTAAATTAGAAATATTTTTTTAGAGATGGTTAATTCAAGAATGGATGGCTTGATTTGAATTTATTTAAATTAGTTAAGCTTATTTAGGAAACCTAATTAGTAATTTGAGAAAATAATTATTTGATTTATTGAGATCTATAAATAACTTTTTATAAAATTATAAAATTATTAATAAAAAAATGACATTTAAATATCATGATATCTAGATTATATGACATAACACCAAGGTAATAATAAATCAAATAACCCCTTAATGTTATCTATAAATAACTTTTAGAGGGTGCTAGCGCCCTCTAGAGCTGGACTTGAAATAGATTTTGAGGTAGCTCAAGCCGAATATATTTATATATTTGTAAATGTTACTAAATTTATAAAATATATAAATATGTTAATTTAGTTTATATATTTACTAAATTATAAATTTCTTGTTGTCAAAGCTTTTATTGATCAGATTAACTATGTTTAATACTTGACTTAAAATGATACTTCAATTTGGTTTATGGCAGAAAACTAGACTCGAAATGAATTGAGTCGAGCTCGAGTTCAGCCAAATTTTTTCGACAGCAGTAGGCCGGCCCAAGGCCCATATACTAGGCCCAAGGCCCATATACTCGGCCCAAGGCCCATATACTGGGCCTAAATTTATCGTAAATTAAAGCAGGCGTCGGCGCGTTCTACTCTCCGGGTGGGACTGGCGGCTCGCGAGAGTGAGCCAAACTCGATTAGGGTTTCCTCCGCCATGGCTGGTCCGGGAATCCATCCCTACCACCAGCAGTGGGCGCACCCGCCGCCTCCGCCGGCAGCGTTGGCTGTTCCTCCTCCTCCTCCTTCTCTTTCAGTTGAAAACCGCTCGGCCGCCGACGAGGTTTGTGGCGCTTCCGCTCTTGATTTCTTGTTTGAAGTTTTCGTACCGTTGTTGTTTGCTTTTTAGGTTCGGACGATCTTTATCTCCGGCCTTCCTGGAGATGTCAAGGAGAGGGAGCTTCACAACCTTCTGCGGTGGCTACCGGGATTTGAGGCATCTCAAGTGAACTTTAAAGGGGAGCAGCCGATGGGGTTCGCGCTTTTCTCCACTGCACAACACGCCGTCGCCGCCAAAAATGCGCTTCAGGTGATCTTTCTCTCGTGGGTTCCTGCTTGCGGTGGTTTAAGTAATGATCCCGTACTTAGCTGTGGTTTGAGCTGGTTTTGGTGGTCAGGACTTGGTTTTTGATGCGGAGGCAAAGTCTACTCTGCATACGGAGATGGCAAAGAAGAATCTTTTTGTCAAGAGAGGTAAGGCATATTTAATTGAATTGGAGGTCTTCTGCCCTCCTGGATTTCTTGTTTCTGACTTATACTCACAGTGCTTTTAATTTTACATGAATAATTCTTTTTTATTTTACGGTAATTTAGATTGTGCAAAGTGGGCTCTGTGGTTTACCAAAATTTTGGATTTCATGCTCTCTAAAGTGATATTGACTTATTTGAATAGAATCAAGGTACTAACTATTCAGTTTCAGCTTAGCTCAAGATAGTTTACGTGTAGTGTAAGTAGTTTCTACTGAAATTTAAATATTAGCTTTCTGAATAGTATCAGAATAGTTTAAAATTGGTCAAGATGCTATAAATTAAACAAATAATTCAACTTAAAAACTAGATTACGTTAAGCTGAATTTTAATTTTTTGCCGTGGAAGTCATACCTCTAGTCGTTAACAATGAATGACTAAACCACTTAAGTCATATCAGATAATGGATTTCTTAGATGTGTCTATTGTTTTCCCATGACTGTTTTAGTGAGTAAAATATACCTATTCTTTCTTCCATTTTTATGTTCAGTAGATAACATGACATTAGGAGTTTAAGAATGATTACCGTTTTCTTTCTTCTTCTTTGCTATTTTGTCTATTTCATTATGCACTTTTCCACTGCATTGCTCATGTGCCATGTTAGTTTTAGGCGGCATGATTTCCATTCTAAACTTGTGATGAGCGTGGGAGCAGAAAAGTGGAAGAGCTCATGTAATGTGTTTTTATTGTACTTCGTTATAGCCTTGTAATTATAAATTATGGTTGATTTGCCTTGTTTATCTTATTCTTAGAAAATGCTGTTTTTTACATTAGAAACACTTATTCGTACTTTTGAAGTGAAACCACTCTTTTTGTAGTTTCTCCGGAAGTATTTTATAATTGATACTACTCAAATTAGAAAATTCTGAAGCTTGCTATATGGTTTGCCTCATTAAATTTCTTATATTGATACAAAAAGTGTCTAGCCTTTTGTGTGTCTGATAAGAACTTAATTTCTATTGTTGTTTGCCCTAAATTCTTTGTTTTGATAGCCTTAGTTCCCCTCAGTAAGAATAATTTGTTCTAATGGAAATGGGATTCCATTGATTGCCCTATTTCGAATTTTCTCTTAGTTAATTCTTTGAAAGCACGATCTCAATCTTTTAGCATTGCTTATGTCTGTGACCTGTAAAATGTCATTACTGCATTTCTCTTGTTTAACTTGAATTGCTTGTAGGCCACCACTAGGTGGACAGTTTTATTTTATTTTTTTATGAGTAAAAGACTGATGTTGTTGATCTAGTCATCCAATCTTGCCGCTATGTTTAATTATATTTTGGTGTTTAAATTCAATTTTGCATGAAAGGGGCTTTAGTCAGAGAATATAACTTTGTAGGATTGCACTTGTCAAAATGCAAACAAAATAATTTTTGTATTATGTAATATGTAATCTAAGTTTATTGGAAGAAACATGATGACCACTCATTAAAATAATCATAATAATTATAATAAATTAATTTTGTTATCACATTCTATACAAATTTTTATATAAAAATTCTTTTTTATTTCACATCCAAACCATTTTTCTCTTTTTTTTTGAGATTCATCCAAACCATTTTTCAATATAACTATTAACATTATTTCACATTGCAATTTGTAACATCACTAACTTTATTATCCATCATACACACATCTCATGACAAGTCTAAAATTTTCAAGGTATGATGAAAATGGTCTTAATGCTGTACAGGTAAATAAGTTGAGCACCTTACTCATTCTTAAGTGGGAGATAAGTTCAAATAGTAAATGCTTTGTAGAGGTGCCTTGGTTGTGATTCGCTCTAGTTCTAAACATTCGCAGTTGTTGCCCTTTTAATATTGGAAAAAATTGTGCTGATATTTTTATTTTTTGTCTTTTCTTTGCAAACAAGCTTGTTCTCATATATATGTTACATATGGGAGCTTTTGAAAATCCAATGTTATTTCAAATATAGAGTTTAGTGTATTTTATTATTTTGGTTATAAATTTTTTTGCCTGTAATATGAAAGGTAGTAATTTGTCACTGTTATTGTTTTTTCTCTCTTTATGGATCATATTTGCAAATCACCATCATTGTTACTAGCCTTAACTAGTCTGCCTTTATGAATTCTCCTTCGTAAATTATTTCTAGCATATAGTATTTGTGAGAATCTGGTCGTCACTAACCCAATAACGCAAGTAATCAAGTAAACCTCATTCATTTAAAAGCACGTTAGGGAGCTATATAGCAACCCATTAGGAGCTGTGGGTTCTCTTGTTTGGGGACGTTCCAAATGGAGTTTAAGTTCTAGCATGTTACGTTTAACCAACTTGGTCTACTCTGATCTCTTTTGTTAGCATTTCCAGTTATGAAATTGGGGTTTTTTTTGTTGTGACCTTTAGGAATCTTCTTACTCAACTTATTGAGTTTGCTTGATAGCGTATATAAGGGCACGACAATCTCCTATTAAAAGGTGGGCATCCTGATGAAAACTTTAGGTCGATAGATCCTGAGACTTTGATTTCATAGGAATGCTATAGTTATGATGATTAAAGCATAATGACTTACATAGTTATTATAGATTTAGGGAAAGAGCGTTACATTATAGAAATGGCATGAAAGTTCACTTGTATGGAGTTTGTGTTATAATGACATATTGAGAGGTATGAGAGCATGTCATAAGTCTTGAAATTATTAGCAACATATTCAAAGACATAAGAGGCTGCGCTATGGTATTTGGGTTGTGATAATGATAACAAGGCATAGAAGTCGGTTATCATAATAGTTGTTCAATCACGATTATGTATTAATGGCATGGAATCTTGTAATCAAAGTTAGAGCCTTTAACGACATATTAAGAGGTATAAGAACCTACCATTTGGCATAAGAGCACAATGACTCACATTAGGGATTAGGATGTTGCAGTTTAATGAGGGCATGAAAGCTTACTGTCACAAGAGGGTTGAGTTGTGATGATATATTTAGTGCCTTACAGGCATGAAAGCCTATTGTTAGGTTTAAAATTCTTAGCGGCATATTCAGAGGCATAAAAGGCCGTTGCTAGGAAATTTGGGTGAAACTTGATTTGGTTGGCCACCTTGTGGCTGTGAAAGCAGTAGACCTGTTGGGGATAAAGGGGTAACTTATTGGTGTCTCACTCGAAAAGTAGATGCCCAACACGTGTTTTTGTAGTTTGGCTTTACTATGACTTGGCTTTGTATTGTTTTGGTGAAAACATTTGATGTTTTAAAGTGGAGATTGGCTTTGTAGTAGAGGACTTTGGTTTTTTCCTTTGTAGTTGTGGAGCTTAGGTATGTGACCATATGATCAAAATTTGTTTTTACAAGTGTTCCCCTTGAATGCTTAAAAGTTTATGTTCAAGCAGAGGGATCTTTTTGTAAATTGAGATTGTCTGATAAAGTTAAGGGACCCTTCATGTAACAATATGATGTTCACACATTTTTGTTAAATTTGTGATAAAGTTTGTGTGTTCTTGTGATTTTGGTGAAGTTCTAGATGTTTTATGGGAAATTTCAACTGCATAACAACAACGATCTAGTTTGTGAATGATCACAACATTCATGATTACTTCATAGTATGCTGAAGCTTTCCACTGCATGTCGACTAACAGACGCCCTCTAAAGCCACACTGTTGTGACACATGGTAAGATAAAGTTTAATTAATGTTAGTAGTGGGCTTGATATTTAATTTTGTACATATATATTATATTTTGTTTATATATATATATATATGTATTGAAACATATATATACTTAAAGTTTATTTTTATATATATAAGCTTTTAATTTATTTATATGTGTGTGTATATTTAAAATTTGTTTTTTATATACTTTATTTCTTTGTTTACATATATGTATGTTTTATTTATTTGTTCTTTATTTATCTATTAAGTGTTTGGGCTGAAAGGGAGGATGGATCAGATCCAGATCATATCGACCCTTCTCATCCAACTGCTCTCTTTGTTGTTCATGCAGAGGAGATGGAGGGAGGGGATCGTCTTTGCTGGAAACAATGAATGAGAAGTCCGAAGAAGTTTCTAGCAAAAATTCGGCAATTTAACAGTGCACAAACAACACTTCCAGCTATCGAAGAGCAGATTCAGGCCTATTTTTACCAAATCTGTCCTGGAAATTTGAGATAGTGCTTGGATACATCGTAACTATACTTGGGAATTGGGCGGGTGGCCCGATGGGCTAGTCAAAGCTTGATTAATTTTTAGCGGGTTTAGTTATTTATTTTAGCCCAACATTAGGGATTAGCCCGGCCCAATCCCAACATTGATTTATTAAAAACTCAAATTAGACTGGCCTATCCATAAAAATCTCGAGTCCGAATAAAATTAACCTATGAAGCGAACATCATTGTTTACTGATATTTAAATATATGATATAGTATTTTTAGTTTTATTTTATTATGATTTTCTATATTAAAAACTTGTGATTGTTTTTAAAAAAAAACTCGTGATCGGTTTGCAGCCTTTGATATTATTATAGTTGGAATTTTCCTTGTGTTGGCTTAATTGTGAGTTGGCTTCGGTCAGCAGAAGGGAGAAATATGGTGGTCCAATTAAGTTTGCATTATGGGTGGCCTTGAGGTCTTTCATCAGGCAGCGGATGTTTTGGTGGTTCCATGTGCATTATTTCCGATGGGAGTCTTTTTTCTCATAATAGCTGTGTTCTTTTATCTTCTATCTTGCTTCAATTGTTGGATATGAAACTCCAAAAAAAAAACAAAGAGCAATGATAAATTTTGGGCCTATTAGGCCCGTGGGTTGCCGAGCCCGCTCATTGGGCTAGTTTGGCAATGGTATTAGGCTTGTAAGTTGGGCTAATCCCAACCAGATCCTAGTTTGACCAAGTCAAAGCCCAATCAAGCCTTGTCCACCCATCGCCCAGGTCTAATCATATTAAGCAGGCAATAAAAAGAAAATATGAAATGTAGTAAGCTAAGCACAAATTGCAACAATATAAATTTTGATCTATTGTTCATGGGCCCTCTGACAGTGTCAAAGGCCTGATTGGGTTTGGTTTATTGTGTGGTTGTTGCTATTCACCGGAGGAGGAAAGACCTGCTTCTATCACCACTTCTCTTTTATTTTCCATGTGAGAGTGTGGGGTGAGAGTGAGAGGACCCCTCCCCATAGGGGTGGGGAGAGAGTGAAAGTGAGAACGAAAGAATGAAGGATCTCCTCCATCTTCTTTTTGCTAGCATTTAATCATTGTCGTTGCCTCTATTAATGATTCATACTTTAAAATTTTGGGAGAGGGTGATCGAACATTAGTTACGCCATAATACTAAGGTATCAGAGAATCAGTTTGGTTTATGCTAAGTAGATATGGAGAAGTTTAAGGAGACAAAGGGAAATCTACATTTAGTTTTTATTAATTTGGAAAAAACTTATGATAAAGTCTTAAGAGAAGTACTTTGGAGAGTTTTATTAAAAAACAAATTTGTACTGTTTATATTCAAGTTGTTAAAGGCATGTATAAAGGAGCTGTTACCTGTGTTCAGACACAAGGAGCTTTGACTAAGGATTTTCTATTACAGTTGGATTGCACCAAGGCTTGGCTTTAAGTTTTTGTCTTTTTGTTTTGATTATGGAAGTCCTAGCTGGATATATTCAAGGTGAGATGCCTTGGTGTATGCTCTTTGCAGATATTGTTTTTGTTGAGAAAATTAAAAAGGGAGCTAAAACGAAACTCGAGCTTTGGAGGAATGCTCTAGAATCTAAAAGTTTTTTATCTTAGTAGATTAAAAACTGAATATATGGAGTGCACATTTAGTCAAGAAAGAAATACTTATATTAGATATGTGACAATTGGTGATTAAATTATCAAGAAGAGTGAGCGTTTTAGATATTTTGGATCAATCATTCAAAATGATGATGAAATAGATAATGACGTTATTAGCAGGATTTAAGCAGGATGGGTAAAATGGAGAAATACTTTTGGTGTATTGTGCGATAGTTAAAACCCATCCAAACGTAAGGGTAAATTTTATAAAATTATAGTAAAATCAGGATGATATATGGTGCTAAATGCTGGCCTGCAAAGAGAAAACATACTAATAAAGTAAATATTACGAAAATGAGGATGCTAAGGTGAATGTGTGGATATATACGAAAGGATAGAATGAGAAATGAGTATATCTGAAAGAAAGTTGGTGTTGCACCAATTGAGGATAAACTTAGAGAAAGTCGGCTTAGATGGTTTGGACACCTAAATTGTAGGCCGATTGAAGGTCCCGTTAGAAAAATTGAGTTATTGGATTTTGCCCGTGTACAAAGAGGAAGAGGGAGACCAAAAAAGACATGGCAAGAAACTATAAGGAGTGATTTTAGTTACTTAGACTTAGATAAAAATTTGGTAATTGATCTCTAGCGCAATAGAATTAAAGGATTATGTAGCCGACCTGATGCAGCGCGGGGATCGGTTTTAAGGCGAACCTAACGCTACCAATATTAAATTAGTGCCTAGACTTTTATATATATGTATTAGATGCAATGAGGAGGAGATTAAGCCTAAGTCCTTTTAATTAGGCTATATTAAGCAAGCAATTCACAGTA
>JAEMOT010002644.1:92615-127000 GCA_019297695.1 Apostasia ramifera | reverse complement strand
CAATTTGATTCAACCCATACATGACATCAAAGTGGGCATTCCCACCGACATAAACATAATGTATGACTCCAAACAACTCGAATAAAATGCAGAAATAAGATAATTATGTACAAACAAATATATTGTTATAATCTACGCTCGAGGTCGTAGATTATAACGAAGTCGTCGGTGCTGGCGATCTGGCCCTGCATCACGACCCCACCTAGTGGGATTATGGCTTGGTTGTTGTTGTATATGGGTTGATCTAAACATAATAAGAAGGTAGAAGTATGTTGAAATCAGATGATTACATTTGAAAGATGGATGGAAAGATGATGAAATGTTCATACCATAATCCATCTTAAGTAGGTTTCTTGCAAATTTGATGCTATCTAGATCACTCTGGAATTTGTTTAGTAGTTGAATATCTGTGCTGTGCTGATACCGCACAACAATGTTAGAAAGAACCTAAGTCTAATCCTTATCAGTTATCATATATTACTTATTAGGAATCAGGTATTTCCTGATCAAATTAAATGTTAAACTATTGAGGATTCATGTATGTCATTTTGCTTATCGTATTCAACTTTTCAACCGAGTATGAAAGTTGATTGATGTATATGCAAGATTTTTTTTTCTTTCATGCTTGAAGCGGCGAGCATGTGCAAATTTAATTTCAATGAATAGAGCTATGAAATGATTGTTTTTTAGTGCTTTGGAAGTAGGGTTTGGTGTTTTTATTTATTATTTTAAGCACTAACATTAGCCAATTGTGTATTTGTGTGGTTATGTTTAATTGGGTAAATAAGCTTCGATGTAATATTTTGTTTTGAGATTTGTAAAAGATTTGAAATACTAACATATTTATTTTAGGATCATTGTAAGATACGAAATAAAATTGGTTTTAATTTCAGATATCATACTAGCATTGTACTCGTGCAGGAACTGTACGGAATTATTCTCACAAAATTTTTAAAACTTAAATAAACAAAATAAATATTTTACATTAAAAATAATAAATATTAAATATATAATATTTTTAATAGTTTTTAGTATTTAATATGCTTTTTAGAGAAAATATTTTAATTCAAAATGCAAGTAAACTGATGTAAAATTCAAAAATTTAAACTTAATATTCGATTTTCAATTTTGAAGTTTAAATTAAAAATCAATAAATTTAAAAATTTAAATTTTAGCATTATTTTTTTTTATTTTNTTAAGTAATGATTTAATATAAATTATAATAATTTAATCTCTAATTTTTTATTAAAAATATTTTAATCATAACAATTATAATTTCTCTCTCTCTTCTCTTTGCCCATTCGCGCCCTCTCTCTCTCCTCTCTGTCTCTCCACCATTTTATCTCTCTCTCTCCTCCTTCCCCAACAGCCCCCTCTCTCTCTTCTCTCTCTATCTCTCTCTGGCCAAATCTTAAAATATAATTGTACAATAAATTTATTTTATTTATATTACATATAATAATGTATATTATATTTTAATTTATTAACATTAATTAATATAAAAAATAAATATAAATTTTAATTTAATTAAGATTAAATTAATTTTAAATAAAAAAATAAATTCACACTAAATCAAGTAAAATACAGCTAAGTTTAGCGTGAATTTTAAGTTCAGATGATAAGACGCAGTCCTCAATTTGATAAAATTTTAAAAAATTTATTAAAGTCAATAAAAATAATAATGAAATTGTATAAATATTTCAAATATTATCATCAATCACAAAATAACATTTAAATCCTATATCATGTAACAAATTTGTAGCATTATATTATTTTTTATAATTCAATAATATAAAGGGATTTTTTTTAATTTTTTTTTCAATAATATTATTATTATTATTAATAATAATAATAATATAAAGGGATATTTACATGCATATCACAAATCTTCTAATATCATACCATATATAATTTTTTTACAAAATTTATACTATTAAGTAGTTAATTTTTGTAAAGAAAGAGGGAGAGGGGAGAAAGAAAAAATAATTATTTTGTATATTAAATAAATATAATAAATATTTATTATATTTACTTAAATAAATTTAGTGGAGAGAGGAGAGAGAGAGAGGGGAAAAAGAAAAAATTATTATTTTTATATTAAATAAATATAATAAATATTATTATATGTAATATAAGTAAAATTTATATTTATTGTAATTTATATTTATTTTTATATTATGTATTGTAATTTATATTTTTTTTATATTATGTATTGTAATTTATACTATTAAGTAGTTAATTTTTGTAAAGAAAGAGAGAGAGGGGACATGCATAGAGGTCAAGAAGAGGTCGAAACCCAAGACAAACCATCTATAGAAACTATGAAATTCATAAAAAATCATTTGAAAGAGAGATCATTACTCATAGCATGTATGGTAAGGATAGTGAAAGTCTCTCTTCCATTATTTCTAATATCCTTGAGGGTAATTTCAGAATTTACGTTAACCATATTCATGATGTTCTTAGCCACCCATTTAGTTGTTGCAAGCTTAGTTTCCACTTTATTGGGACCAGGACATTTATATTCATCAATAAACTTGCTTACGTGAAATGTATTGTCCACAGAAGAATAAGCAGCCTGAATTCTCCATGAACATCCAGGATGAGCACATATAGCAATTATTGTCATTCTTCTGTATGGCAATTTTAAAATTTTCATATATTGCTTTAGAGCAAAGAACCTCCTTAAGAGTGATTAGATCATCAAATTTACTGCTCATAGAGATTTCATCTTTGTTGTTCGAAACAATTATCTTCTCATCCCAAATGAGCATCTCAAATATGGATACCCAAGCCCCAGTGACTCTTCAGCTTGCAAACTTCTTTCCATGGGACAGTGGATAGCCATGCTCTCAACATCTCCACTCTACAAGAAATTCCATATCAACTTTTCAATAGTAACAAGGATGTTTATAAGCACGAACGTATGAGATAAAGTATAAAGTGACATAGAAGTGAGGAAGCTATTAATAAGGATGATCCTTTAAGAGATAACTCGCTCCCCAAGCTATGATACGACTCCCGACAGCTGCAATGATAGGTTTAAAATTAGTCCAGTAGGTCTACGACTGGAGAGGGGAATCCCCAAGTAACGCCACCGTTAGCTCTCACGCATAACAGAAGTTGACTGGAGTCGAAAAGCCTGAGGCAGATAAACAATGCTAGCCAAGAGCAACCTTGGGAAACGAAATATTGCATTAGGTGCAATTCAGGAATTGTTCTCCTGGGATCCCCTTTTTATAAATGTGGGTATTTATAGCGAGAAGATAGTACGTGACGCTTGTGATAATAAATATTTATTATATTTACTTAAATAAATTTAGTGGAGAGAGGAGAGAGAGAGGGGAGAAAGAAAAAATAATTATTTTTATATTAAATAAATATAATAAATATTATTATATGTAATATAAGTAAAATTTATATTTATTTTTATATTTATTGTAATTTATATTTATTTTTATATTATGTATTGTAATTTATATTTATTTTTATATTAGTGGAGAGAGAGAGAGAGGAGAGGGAGAGGAAACTATAATGAAGGCTAAAATGGGAAAGGCATATTTTTCACTCTCTGTACCATCTTTAATATATAGATATAGATAGATAGGTTTTAAAATGTTAGTTTAATGTCAATTTGTGTTTGACATGACCTAGGGTAGACAAACAGGTTCACATTTATTTTATTTATGATTTGCTGGGTGAAAGATGAAGATATTTAAGAGAGTGAACAAGCTATTTTGATAAGCTTTATAATGAAAAACATCAAAAGGAGTTTGAATATTTGGATAAAAATCTTATTGAAGTAATAATTGATAGTTATACATGAGGGATTCAAGTCTCCTAAGCGAGAAGCTCAGAATAAGATGAAATTAGGTGAAGCTTGTAGACCTAATGTGATCACCATCAAAGTATGGAAGTGTACAATTGACATTGTTGAATGGGTAGGCTTTGCTTGGTTCTACGATGTCTTATTTGCTTGACCTAGTCAAAATTGGGTTTGGGCAGTGCTTTTTTGCCCGCTTCATAAAATTGACCCGATCAAATGTAGGTTTGGATAGGGCTTGGTTCAACTTCTAAATATCCATCCCAACTCAATCCTTAAATTTGATTAATAAAATGGTTATTATTTTTTTTCCGTTCCTTTAGGTCTCTTTCGTATACTACGTTCCATTCCCTGTTCGTTACCTTTTTCCTTATTTCTTTGTCAACATTGCATTCTTAGCTCGCTCTCATCTTCCAAGGCCATTGTCTTAGCATGACACCCTATTAGGTTATCACCATGTCAATCGACACACTCCCTTCCCAACTCATCACCCTTCCATTGTGCGCAATGCATTCTCAACTCTTGGTCTCTTCGTTGCCTTCCCAACATGCTACCTTCTCAGTTTTTCCTCGGCCTCCTAGTTAGTGCACTTTAAATTTTTTAAACTTTTTTTAAAAAGATAAAAAGAGAATGCTTTATAAGTTTCACAATGTTAGAGGTATAGAAGCTCAAAAGCTTGATGCATACTTTAATAATTAACATTAACCAACTAAAAATTGCTTTCAGTCAAGCCCAACCACTCGAGCTCAAATTGGCTGACTCGATGGTTTGATTAAGCTGGGCTTTTCCAAACTCTTGTCTAGCCTAATTGGCTGAAATCTGACTCAACTACATGGTGGCTTGCAATTTTCTTCAACAAAATACTCGAGACTAATAGAATTTTTTTATTCACGGAGGAAGAGTGCCCCTAGTCCTTCTTTTGAAGAATAAAGTGTATATATGCAAAAATGTGGTGGTTATGGATGTATTAAGCATCTAAGCCGGGCTTTGAATTTCTAGGAGAGAGTTATTTAATAACATTTAAGCAGAGACACTATGTTATTGAATGATCCATTAAGTTGTTTGCTTGGAAAATAAACAAGGAAGGTTATGCTTCTCTTAAGAAGATTGATAAAATATATAGAGGCTTCATAGTAGGATTTTCCTGCTATTTTATTTATTTTCAAAAGGGCATAACAAGATATTATCGTGGTTTGGGGGTAGGCACTAGAGAAGGAAGGCGTGTCCATCAAATGTATTAATGTCATTAAGGTCATGTATGATGTCATAGCTACTAATGTGATTGTTATTTGTGGCAGTTTAAAGGAATTCTGCATTGAGTATGCTATAAGATGTCCTCATCAACGATGCATTCCATGGAGCTGAATGGAGAGGAAAAATCTGTGTGATGACCCTAATTTGTTGTATAAATTTCTTGTTATTAAATTTGCGTAAAGTTCTTGATAATCTTATTTCAATTTTATTTATTTTGAAGGTAATTTATCAATCATTATCAGCACATTATGTACAATCGTTGATGAAATGCACTGATTTTTGTATTCCATTCTAATTTGGAATGAATTGATAGTTTAATTTTATTTGTTGGTTGTATTGCTCCAGTTGCGTAGATTTTATGTGATAATATCTATGTAGTTTTCCTTGCTTGCTCATTCTTTGTTTATAGGTGTTGGGACTGATTCTAGTTCATTTGACCAAAGTAAGCGCATGAGAACTGGCGGGGATTATGCACACACGGGATATCCAAGCCCTTCTCCTTTTCACCCGCCGCCAGCTCCTGTCTGGGCACCACCAGGGTAAAATCTCTACTTAATTTGCCATTCTGCTTGGAATTTTGAGGTACTTATTTCTTTGTTTTATGTCATTTTAATTGTGCAGCTATATGGCCCCTCCTGCCCCATATGACCCATATGGAGGATACCCAGTTACGCAGGTTGCTATCCCTGCGCCGTCTCCTGTTCCAGCACCTGGTGTTTATGCTCCCATTCAGGTTTTATATTAATCTACATCTTTCTATATGACTTGATTTGCAGTGTATCTGCAATAAAGCTTGAAATTTTGACTTTGTACTTTGTATTTCCTAACCTGCATTGGAAAATTTAGCCATGTTTTCTTGGTTTTTCTTTGTATTTTTTTTCCTGTCTTTGCATAACTTTTCTTTTGAATCCTGCTGGTTGTAGATAATTTCATGTGCTGATTTCTTGTACTGGTCATATTTGTTTAATATTGAACAATTAGCAGATCTGATCTTCGTACTAGAGCAACAAGATTTTGTTTCTTATTTATACTGTTGTATTGTATGATATATGTTATGGTTGTGATGTTGTTTGTGTAATTATTGATTTTTTGTTTTTGTCACATTGCCCCCCAATAACTGTCTTTTTTGACTTGCTTTGATGTTCCCTTATTGTTCCAGAATACCAAAGACAATCCTCCTTGTAATACACTTTTTGTTGGAAATCTTGGTGAAAATGTGATCGAGGAAGAGTTAAGGGGCCTTTTTGGCATGTATGTTTTTTCTTAAGTTGCTAATTTGCTGTAGAATCGTTCATTGATTAAATTTAAAGTGTTCTCTAATTAATTTTGCTTTTGAGTGGGCAGCAAGCATTATTTTTTAATTTTATTAATTATAATCTTGCTTTAAACAGTCAGCCTGGTTATAAACAAATGAAGATCTTACGCCAGGAAAGAAACACTGTTTGCTTTATTGAGTTTGATGTAAGTAGAATTTTTGCATACATCTAAATTCTTGATTACTTTTTAATAGTTACTTGACTCAGTTGCCACATATCTTAATTTTTTTCATTCTGCAGGATATAAATAGTGCTACGACTGTTCACCAAAACTTACAGGGTGCAGTTCTACCAAGTTCTGGTCGTGGTGGCATCCGGATTCAATATCCTTTTATTTATTATAACCATTTATTTCAAAAATGGATGTTAGAAACATGTTGAAACTGGTGATTCTTGATATTCTCTGGAAGTTCTATAATTCTTCTCCTAGAATTTTTTGCAATTGTCTGCATATTGTGATATGAAATATGTCATCGTCTGCTAGTATATTTAGTAGAATAGGAAAAGTCAAATTTGTGTTCATTTTGTTTTGTTTTTTTTGAATATTTGATTCACTTTTGTGAACAAATATCAGACTACCCTACTTCCAGATCGGTTTTAATTGCTTCTAAATTGTTTGTGGCAGATAATTGATTCTCAAATCTTATTTCTTTCTTGTTTTACTTTTGTATGATAAATAAAAGGGTAATTTGTTGTTCTTGAGATATGTTGGATATTTCACGCATGTTCTGATTTTGTTGAGTTGTTACAATTGACATGGGGAGAACGGAAACAATTGGGTTTGTACAACTAACGTCAACATTAAAGAATGACAAGTGAAACATAGTATATACCACATGGACTTAATTGAATTGATTCAAAAAATGTGATTGTACACGCCTTATCTGAGCATAAATGGTAACCTTCTATTGAGATTTATCTCAAGTTTTGTTTTCCGTGGCTTGATTACGAGACAACAGATCTCTAGTCCGAGAAGTCCCCATTAGCTGCAAACTATCTTTCAAACTTACATTTTCATGTGCTCATTACTCCAATAATTCTTATGTGTTCATATTATGGCCTTCATGGAACGAACTATTATAAGGCTTTGCGAGATTTGCACCAACCTAAATCCTTGTTTACAGTTTTACTAAACTTTTTTTTTTTATAAATAAACATGATTACTTCTGGCATTCATGTTCCCTTAAATATAATTACAGCAGTATGATCCTTGGAAGGAATTCAATGACAGTTTTTCAACTGGTTCGATATGTTTTCTTGGATAGTTTTTCAACTGGTTTTCTAATGTATGATTGTGTCATTCTTTATTGTATGTTTTCTTGACTCCTTAGAAGGTTTTCAAAAAATCCATTTGGGCGAAGAAAGGATGGTGTTGCATCTGAAACCAACGGAGCTCCAACGGCATACTAGTAGTGGTGATGGGGTGCTTCCTGCTCTCAATGCATTGTTATGAGGATTGCAGAATTGGCTTCCATTCTTGGAGTCATGATGCTGCATGTCACTTCATTATCATCATCAACATATCTGTGTGACTGCACTTTGTTGTCTTGCCATTGCCGTAATTATGGAATCAACTCATTTGTAGCTCCTGTTATGTTGTGCCAGCACAATGCACATTGGCATGTTAGACAATCAATGTTGAATATCACTAAATGGTTATCCTCTCCATTTTGCAGCTGATCAAAAGAGTGATTTTGTTTTGAATGCAGGATGATATTGATCATTTTTAATAGGCTTAAAGAAAATCAAGTCACTGAGCAGTCATGTTCATGCCATTCCATGAAAATGTTATAGGAATATGTCGAAGGACATTTTATCATGCAAAGGCAATCCCCATGTCATGTCATGGCATTACATGTATGGAGTGCAGTGAATATGTTGACATCACCATCCCATCTGCCATATCATCCATCCATCCATTTACGCATCCGTCTGATATACCTGATTAGTATCATTTTACTTCCAGGCTACCTGAAATTCAAAATCAGAAATACTTCCTGGATTGGATTACGTGCAGAATTTATTTTTCAGGTGTGATGAGGTGCTGTCCGGACATTGAATGAGTCAGAAGCCGGTTTTTCCAGCTGAGGATTATCAGATACTTCTCGGTAATTTCCTCAAGTTATATACCTTTGCATGCTCCAATTGGTGATTACCATGTTTTGATCTTTACAAGCTTCTTCATTGCATAAGCAGCAAGTTTGTGCACGGTTATTATGAATCGTGTTCTCTGTTTGTGCAAGTAGTTGCAGATGATCAATTGTTTGGTAGTACTGAAACATTTGCCTTCTGTAGCCTGTTTGTTTCACAAGATTCATTTTAATAAGTTAATCTGGTGGCAGGTCACATTCTACATGCATTTCATGAGTTAAAACTAATTATATAACAATTTTAAAATAAAAAATTAGTTTTATTTCAGATCCTACACATCCCAAAGTGAAAATGAATTTTATTTCACAAAATATATCCCAAGACAACTAATTTTATTTGACATCCAATTCAAATCTCTAAATAAAAGTATAATCATTTTAGTTTAATTTAAACTGTTGAACATGATTAAAGTTAACCTGGTGAAACAAATATAGTAGGGTCATCCCAAATTCATTTTACTACTACTTCAAACATCACATTCCATGTTATTTGCTATATATTTTTCTGACAGTTTATGTTTTTTTTCAGATAAACGTGATAGAATTTTTGTGAAAGAACAAAATTCAAGTTATAGAAAAGCATTACGTATGTGCTAAATCTCATGTAAAAAACTAGCCTAAATTTTTAAGGTTGTAGGTTATAATTCGAGTATGACTTTTTGTTCTTACACACCTGCTTCATGTGTAAATGTATTTACTTTGTAATTTAATCACATGGCATCTTTTTTATTAGCCGTATGTTAAAGAATATTGCGGTACATAGTTCTCGAACTTGAGGCCTTTGGCTCTGATGTCATGTTAATTTTTTAGTAACCAATTACCCTAGAAGTTTAATCTTGTAGGTTATGGTTTAGGAATAAATTTATAATCTTACAATATGTATTTTTATGTTGTCAATAACCCTTACGTTTTTCTAACAAGCTACTGTCAGTTGTAGTTGGCAACATGATAGTAATTAAACCCTTTGGCCCATGGATTCTTGTTATGGGGAGAACACTTCTAGTTTACTTTCAAAAGAAGACATCTAGTTTAGTGATCCAGTTCCTCAGCCATGTGATTGAATTCCCACCTGATGAAGATCATTGTATAGAGATGACCAAAGTTGGAGAAGAACCATTACTGAATATTTTTAAAAAATATTGGTATAGAATTAGCTTGATATGGAAAATTGTGAATTACTCTTTAGAACAACTCATCTTATGTCAAAATTTAAAGTAGCAGCTCAAGTAATAGTTTAATGTACATTCTTTAATTATCTTGTTTAATATGCAACTGCCTAAGCTATTCTAGTGCTATTAAAACTGGGTTGTATGGCATGAATTGGCCAGATGTCTGGCCTTGGTCGCATTGTTGGCCAAGAGGTACCCGAAAAAACTGATAAAAAGGTTGAATGCTAAATCCCAATACGTGAACTTGCTAGATTTTATGTGATCATGTTTGCTTATGTTTATTTGTTCAACTTCATGTTTAATTATATAGAGTTCATATGGATTTATGTCACTGAATTTCATACCAAGTGTATACAGGATATTGTTGATATGCTAGGAAAGTGACATATTAGATATTTGTTTATATAAGTACAATTATGTATAGTTGTTCAAATGGCAATTGCATGTACATGATACGATGTTGACATCGTGTACATTAGGAAAAAGAATTTTTTCAAAAAAATTTAGTTGTACTGTTAGATTGTTCCCTAACTTTTTCTTATTTTGTATTATGGTTAGAGTGGAATAAGTGATTTGATTGTTCTAATATATTTGTTAATTAATTATGACATGATTATTGTTGAACCACTAGCTCAATTGGTTGGACCACTTGAACTTTAACTTAAGTAAGAAGAATGATTCAATTAATGTTGTAAAAATATCCTGAAACTCGAAGCTCACTCGAATTTGGGCTCGACTCAATCCTGGCTCAAATTATTTCAAGTCGAGCTAGGAGCCAACACTCTAGCTCGCGTTTCATTTCGAGTTGAATTCGAGTCAGGGTTGGTTGGCATAGATGGAGTTGAAAATTTTGAGTTCGAGTTGGCCGCATCTCACTCGAACTGAACTCGTTCACATTCCTAGGTTCAATGTTCGGTTTGAATTTAACCAATGTTGTAAAAATTGCACTGTATTAAGAATCGGTTTGTGGTCAAATTGATTGAGTTGTCGAATTGGTTAAGCTAATAATCATCATCATTTTCAAAATTCAAAGGGATAATAATTTCATAATATCAACTATCAATCATAGTAGCAATTACCAAATGCTCACTATAATAGCTTATTTGTTCTATTTGATTCATTACCATCATGAAATAGTAAACACAATAGAAATGAATTCATTAATCATTACCATTTGATTAGTGTGACCTCTTCTTTTGCAATCTAGTTTTGACATCCAACCAAATGAGATGGTGAGCTGGTCCGTGGTTGGATTGGTCGGGCTTGTCGGACCGGACGAACCACACGCTCTTTCTTGATCTGGATGTCTTGTTTCTATGCAATTTATTTTGTGCATCTGGGAAGTAAATTGGTCAAGAGTCCTTGCATATTACTTTATCATATATGTTTGATGATTTCTCTCATGGCAGTACGGAAGGTGACAATTTTTTTTTTTTTTTTGCATTGCATATGAAGCTGAGTGTCAGTTTGATGCATAGCATTGCTTGATGTAGAGGCCATAATACTGTGACTATGGATGGGTTCCAAGTTTAGATTTGCCTTTGATAACTCGGGCCGGAAATTTCGATTTGATCTGTCAATTTTGAATCGCCTTTTAACGACTTGCTCTCAATTTGTCTTTTATCATATGAAGTTTTGGTTTAACTCCCCTGACCCCATTTATAAGTTTTGAATAGTGGCTACAGGTAACTCAGGCTTTGGGCAGGTTGCCTCAGGATAACATACGATTTGAGTTAAACTCTGCCTCGACCACTGCAGCATTTTGGATGGGGTTATAAAGGTTTGAATATCATCATTTTTGCCTCCACTATTACAGATTTGAGATTTAAAAAAAAAAAAAAAAAAAAAAGAGTAATCCAAGCCTCCTGTATGAGCTTTATATTACCACATAATTCTACTCTACTCCTTATACCTATAGGAATACTTAAACATACAAAATAATGTGTTACCAGAAGAAATGAATGAATGAATGAATTATTATAAACCACTAACTAAATTAAATAATGCCCAGTAAAAATGAAATCAATCTCCTCTGATCAAGACTGATTGATGAGGAACCCGCACAATCTCCACAAAAGACGAATACTGGCAGCTGATTCTTTGTTTCCAGGGTTCTCCATCCATTTGCATGTATGCATGATTCCATTGCCCTCCTCTAAATTCCAGCCTGATGGCTGCTGCCTGTGTTTGGGATAATTCCAGATAACTCAACGTGCTATTTAATTTTAATTTTGTTAAATTTAATTTTACAAATTTCAATATAAAGTGAAAAATAGTACTGCCAGTTTAATAACGACATCAATTGTCGTTGCTTTCCGTATTTATAAATAATTAATTGTGACTTAGCTAGCTAAAAGTTATGATACTTGATGCCTTTGTTTGATAGAAATACTGAATTCCCACTTGTAGTTGAAGTTGAATTTTTTTTTTTTTTTAACTTCAAATGGAAGCACAATCCTAATATCTAGTTTCTTAGGTTATCCTCTGCTGATGATAAGACTCTCTTGTTGTAATAGAATAATGGGCTTTTACAGTTTAATTATTTAATTTATAAAACATTATAAAATTGTATATTTATATGTGATATAAAATTAAAATAATATTGAATCAAATAATCTTTAACAATTAAGTAGTTTTAAGATTAAGAAATTACTTGTAATTAACAAATTTAAGCTTAATAAAATCAAACATCATAAAGATTACTCACAGAAATGTTTATTAAAAATTTATTCTGATTTATAACCAAATATAACAAACTAATTACTTCTACTTCACTTCTTTGTGTTACATGCGCAGCACTTAAAATTGTTTTGGTGAAATATGTTTAAATGTTTATCAAAAAAAAAAAAAAAGAAATATGTTTAAATGTTCAGAATAGTTCTATTTTTTGTAAATTTATTATATTTTACGAATTGTAGTAAACCATTTATTATTCCAAGGCATTTTTTGGCTTTTGGCATTTTGGCCAAATGTCTTGACAAAAAGTTGTATATAATTATTTCCTTTTTCTTCCAAAATTTATTTTAATGTAAAGTTTTTTTTTATCACATTCAATATAATTATTAAAATATCAATTAATATTATTTTATATTTGGGCAAATTTTACTCAGGTCTTTGAGTTTAAGGGTTATTATCATTATCATCTGGGTTATTTTTTTATTATCAAAAAATATATAAAATTACTATTATACTCTTATCGTCTCTCCACCATGATAATTTTTGTAATGGTAATTTTGTATATTTTTTGATAATAAAAAAATAAAAAAAAGATTCAGATGATAATTTTTGAAAATTTAGGGACTTGATGATATGATTTTAAAAACGTAAATCTGTGTGATAATAACTCTTAAAACTCAAGGACTTGGGTGAAATTTGTCCTTTATATTTTATGCAATTTATTATCTTTCTGAGAAAATTGAATAGGCAGGCCAAACATGCTTTATAGAAAATTATTTAGTAATAAACAATATTTTATTATGAAAATGATGAAAAATTTTGATTATTAATAAAATGAAGTATTTTCTAATTTTAATTGCTGAAAAATGGCTTGCGTTCTTGTTAGCTTCAATGTTTCCATAGCAGAAACATAAAGGCGTGTGGAAGTTATTGTGATGAAGAAAAACGTATTGTACCTGAGCAATATGTTTAGCTGATATGAGTTCAACCATAACGAAAGATGCATGCCATCCTTGCTTTAAGCCGAATATTTCCAGCAGACCATCATCAGAATGTGCCTCCACAAATCCCTTCTGAAAAATTACAAGAAATGAAAATAATATCAGAAATAATTTTTTTTTTTCTGATTTACCACTTTGCTTTACAACGGATCATAAAGCAGTTCAGGCAGTGGATTTGATAAGAACAAATATTTTAAGTTGATTTCGAGATATATTTAATTGAACTATGAGCCATGAGTTTTGGTTTGCAAGCAAAATTTCTAGTTTTTTGAGGTTTTTATGGTGCCGTTCGAAATATATACCTAATATGTTTTATTAATACTTCATATTATGAAAAAATGTGTATGATGATGTTTATATCAAATAGGAGATTCCTCAAGAAGATTGTGAGGATGTGATTGAGAGAGGAAGGAGAAGATGAAATTTCACTTGCAACCAAACCTTGTTGAATGTCTTATTCTACATAATGTTATTGCCTCCTGTTCACACATTACAGTGAAGGAAACTACATTTTCACTTACATTATAAATAGCATATGCAGTTGCAATTTGAATTTCAAGGCATGCATCAAATCTAGAAAGCAATTAGTCTAAAAAACCCATGGCCTCAAAGCGCAAGCGTATTCTTACATTAGTCAATAATAATAATAATACTAGTCCCGAGACTAGGGTTACCGACATGGCTTCTCTTATGCAAACAATTCTATTTAATGGAACACTTTTAAAAAAAAGAAAAAGAGATTCAAGGTTATAATGATTACACGACATTAATTTTTGTCTTTCCTCACCCTTTTGTTACATGAATCGGATTTATAATTATATACAAGAGTTTCTAGAGGTTGAAGATGGACTTAGTTAAACTATATGTTTCTTCTTCTAAATTACTAAATCCGTATAAGAAAGTTTTCTTCTTAAAAGTGAGTGGATTCCATATATCTAATCTCTTTCCAGTGCGAGCATCCTATTAGCTCTAATGGCAGTTGCCATATGGTTAAATAAATAATATAATGTACACAAGTGTGTATATATATATATATATATATACATACACGCGTGTGTACGCCTTCTACATGGGTAGCTAACGACCATCTTCAGTATTTTGATTTCATTTCGATAAAAAGTTGAGAAATGAATTTTGATCTGGAGTTGTAAGCGGACCACCCTACTATGCGATTAATCATCCATCTGAGCACCTTTCTCACATTTTTATACACTACTAATAATCATATGACTATGTTGTCATCTAATTGCCTAGCACTCTCCCATTTAGATAGCTAGTTAATAAGCTATTTATAGAATTTTCTTTTGAAGTTTAAAGGCATCTTCCTATAACACTAACTGCATTATTCCATTCAATCATCTGCCTTGACTGTGTGATCGACATATTCTTCTATACTTTCATGACTATGGAAGATGAACCACAAGGTATTTGAAGTGATGGGCCTGGTGTCCCTTTTCTTATAACAGAGTCAAAATTTTCTTTAGCATTACCAAACTAACTATGCATACATTCTTCTCTTCAATATTTGCTCTTTTAAGTTCTATTTCAGGATTCTATTTTACTGATTAACACTGCCATGATTCTCATCTTTTAGAGCTGTATCATTCCTGAAATGAACAGGCACTAAGGAAACCAAGGAATTTCATGAAGAATATGCTTAACCAAAATGTTAAATCACCAAAATGAAAGCAGAACATTAGAGCCCTCGCCATCAATTCCTTGCGCTACTAACTACTCCATTATACATGGAAGAATGTATGTTATATACACATATTAAAGTCAAAAGTTAAAACAAAAGGAAAACAAAAAATTGTGACATCATATATATAATTATATTTTAGCCTCATTTTGTAGTGGCATGGAGCAAGACTACTGCTAGAAATTCTGCAGTTGATGATCATGAATCAACCTTATCGACACATGCAAAAGTAAAAGCTAGCGCATGAGACGTTTTGACATTCTCAAGAATTAAATGCAATGGAAGGAGGGACCTAATTTACCTGAATGAAAATTTGCAAGAATCGATAAGCAAGCTCTCAAATACTGAGTGCTCAACAAAACTATATGCTGAAAGCTAAAACATGCTCATTTAATAACATAGGAAAATGGTAAGGTGTTATACTGGCAATCTAAGCTAAACATATGGCAAACACCTAGAATAATATAGTATATAAGCCAGCAGAAGATTTTGAATGGTTGTAGTGATAAAGGTTCAACACATAATACGAAAACTGCAAAAAAAAAAAAGTGCTAAATAGTAAATATAAAAATAGTAAATGAATAGGAAACTGAATAATATGTCCGTGAGAAGTACAGTATAGGTTCCAATGAAAAGAAATTAAACAAAGCTAACCTTCAAAAGATATTCAGGTTTTGGGGAACCCCATGGATTTCTTCCACTTCCATAACTATGAAGGTTCAATGCTACTATTGCCCGCACACTGCATTGAGAGGCATACTTTAATTCAATTGCATTGGAAATAACAAAGCCAACAGAGTATTATCACAGAAGATGAGAAACCACGTCAAAAAATAAATTACTAAATAAGTACTAATCATAAGGAAATACATACAATAACAACTAAGCCTTTTAATCCCACTAGGTGACATCGACTATATGAATCATTAATTTTTATTACAATCTATCAAATAATATTTCATTTAGCTCCAAGTATACAATGTCATTCCTTATAGTATCTTGTCATGTCTTTTTAATTTTTCTTTTCTACTTTTTAAGTAAGCAAAACCTAATAATCTCTTTTTATTAGAGCTTCAATCAGCCTGTGATTTACATGTCAAATAGGGGACAACCTATGTCTCTAAAATAATCTCAACAATAATTAATACCTAAATCTTAGATTTTACATCCATGCCACTCAAATTTTTGAAGTATGAAAAAATCGATTGTACAGTTATTTTGATATTGTATTTTATTAGAATATATGGCATTTTGTTAGGTTCTTCTCATTGTAGTAGTCAACGTTCATTAGCTTTGCTTTAATTGACAATGCACTTCCATTTTGTTAAGTGCATGTCAGTGCAGTGGTGACAAAATACATACTATTTCTTGCATCACTGCCATCACGTTCATCTTCGTAAGCTAATTAACCTATGGTTAATAAAGACTAGCAAAAATGAAGCGCAAAATTTAAAAGATCTAGTGGCATTTACATAAAAACAAAGATTAAAGTATACAATGTCGTTCAATGTATGCAATTCAAGTAGAGCTGATGATAGTAGTACATATGTAATTTTCTTGCAAAGTATAAGCAAAACGTAGTAACAAGCTTGCCTCGATGGAACACGTATATCTTCCCACACTGAGCTGTTGATCTTCTTTACAGAAAGTCGCAAAATGTTGTTTAGTCCCCTGCATTAGATTATTTTTATAGTTGTTAGTAACTCAAAATATGATTTAAAATTTATTAAAATTGATTTAAATTTAAAATAAATAAATTTGGACTTAACTGTAAGAATTTTAGACATATTTATAAAAGAATAAAAACTAAGGGACTAAAATGCAATGTTTTCATCAAATTGGATTAGAATGCATCTAGCAGCACCTCTCCTTTTCCCTTATCTCTCCTGAGTGCTCTCTTTGTCTCTTCAGGCATGGAAAAAAAGGGGGGGGGAGGGTGCGATTCTCTCTCTCTCTCTCTCTTTCTCTCTTTTCGATTTCTCCTTTGCTTTCTTTATTTTGCCCGTCAGGGCTGTCGCCGAGCCCAAAGGAAGAAGATAAGGAAGAAGAGGAAGGCAGGGAAAAAAGAAGAAGAAGAAGAAAAAAAAGAAGGGTTCTTCTTTCTCTCTCTAGTTTATCTTCTTCGTAATGAATTAAAGGGAGTTTCTTGTTGTGTTTATGTCCCTGCCTATGCTCGAGCTATGTGATATGATAACCTGCTAAATTCGGGGATGGTTGTCAATATATGTAGACAACCTGTCAAATTCGAGGATGGTTGTATATATGGCACTCTTCCATTTGCGGGATGTAGGAGTTGCCAAGAATCCTATACATATGTGATAATGAAAAGAGGCAGCTAAGGCATATTCCAAGAAACTAGGACTAAAAAAATAAAATGAAGACTACAACAATGACTATTTGAATGTTTATTTAACATGGTTATTTGTTATTTATAGCTATTAATTACTATGTCTATGTTTTCGTTATTATTAAAAAGATCAATGTATGTTTGAATACAAATATTTTTATTTAGCAAGTTAGTGCTTATGCCCTACTCAATCTTGGGGTTAGTGAATTAATGTCTTTATTGGCAGGTACTGGTGGAGGGAAGGACACACAACGGGAGGAAAAGCACTAAGATCAGAGATTTTATATGTTTCAGTTTAAAGCCCTGTTTAGCGCGAAGACCAAAATCAGGACCAAAATAATACTAGTTTTAAAAATAATAATAATAATAAATAATTTTTTTTAATCATTCTACACAAATTCTAATATGAAAAAATATTATTTTACTTCACATACTCAATAATTTTTAATAAAAATATCAACTTTATTTCACGTAGTTAGGAGATTGGCACATCGGGTTCACCTGATTGAGAAAGTAGAGAGATTCACACACTAATATTCCGATAGGAGACAATAGAAAAGAAATTCAACCTACCTTTTTTTCACAGTCTTGTTGATGTCAATAACTCTATTGCTTCTTCTACCTTAGTAGGCACTTTATCAAGGACACCATATATGTCGTTGCTTTCATCGGATGTCAATCATATTGTTTAGATTCTCTACCTTAGTTAAGCACATATTACCAAAATAATAGGACTTTAACTTTTCATTTTGTTTCATCTATTTATTTGCTAAGTCATAAATTTAGAGAGAGGCGCACATAGATTTACTTTGATTAAATCAAATGCATATGGGTTCAAATCACAGTAAATAACCTCTACTGCTTTCAGTATTATGAAACTGAACTTTCTTCAAAGCGCATAATATGCTTATTATTGAAAAGTAGGAAAATTGTACAAGGAAAAAAGGACTGGTATAGGTTTACATACCTTAAGTTTGGATCACTCATGCAATGTGTAAAAAACCATCCTTGGGCGCAGCTGTATCCAGTGTAGATCAACTGTTGTGAAGAAAGTGATTAGTAGCTTACATTCTTATACTCTGCTTCCGTTCAAGAATATAATTAAATGAAACAAATAAAACATGCAGATTTCCATTACATATTTTTTCAAGAGAATATATTCATTTAAAATGTATATATTTTGAAATGCAAAACACCATGACATTCTCTATATTGCTATTCAATGACATACATATACAATGTAGGTATCAATTAATGAAGGGTAAATTACACACTCGGTCCCTGAGGTTTAGCTTTTTTTAAGTAGGATTAAGTTATTTGAGTTGTTTCACAAGGGTCCTGAGGTCATTCACTCATTTCATGAAGATTCTTCTTTCACTTTTGTGATTAATGTGAATTACATGCTCATATTATCATTCAACTTTATCTTTCGCCATCTTTGTCTCTATCTCTCTTACTCTTTCTATCTATCCACTAATCTATTTATCTATCTATCTATCTATCTATCTATCTATCTATATATGTACGTATGTGTGTGTGTAACATATACTATTTCATTTTTTATCATATTATAAGGGAATGACACATCTATTTCTTCTCTTTTTTGCTAAGAAAGAATCAGAAAAGGAAAGGTATAGACAAATAGCATCATTATAAGCCTAGATAACTCAACATGCTATTTGTAGTAGTCCCGCTTAAGGGTCAAATCAATACATTTTAAAAAGAAATATTAGAAGATAAATCTCATCCATAGCGTGTGCTTGTGTTTATATATTTATATTTATAGGTAAAATGTGGGAGTTGGGGGTGGGAGCGGGGTGGAAAGTATAAATGAGAGAGAGGGAAAGGGATATTTTGGTCAATTGCTTGAAACATTATGTTACCGATAGGAGCTATTGATATGGACAACATTGTATACTTCAAAACTCAAGGATCTTAAAAAATACTTGAAGAATGTCCACTTACATGGAAGGCAGGCTAAGGCTCTACGCCTCTAAGGTATAGAAGTACCATGAAAAAAGAAATAAACTTTTCTATTTATTTTCAAGGTTAAAAAAAGGTATGCCATATAAAATGAGCACATGATCAACGTTTCTTTTTGTTGCTTAATTCAAAACTTCTGTATTAATACATGGTAATGGCACAGGCCAAGCATAAAAAGTTGGAGAGTAAAGTGTTGGATAGCTGATGTACTTTACTACATAATATACATACATATTTGTCTGCGTGTGGACAGTGTATGCAATTTCTGTAACTGTTGATACTTCATCCCTCAATCCTCAAGGTCAGAAGGATAATGATGTACCTTGTTGGCAATGGGGCCTTGGGCAAGGTGTGGCTTTGCCTCTCGAAAATGATGAAAACCATAGGCAACCTGAGCATCCATTCCTAGATGTCACCAAATATATCATAAGTAATGTGTGAAAAGACTGTGGGGCAAAGTGAAGAATAATTATACTAAAGAGAGTGCATGAATAACAATTATTATTATTGAAGAACAAAATTATAAAGATTCGACTTAGATGATATGGACATATGTAATGTAGAGTAACAGGTTGACTATAAGAATATATAAAAATTTTGCTACAAAAAATGGAGGGAAAAGAATATCCCAATGTAACTTGCTATAAGAACTATTTTTCACCTATTAGTCCTATATGATGACAACAATGATAATATATATACTATTGAAATACAGGAATTATATACTATATATATATATATTGTTTTATGGGGAGCAAGCAATTCTATATCCTTTTTCCACATCCTTGGACAAAGGTTAGATCAAATATAGCAAATTCCACTATCTGAAGGACCAAGAGACTAGCAGACTTCTAAAATCTATGGAAACAAATGTCTCCAAGATTTTTCTGCAAAAATTGATACCAAAGATGTGCAGCATAATATGTACATTTCTAAGGAACTACATGAATACCATATAAAAACGTTGAAGTACCTACTCACTAAATTAATGACAGTCCAGCTAAAAGCAAAATCATCTCTCCAAATCAACAACAGAATATATAGCCGACAGATACAACACAATTAACATTTCTTTGCCATATTTAATATTTATTTATGCGCTCATAATCATCCAAAAACTTAGAATGTTGATTTTTTGACATCTTTGCAGGGCCAGAGAAATTAAAACATAAAAATTAGACATCAATTCATTAGATTTTGAACAGATTGATTTTGCAGCTAACCATTTTCTATTTTTTTCCTCTCATTTTGACATAATTTTAACAATTTCATTTTTGAGAATTATCAAATTGTACATTCCAATGTCAATAATAAGCATTTAAAAGCACAAATTGAAATACAGTATCGTTGTAGACAGTATCTGACATAATGGGTTGTTTGAAGTTGCCTACTTGGTATTAGTTTTGTTTCTGGCAAAGAAATATTTAAATTCGGTCATTCTCCTATTATTCTTGATAGTGTGCATATTACATAAGCAAACAAAAGGAAAACCTACAAGAGAATGAAGACATTCAAGTGTATGAAGACAGCACCACAGTTGGGAACTGTAAAACATTTTGATGCTTGCTCAACATCATACTCTTCATTTGTAAGTGTTCTTATCATAATTACATATTACATGATTAATTAGATATTACACTTAAAACCTCAAGATTTCATCCTGATTGTCATTAGCAATAGTTCAAACTATGATAAACAGTGATTATACAACACAGGCTTTGATTTATTTATTTCCATGTTTCTTTGAGAACAGGAAAGGGAAAGAAAAAGCAACTGGGTGGATTGAGGTGCTTAATTTGTCATTTAGTTTTTTATGGTAAAGTTTCTTTTTATTATTATGTAAATAACAGAATTGAGATATTAACACATAATTGTCTCTTTTTGAGTTATATATGTAAATTCTTTTCTTTGATTGCGGTATTTTTACCAAATAAATGGCAATACAACAACCCAGTGCAAAGAGAAAATAAAGTATTCTGATGAGATTTTTTGTAATGCAACCCTGCTCAAAATAGAAATAAAAAAATATAGTAATCCCCTTTATTCTTATTACAGTGGAAAAGATACTTCTACAGATCTTTTGAATGCTATACAAATTAAATTGACACTCGTCTACGTAGTTAATATCAATGGTGCAATTTTAAATAACAGAGCATGACAAATAAGTAGCAATATGCTTTTATCATTAACTTCAACGAAATTTAACAAGCCTTTGCAGAAGAGCACTTGTTCACAATGAAAACAAAATACACCTTTTCAACTATATCTTCAAATTTCAGAGTTTATGCACGGGAATTAGTCGCAAGTTCCAAAGCATACCTACGCTGAAGTAATTATAGAAAACTCCTTCAATGCAAGTAACTTGATCAGGTGAGTCTCCTTCAATATTTCCATCCTGGATCGCATCCTGGGCATTAGGAAAAAAAAAGAAAAAATAAGACAGGTTCCACAAAATTACAACTTTTGAGCTTATATATAAACAAGAAAAAAATCACAACTTTTGAGCTTATATATAAACACAAAATCTAAAGTAATTGACCAATGGATTCCCTTTGGAATGTGGAAAATACTTCAGTTACTGCCATTCAATTTGTTAAACAATTCTTGTCCACAAACGTTAAAGCACTAAATGTACAATACAAATCAGTTGAACTTCTGTTTTAAGACATCAGCATCAGTGCTTTGTCTGATACTCTAGCATCACAACAAATAGGAAAGAGAGAATCAACTAATAACTTTTAATGCATAAAAAATCTTAATAGCTAAATGCATTTACAAATTTGTTTTTTAGATAAGAATGACAAATCATGGGCCCCTGGCATGCACGTAATTTCCCCTTCCCAGCTATTAGCCAGGTCATGAAAAGCAATCTTAAAGACATGTGAAATAAATGTCAGTAACGTATGAAATTTCAGGGGCCCATGATGGCATGAGGGATACTCATTTATGATTATATTAATGTGCATTTTTTATTTTTTAACGAAGTAATTGTTGCTCTGTTAGCCACCTAGGGTCTTGTAAGTCTGGTGGAAGACAAACTAAGTCTATCCAATATTAAACTAGTTGCTAGGCTTATGATAAATGTGAGAGGTTTGTTCCTATGTTAAATTATGGCTTTTGTAATAATTCATTAGAACTTAGTATAAGTCCCTGTTTGGTTGGGGGAAATTTTAACTAAAACCTTATTTTAATTTTTAAAAAATAAAATAATATTTTACATTTTATCCTACACAAATTTTAACATTAAATAATCACTTTGTTTTACATCCAATACAATTTTTAATATAACTTATTTTATTTTACATCATACATATTTTTTAAAGATTTTTTTCAAATCATCTTTTTTTTCCTCCAACCAAACAGTATTTAGTTTCTTGTTGATCTGTCACGTTTGTCTAGAGAGGTGTCGAACAATTCTGGCGGAAGTTGCGTAGGTCATTATCAAAGTGAGAGCTACAGGGAATTGAAGACCCTAAGTCGAACAGAGCATGTGGAAGAGCAGAAGCATCAGTTCAGCAATAATAGCAGGGTGCTGCCCATGAAGATTGGAAGTCATGAGCAGTTGGTGGACCATTATTTAATTGGTCATGCTGGTCAACCTCCTTAAAATAATAGAGTACTGCAAAAATTTCAGATTAAATAAATACTACATGAAGAAGGAATGCATTATAATTTTATAGTGCCACTTGCAATGCTACGAATGTAACATTATTTGCATAATGCCACCGCCCACCGCTTGACATAAGCTAAAGAGCACATGCAAATGTTAAATCACCAGTATCAACTAGCTATTAGCTTCTAGATCATTGACTAGGAATAGTTAATATTCTTATAGGACAATTATGCACTAGTTCATTTGGCTTAGCAACATGGATTTGATGTAATATGTATTTTTAAAACATTAAGCTCGAAACAATAAGGGGATATTAGGGCTTGAACTCAAGACCTCTTGCATTGGTACCAAATTATATTACCATTAACCAACTGGTAAAAAAGCTAAAAAGTTTTTTTCATTCCATAACTGGAAAAGCTTAAGCTTTTTAAGTTATGGACCAAAAAATTTTTTACATTTTACAAAATATAATTAAAGAAAATGGCAGAATAATGAACATATGTTGCAGAACCTGGCTAAAAATGCCTTTTTCAGTAAGCTTGAGAGAATGAGGGAGATCTATGGTTTCACCATCTGGTAAAGAGATAAGAACATGCCAACTGCAACCAGAAAATATTTTTATGAGCAGCCACTGGATATATACATTTTGTATGTAATACTTTGTGGTCTTTATCAGGTTTTAAAAAGCAAAGAAATATTATCTGCAAATGCCAGTTGAATATGATAGCAACAATTCATCTAGGCACACTTCAATTAGCAGTCAATTAAAGAAGAAACAAATTCATTTACCCAATATTACAAAGCAAGTTTATAATGATCTTATTTGTTTGAGAGAAATTGTATTGAGCGACCTAGAACTTGCTATTGACAATGTCCAGAGGAAATCTGCTCAAAAGAGAAGGCACGCAGAACTAAAATTATGTAGATTACAGTAAAATCTGATGAATATGACACTTCTATATTTAAAAGGTCAATTGCTGTATCAACTTCATTATTTTTTGCTTCAAATTTCAGATTTGACGTTCAAAACATGATGAGAGCGGAAGTTAGCTAGAATATGAACAGTTTCCCTGTTCTGACAAAATCTTTAACAGTAAATTTCTTGCATGTCCTTAGAGTTTGAGGCACCTTTCATATCAGTTCATATTTTTAAAATTCATTCAATCAGCTTTCTATGATTTATTAAATCTTTCAATTAGGTCCATATCAACCACACTGCAACTAGACTCATTTTGTCTAAAATTGCCACTGGTTAATAAAAAGATAAAAAGTACGCCTAAAGTGATTTGCATTCTGTGTTATACCTAAATTGCATTTGATCCTACTTCTTAAACATAATTTCTCCAAGAAATTTCTTGCACTAAAGATTAAAAGATTAGGAAAATCCCTATGGATACTTCAAAACCAACTTCCATGCAAAAGTGCTCTAAACAGATAAACAATATCTTACTAAAAACAGGTGTTAATATCTTACTAAAAACAAGTGTTACCTATCGAGGTGGGATATTTGACCGGTAGCAGATTTAAATAAACAATGTTTCAAAACTGACTTCCATGCAAAAGGAAAGGAGCCACCCTATGAAAGTAGCTAAAAGAATAAGTCAAATAATTTATGTGATGTAAACTGATTCAAAAAGAATTACAGCAGCCAGTCCCTACCCAACCAAAGCTTCTGGATAGATCATTGCCTGTACCAAGAGGAATGATTCCAGTTGGTGGCATTGGTTCTCTGTTCTTCTGATGCAGCTCTCCAAGGCTTCCTAATACCCAACCCACTGTACCATCACCTCCTGCAACCTGCAAGTAAAAACATGAGCCTTTTACAGCAAAGTAGAGAGTAGATGAGGACATTGACTTGTGCAAATTCTACCTACTGCAATCTATATTATTCCTTCGAGAAATGTCTGAATATTTGCAGGCATGTATTTTCAAAAACGTTTTTTGCACACTTCTATGTACTTCCTCTTAGTGGGTGTGGGTATCCCTTTCCCACTTTAATTCATTTCTAAAACATCATTATTACACAGGTCCTGTCTATTTTTCAGGTTTGACAGTCTTACACACTAAAACATGGGTGACATCTTATTTGTTGGAAAGGTTTGATATACCCGTTTAAGATGCATACAAATCAGAGAGAACTCATTAACAGAGATAAAATTCCTTGTTATTTTCCAAACAAGAGAGCATAAAGAAACTCAGAATGCACTATGTTTAACAACGTACCATAACCCTTAAATTTTCACGAGTAGACTTTGCACAACGATCACCATGATCAGACAAAATCTCCAAGCAAGCTAAACCATACTGAACAAAATCAGAAGGCTTTGTTTCTGAGAGGTCAAAAACCTACGCCACAACAAAATTTCATTTCATGTCATACTAAAATATTTGTCCCAAGAATAATGATAAACATTGAACAACACAAAATCTTCGTTTCCATTATGGTATGACAACTATTGCTAATGCATGACGTAGAATTAATTGGCTAATAATAACAAAAGAGAGAATTTATACTTATCTCATCAAGCACGAGCTTTAAAATATCCATTGCGAATGACGTAGTACTAACCGGATATAATAACAACAAAAAAAGAACATGGATGATAATCTAAAAATAAATATAAAGTGCATTAATTTTTTTTTTTTATATGAAAGCCTGCCTTTCGATACATAACCCAAATTTAGAGAAAAATATTTAACTAAGGATTTCAAAACTGCTTTAAACATTACCTTAAATATAGACCTACGATGAATAGGAAAGTGCACCACAATTTATATGAAAGAAAAAGATCATACAATTTTAGATGAAAGGTGAACTCTCTTTATAGAACAACTTTTTGTCCAGGTGAACTTATGAAGTTCCTACTTACACACAACGATATGGATTGCTCAAACGTACACCTCCATCAATTTGGGGAATGCTCTTCAATATAGAAGTATTGTCTGTATTGATTTTAGAGAACTACGTGACTTGACTTCTCAGGAGGTCACCCATTCTAGTACTGCTCTAGCTCAAGCACAAGCATATTTAACTATAAAATTTCCTATTATTAGCTTCAAAGTTTTACCCTCAAAAGATGCTTCTATAGTTTGGGATGATATTATATACTTATATAGCTCAGGAACTCCCCTCAATTTCCAATGAATAATGATTCATTCGTATGCCTCTCCACTTAGAGCTTGTTAGGAGGCGTTCCTTATCCAAGTGATTCTGATTCAATCACGTAGACAGTACCTCAACGATCAATCCCCGCTCTCTTCGGTCAGTGGTCATCACTGGGATAAATAAGAGATAAAAGCTAGGAGCAAAAACAAACTCGATGGAGAGGGAAGAAGTCACTTGTATGACAAGTAGAGGATAGATAGATGCCCTTTAGATACTCATTGATTACTTCACTTGGCCCATAGGTAAAAAAGATAGGCTTGAAACAAAGTACTAGGACCCAAGGAGCAAAAAAGGAACAAGAATAAAAGGTGTGACTGACTGAATATTGGATACAGATATGCTTTTCTAACAAGAATGGAGTGTTTACCCTTTATGTAGTTGCCGAACTTTCTACATATCAAGTTGAAGATAATCTGTTTTGCGATTTTCGTCAGTCTATCTTAATGCATAATTTTTCTTATTTTTTCTCACTTCTACCATTAAGATCTTGGCTTGTCGGATTTCCAACATTAAACTTCACTTAACTCTTTTCAAACTGAATACTTACGATATGGAAACTAGAATTTGTAATCTATTTTAACGGTATTACCACATAAGTTTCCTATTGCACCAAATCATTAAAAAGTTGCCAACTTATCTAAATGTTCAACCTCATATCTGAGGGCTCTATTACTGGCAAATTCTATTCTCATTATGAAAATGATATTTTTATATGAAATAGAGATTAATTATAAAACAATGTGTTCAAAGATCTTTTAAGAAAGAGAGAGAGAGAGAGAGGGAATATGACTGCCCATCCCAAGTTGATGTGTTATGAGATTTGACCTAACTCCACTTAGTCTCACGAGTTTCCTCTTGACCATATAAACCACAACAACTTCACTCCTTCTATCTGGTATATCTAATTCTACCTCCTTGCATCCTAGAAGAATGCAGCGGATGCACATTACAGAACTATTTGGTTTAGTAGGATAGCTGGGTTAATTTTTATATGAAATAGAGATCAATTATAAAACAATTTGTTCAAAGATCTTCTAAGAGAGAGAGAGAGAGAATATCACTACCCATCCCACGCTGATGTGTTATGAGATTTGACCTAACTCCACTTAGTCTCATGAGTTATCTCTCGACCATATAAAGCCTAACAATTTCGCTCCTATCTAGCACATCAAATTCTGCCTTCTTGACATCTTAGAAGACTGCAGCAAACACATATTAAGGAGCCGTTTGATTTGGTGGGATAACTGCGTTAACTTTAAGCTAACCCAACTAATCAAACAAACATTTTAAACCTCTTAAACCTAGTTCGTGGTAATAAACCCACCATCCGTCCTTACCCCACTTATCCAAGGGGTTAGCTGCCCTATGTCCATCACTAAGGTAAGGGATAGGAAGAGAATCATTGGCTTTTTCTTTGTCTTCCTCATCTGTGACTTTGTCGTAGGGCTAGGAAGAGAATGATTGGCATCTTTCCCGTCTTTCACCTTTGCGATTGCACCTGCCTTCACTTCGACAAGGCTATTCAGCCTCATCTTCCTATAACTTCTTCCACATTGGCATCCCTCTTGGTTAGACTGAGAGATAGCTTTATTTGGAATGAATAGTATAGCATATTAAATTTATGCTCCCATTTTCTTCTTCCTATTTAAGGCATGCTTGCATATGTGTGGGTAGATCTACGAAATAAAGTGAAAAAGGTATGCCATATTTTCTATTTCCCTATGTTATCATCCTTCTGTCAATTCTTTTCTTGTTGCTAAGTCTTGACACTGCTGCGGGTTGACATGCTTCAGATAATTCTTTTTGCTCCTGAGGGTTTACATGATTTCAGTAAATTACTGCTGATTTTGCTTTTTATTTATTACTTTCATTTTCAAATATCTGCTAAGAGTTGAATTTGCATTTATCATTTGGTTGAATTATTAGATGAGGCTAGTTGTATTCCCTGATATCCTAATGAATTGATTTGTTTCACACATGTCATGTTACCCTTATGATACATGTCATGTTACTCCCAATGGCTATTTTTATTTTTCTTATCTCAACTATATTATTTCATTAAATAACCAATGCTATTTGGCTGTTTGCTACCACGGTTGCTTACTCCCTACTCTATTTAATGCTAGATTTGTTAGTTCATCTTATCTGTGATTTCCAACTCTATATTGTTGTGGTTGCTTTGTTTTTGTGATTTTTTAGTAAGTTCATTAATTCTTAATTATGTACAAATTATGGTCATATATGTGCACAAATACTAGACATTCATATCACATGTATGATCAGGTAATACATTGATTTATATGCTCGAATTCTACACTTGCTCACACCATATTGTTTTGATTGTCCCTAGGCTTAATTCGATTTATTTTTTAGAAGAGTACATATTAATTTTGCTATTCATAATTGCAAGAGAAAGTTTTTATGGTTTATAGTTTAAGATTGTCCATTCAACAAATAGAGTAATCGGAAATGAACGGAAATTATATGAAATTGCTCAACACTGAATCATCAAATCGGGCATACATTTGCCATACAGGCGACTTAACGACACATGCTCAGGTTTTTCCACAAAACTGTAGACATATATTTTTCTAAAAAAGTATTTTGGCATCTTTGATGGAGATCTGAGATGCAAGTGCCTTATTTGTTTATTTGATTTACTTTAATGTTATTTTGAGTATGTGAGTTTCTTATAAAGTTTTTATTATTTGTCGGACGATGATGTATATAATAGATATTGATTTCACTGAATCATTGTTCTTGGCATCCTAGTGAGGGGTTAACATATTTTTTTGTTATGTCTTTTGTCGATCCAAGATGAGCATAGTGTTACATACTTGGTGAAGAACTTTCATTGATTAAATGAATTTGTTCTTTCTCGTTGTACACTATCGTGATATCTAACTATACACTAAATTATATTTTGTTCATTATATGGAAAAATGAATTGGTGATATGATAAATGATGATTACTTCTAGGAGTATGTTTAGTTAGATGAAGATTTGTAGCTTTATTTTTTTATTTTCCTTTATTTTTGTGACGATATTAGACAATCTGAGCTTGATAAAAGGATGGAATAATCGATTTTACTGTGGTTACGATTTTTTGATTTGAAATTTGATTTTTGGGCAAATGATAATACTTTATTGAGTTTTATTGACAATTTTTCTAGGCTACATCCATTGAAACTCAGCATGCGAGCTTTGGAAGCATGTTGTTTTAATAATCATGTCATTACCTAATCCTTTATTAGTGATATTTTAGCATTTTGTGCAAAGATAACTTATACTAAGTTTTTACTTCTCCTACTAAATATCTCTACTACTTGTCTGATACATTTGTTTGCTATGTTGTTTTACCATGTTTTAGCATATTGTGCATATTTTATAGTGGTTATACTTTGACATTTGCTTTTTGCTCTCTACTATGCATAAAAGAGTGTGTCTTCTTTGTAGAGGCTATTCATTCATTTATATTAAGGTACACCATATACAAATTCTTTATTTCTTATATTTATGTTCATTCATTTACATTGAGGTATATAACTATGCTTTTCCATTTGTCATTTTATTTTGTTTCTTTCCCTGGGGTAAGTTATTAAACTACCACGCAGAATACTAGGTTACCCCAAGTTATCATTCAAATATAAATTCGAGTTAAATCACTTACCCCAGCTGGGGTAAATTATTAATGGAGATAAGCTACCCCGGATTAACTTATCCTAACCCCAAAGCAAACGGCCCCTAAACAATCTCTCTTGTCCCTGAGGATCACTAGAGAGAGAGGAAGAGTGTGACATCTAAGTTTTTAATCTCACCTTTAAATAAGCTATTTAGCTAAATGTTGTGTTAAGTGTGTTATCTTGATAGATTAAATTATTTTATTAATGATTTTTATAATTTATAGCAACTCAAAGTAGGATTTAAAATTAATTAAAACAAATTCAGATTTAAAATGAATGAATTTGGCCTTAAGTGTAAATAAATTGGACCTATTTATAAAGAGCTAAAAACTAAGGGACCAAAATGCCATTTTTCTATTCTCTCACTAACTCATCTTTTTCACTTATTTCAAAGCTTCAACATGACATATAAGAGGATTTATTCGACATGCAAAGGAGACACAAGGGAAGGACGAATGCTAAGAAAGTAGATTTTATATATTTTGATTTGACCTGTATTTTTATATGAATTGGGCTGTATAAATTGAGACTATAAAATATGATCTGTTAAAGGTTGAACTTATATTTTTGTCATCTTATTGTAAATATGATAATTGTTTGCTGTGATTAGTTTGATATCTTATTTATACTTCCACTATAAGTTTTAAACTGTTTTGTATTTTTACCGAATTTATTTGACTTGATTCACAACCTTCTTTATGAAATAAGTATGTTTATCATGGTAGTTTGATGCCAGAGAGAGAGAGAGAGAGACCTGCTCATTGCCGATCAACTTGATGAGGCGGCCCTTGACGATTGGCCCGAGGCGCCCTCCGCTGAGAGAGTTGACGAAAACCACAATGGGCGCCTCCGGCGCCACGTCCTCCCACACACCTAAACCACTAGAAACCGCCTCAACCACCGCCGCTGCAGCCTCCTCCGCCTCCCTAACACCAGCCTCGGCATCCTTCCTCCGCATCGCCTCTGCCATTGCCGCCCGCAAACGCCTCGGAATCAAGATCCGCCG
The DNA here is from genome assembly GCA_019297695.1 of Apostasia ramifera. Taxonomy (NCBI): domain Eukaryota; kingdom Viridiplantae; phylum Streptophyta; class Magnoliopsida; order Asparagales; family Orchidaceae; genus Apostasia; species Apostasia ramifera. Next base: position 96,114 of record JAEMOT010002644.1, on the reverse strand, counting down.
CCGCAGATCTTCCCGATCCACCCGCAGCGCCGCGGTCAGCCCGCACTCTTTGAACGTCTCGACGATCGAAGCCCTCGCCGAAACCCTCGCCGGCTCCTCCACATTGCCGCCGTTGATCAGCAGCTTCTCCGGCTCGCTCACGGAGAACCGCGACATCCAGATCCGGAAATCCGACAACTAAACGAAGAATCGAAGAAACCAACGAAAAGAAAATTGAAATGAATCGAATCAGATCGGCGAGAGAAATGCCTGGCGAATTCTTTCTCTTGATTTTCGGATCCAAAATCTTCTGCTCGTTTCTCCGAGAGAGACGGAAGCCTTCTGCCCTCCATGGCTCCATCCCGTCCCGCTCGGGCCTCTACAAAGGTTAGGTGGTGGAAAAGCCCCTTTTTTTTAGAATAATTACATTGGATGCCACGATCACGTCGTTCATAGCAGTTATTGCCGAGTGGCAGTTTATCAGGTTTTTAGCGGCCAATCACAACTCGCCATGTCAGCTTCCACTCAGTCGTATGTGGCAAGACCATCTAGGTGAAAAATTAATGCGTGCATCGAGCAATCCACGTTAATGATTCGCTCAACAATTATAGATCGCTGCATGTGCACAGTGGGCCCCACGCTTCACAGCAATTAAAAGTAGCCGATGACTGAACAGTCTGGTCGTGCCAAAGCCGTGGCCAGACCAGGCTATCCGATCAAGTCACCAAAAAAGTAAGTATTAAAAGCAGATATATGTTAAAAAAGTATGTATAATTTAAAATCAAATAAGTATACATACAGAATAGTAAATATCATATGTACTCACATTCTCTCTAATTTTTATCTACCTGATTTCAAGTTATACCTATTTTTATAGGCATATATCTATTTTTAATACTTACCTTTCTGGTAGTCAAACGGATCATTCGGTAGGCCAACTAGACGGTCCGATCAGGCGCTGCTGGATAGTTCGATAGGGCGCTACTGGACCATCTGGTTACAACACCAAAAATGTAAGTATTATAAGTAAATATAGATCCAAAAAAGTAGGTATATATTCAGAATAGTAAGTATTATATATACTCACATCTTCTCTTATTCATATCTACCTAATTTTAAATTATACCTACTTTATTATATATACTCACATCTTCTCTTATTCATATCTACCTAATTTTAAATTATACCTACTTTTCTAGTGGCTAAACGGACTATCTGGTCGACCAACCAAAAGGTCCGATCGAGCCGACCGGATAGTTCAGTCGGGCGTCGTCAGAGCCTCACCTGACGGTCTAGCCGTCTGCTCCAATTGGTTGACGTGAAGTGTAAAGCCCACCGTGCACGCTCCACAGGTTGCAATTGACGAGCAAACCACTGATGTGGATTACTCACTAGATGCAACAGTTTTTCCGATTAGGCTAGGTTTTTTTTTCAGTTATGCATACGTTAATGTTATAAAAAAAAAACGTTATGCATACATTAAAATATGACTAATTATTATATTCGAAACTCTAAAGTTGCCTGAAATTTATGAGATATTTACCGCTATGAGAAAAGCCAGTTGACAAAAGAATAAACTCTACTATAAGATGTGGATTACAAGGTTTAATATTTATCGGGAACATCATCACTTACAACTTACGTGAAATTTTCTGCTTTCTTAAAGGCTTTATCGATAATGCTTTGTTCATTGTTGACCACATTGACAATAATAGATTTACTTTGCTATCTGAGGCTTGCTCTTCATATTAGCAACATTTCACTCTTTTTTTTTTTCAACTTATCTACCTATCTATAAAGAGCTTGTTAATATCTTTGGGTTTGGAGAGAAATTAGCATGTTATTGTAATGCTAACAAAATCTTTGCATTTAAGCCAAGTTCTAAGGCTTTAAACTACTCAAAAAAAGATGGTTATAGTAGCCCTCTGTCATCAAATAAACTTCTATTTACCAGAATTATCGAAAAATATTTTTCTTTTTTTTTTCAACAGATAACCTTCATATTCTTTGAGGTTAGTTTGTTAAAAAAAATTATTTTTTCATTTTCTTTTCGAACATCATATCGAACCTTTTCTTTTATTCTCATAAAAAGGACTACCTCAACATTATGTTTGAGCAAAGTCAACATAGGATTGCTTGTAATTTAATTGTGAAAATCATTGAAATTTCATTATGATTTATATTACATCTTGTTTGATGGGAATATAATATGAGATGATTTAAATTGTTCTAAAAGTAGAGAGAAAATCTAATAAAAAGTAAATTTTTTTTTTTGAAATAAGTATAAGATGAAAATAAAATTAATTTTTAATGTTAATATAAAATAAATATAAAAAAACATGAGGCAACTTTACAAGAGGATCAGCCCATACCCAACAAGGCATACAAATAATAAAACTTTAAATTTAGGAGACATTTCATTCCATATTATTATAATCTAATTTCAATTTATTTGTGGAATCAAATGCTTTTACATAATATAATAAAAATATATATAATTATCAATCTAAAAAATATTTAAGTAAAAATAAAAAATTAACATTACCCAAGTTGAAGAAAATTAAAAAACATTCAATACAATGCCTAACATGATATAAAATCAAAATGATGAAGTATTTGATTCAATGATATATTCAAATAAAATTATAAAAAAATATCATTTAAATTTCATAAAAATAAGATAATTTGGATTCGCACCGCAAATATTATCACACCATAATCATAATTAAATAATTAATTATGTTAGGAATGAGTTGCTTTTGATCTCTTAAAAATCAATATCACATTTTCATATGTAGTATAATTACATTTGCAACAAATAAATAATAATTAATGCATATCATAAATATCTAAATAAAACTGTGAGTTAATTTTAAATCTCATTTTTAAGAATGTTATTTTACTAAGTGTTGTATTAATCATATTATTTAGACAATTAAAAAATCAAATTGCTATTCCCCCTGACAGCACTTCCCGGGGCCCACCCCGCTCCCCCTCTAAAATTACAGTTTATTTAATTTATTTAATATATTTTTCTTATTTATTAAATTTAATTAATTAATTATTTTTTAATATTTTTTTTTTCTACTTTATTTATTTAATATTTTTTAGAGTGCTCTTTAATTAATTACTTTTTTATTTAGTTTAATTATTATATTTTTATTATTCATTAAATTTAATTAATTAATTATTTTCTAATATCTTTTTTTTACTTTATTTATTTAATATTTTTTAGATCACTCTCTTTAGTTAATTACTTTTTTTTATTTAATTTTTAGAATGAAATCTGCGTTTGTTAATAACTTACTGAAGAATCAAATCTGTTTTTACAAGATATTGATGTGATTAGAATAGTAGAATTAAATCTGCTTTTGTTGACCAATGAGACCAACATTCAATAAGTTCTGGCTATGGGTTATAAGTTGCAAGATATTTTGTCACACATCCTTCCCCTGGCTATTATATTTTTCTTATTCATTAAATTTAATTAATTAATTATTTTAAAAAAATTATACTTTAG